>CAMAPF010000204.1:2077500-2571318 GCA_945859915.1 Cuscuta epithymum | reverse complement strand
TCTTCTTCTTCTTCTTCTTCTTCTTCATCATCATCATCATCATCAACAAGAAACTCATCTGGGTTCACGGGGGGGTCTTCGGGGTCAGGTCGGGTTCCTCCTCGGGGTGCTCCTCGGGTTCCATGACCCGGGGTGCCACTACCTCCTCCGGATGACCTCGCAAAGTCAAAGGACATAGATCCGAAATTCGGGGAGATCATCGGCATGCCACCGTATCCGGAGGTGGGGAAAAATCCCATACCGCCCATGTGCTGAACTTGAGGAGTTTGCTCAGGGTGGAATACGTACGGGGGAGGAAAAGGCTGTGGCGGAGGCTGGAATCCGGCACACATGAACCGTTCCATCTCCTCCAACCGGGCTTTTGTGGCCCTCATCTGCTTTCCGCTGCTCCTCCCATCGCCGTTCGTGCTCCTCCAGTTCACGCTGCAGTGTAGCAATACGAGGATCTTCTCCCCGCCTTGACCGAGAAGAGGAAGCACCGGTGCTTCGATCATACAAAATCCGTTGCCCCTCGGACCCCAAGCACGGAACCCGGCCCTTGTAAACCCCGGCCGCCTCAATGGCCGCCTCATCATCCGCATCAGAATCGAGGTCGTCCTCCTGGGTAAAGCCTCGTGCCGCACGCTGCCTGTCAACGGATTCGTTGTACTTCGTCTGCATTTTCAAAAATATTTTTTAAATGCTACATACTTAGATTTGAAATGTTACTAAATAACAAAATATGATGTTACATACTTCGAAGTCAGCGAGGCGGGGTGGCAAATCGGCTTCAGATTCCTCGCCGTGCTTCGTCCAGCAATGCTTGACGAGCCGGAGAACATCAACCCTCTTCTTCTCAGGACCAGCCTAAACGGTGTGAAAAAGACTTAAGTAAATTTTTTATAATGAAGGATTGTGATGTTGTAAGGTTTTTTGAATAGCACTTACAAGAGTTTCTTTATGGGCATTCTGAGATTTACGACCTCCGTGCCACTGCATCTCCAAGGCCTTCTCGGACATCCGGTTTTTCTTACCGGATTCACTTCTAGCCAATAATTTCGGATCAGAAGACCAGTGGCGACAAAGGTTGGACCACACTTCATCCGAAACCCATTTAGGCTTTTTCCCACTTTTTCGGGCACGCTTAAAAGTGGCGCGAAGCCAGGTCGAAATCCTAGCATTGTAGGCTTTAAGAATATCGGAACCGTTTGCGTGAGTCCAACGATAGCGACCCTTTATTAAAACAAATTGGATTAATTAATCACCAGGTATATATTAGGCCAATACAATTAGGGAGGGAACATTCATTTATTTTTACCTTGAACAGGTTCCACCATAGTTCGCGAACCTTGGGGTCAACATCCGACAGCGTGGCCCAAGTGCCAAGAAAGTGTCCTCCGATTATGCTTTTGATGCCTTTGAATACTTGTTCGTCACTTAAAAAAATTAATAGTATTTATTTATATAAGATTTGGTTAGATTATTTAACATTATATAAAATTATTGAAAATAAGGTTTTTTCATAACTACTTACAAAAGAACTTCTGCAGGCGTCACCCAAACAGCTCCATCGTTGTTGCGCTCCGCTTCAGACATGGGCGCATAGTTAGGGCGGGGAGCCGAGGTCGATTGTTCGTTGCTCATCTAAAATATATTGATTTATTTTGTTTTTTGTTAGAACGCTTATAATAAGAACATCAAATTGTTATGTAAGTATTATCAATTGTCAATGTATATAACATTTTAAAATGGGTATAAGTTTAATATTAGGGTCCAATAATTGCTAATAAACAAATACTATAATTATCAAGGAGTTGACACAGTCGACCGAAAAAATCAACCGGTTGGAGCTTATCAATGAGTTGACCCAGTCGATTCATTGATAAACTCCATCCTGACGATTCTTCGGGCTACGACTTGAACCATGGATGGGCTACATCACATGTAGCGACATAATGTCAGTACATGCGCTTGAGAGAGTCCATCGATGGCTAAAGCCGTAGCCAGAAGAATCGACAGATTGGAGCTTATCTAAGAATTGACTAAGTCAACTCATTGACAAGCTCCAACTGATCGATTCTTCGATCGACTGGGTCAACTCATTGATAAATTATAGGATGAGCTTATGAGAAATTATTTAACCACTCATATTAAACTTATACAGGGAAAAATAATAAAAATATCCCAAACTTTGAAGGGATGTGACAAGTGCACCACAAACTATCATATGTAATTTAAATATCCCAAACTTAGTAAATTTGAGGTGTGCTTACTTCACACCCTTTAAAGTTTGGGGTATATTTATTATTTTTCACTATAAAAATTTATACAAGTATTATTAATTGAAAATGTGTATAGCATATTAAACTATTTTTAGTTTAATATGAGGGGTCCATATGTTTTCATAATAAGTTCTTAAATAATTTGGTAATAAATTGCACTTGGAGGTAACATGTTAAACTTTTTACAAAGTTTACATGAGAGGAGATCATTTTTTTATGTTTTCGATATATCAATTTATATGAGAGGCCATCTTTTTTTTATCAGTCATATCAGTTTATATGAGAGGCCATTTTTTTATCTGTTTTATACACATTTACAATTGTAAGTAACATGTTAAACTTTTTGCAAAGTTTACATGAGAGGCCATCTTTTTTTTGTGTGTTTAAGATACATGAATTTTATACAATTTTTATAAACAGTTTTTCAAAAACAGTTTATAAAAAAGAGTTTTAATACACTTTTTAAATAAAAAACAGTTTTTATACAAACTGTTTCCTAGAAACAGTATACTTTTTTTTCAAAAACAGTTTATAAAAAAAAGTTTTTATACACTTTTTAAATAAAAAACAGTTTTTATACAAACTGTTTTTCTAGAAAAACAGTATAGTTTAAGTTTATACAAAAAACGTTTTTTATAATGTCTAAATAACAGTTTTATACTTTTTTAGTTAAATTACAAAAACAGATTATATAACACAGTTTTTATATAAACAGTTTTTATATAAACAGTTTTTAATTAAATTACAATAACAGTTTTTAAGTAAACTAAATTTTCATTCAAAACAGTTTTTAAAAAAACTGCAGTTTTTATAAAAACTGTTTTTACAAAATCTGTTTTTATATAAAACAGTTTTTAAGTAAACTAAATTTTCATTCAAAATTGTTTTTATAAAAACAGTTTTTACAAAACTGTTTTATTTATTAAACAGTTTTTATAAAAACTGTTTATTTACCATTTTGTATCCATTTTTTACTTTTTATATTTATAAAAACTGTTTATAAAAACTGTTTATAGCAACTGTTTATAAAAATTTGTAAAATTTTAAAAACTGTTTATAAAAACTGTTTATCGAAACTGTTTATAAAATAATTTGTATACTTTTTATAAAATTTGTTTATAAAAATTTGTAAAATTAGAATCAAACATGTTAAGTTTGTGAAAGCTTAACATGAGGGGGCAATTTTTTTTTAAATATTTCGGGTTAACCATTGAGAGACATGCATATCACACACTAATCATATATATTAAATATTATTAATCATGCATATGAACATATATTACACATATAATAATTTAAATCATTTAAACATAATTATCATGCATACAAAACATATAAATCATATCATGCATATGAAACATATAAACTAAAACAGTGTTTTGTCTAGTTTTTTTTGCTTATACTATTATAAATAATTTTTTTTGCTTATACTATTATAAAAACAGTTTTTTGTCTAGTTTTTTTCGGGATTAAATTTAAATGTTTAATACATATGTATAGAGAGGCATGCAAATCAAACACTAAACATATATGTTAAACATGATACTAATTGTATAAGCACGCATTAGTTCGAAAATATGTTAATCATGCATATGAACATATATTAAACATAAAATAATCTACATTTGAACATATATTAATCATGCATACGAAACATATAAAATGAAATTAACATGCAAAACTACAAATCATGCATATAATAAATCATACATATAACTTTTGAAGATTACAAAATGATATGAAACTAAAAGTCATGCATCTTATCATGCATTTGAGTATACAATCATGCATTTTTGGAATTTTAATCAAATATTACAAAATAAGATGAACAAACACATAACCTTGACTGAAGAAGGGCCGACGGAAGAAGGTGGACGAAGGCGGCCGGAGGACGACGGCGGACGGCTAGGCGTTGACGGCGGCAGCTAGGCGGCGACGGCGGACAGCTAGGCGGCGACGGCGGACAGCTAGGCGGCACTGTCTAAACTGGAAGAGAGGGAAGAGAGAAGGAAGAGAGAAGGAAGAGGAAGCTAGGCGGCACTGTCTAAACTGCGTAGGTTTTTAAAAAAACGCCAAGGGTTTGTTTTATATAATTGTGTAGTCACGGTCATAGTCACGGTCCGGACCGTGACTAAACCCTTCGTAATTGACGATGTCAGTGCCGACGGTCAGAGTCGCCTTTAATCGGAATAGTCACGGTCAAAGCCGTGACTATAACCGTGACTATTTTCAAAATTTGAAAATAGTCACGGTCATAGTCACGGGTCTGACCGTGACTATTATTGTCAGCGCCGCTCTGACCGGCGGACTGACTTCGGCAGTTACGAAGGGTTTAGTCACGGTCCGGACCGTGACTATGCCCGTGACTATTAAATTTATAAGTTCATTTTCCTGCGACCCAAGCATTTTATGCTAAAAATGACTAATAAAGAACCAATTGACTGAGATATGATGCGTACAAGAATGTGTCGTCTGAAACTATGTACACAGCTTATTGAATCGAAAAATGAATAAGGTGCTGTTCTGTTCGTCTTTGTGTTAGTTATTACTTATTGTTTATTCTTATTTTAGTCAAATCAGATCAGATCAGAAACTGCTTTGAATTTATGTGGTATAGAACAGATTAAGGAGTAATTATTTTACAAACAATAATGATGAAGTAAATTATCACATCTGCTTGGAGAAATTATATCAAAAAATTGAAGTTACAACAGCACAATTACTCGCTGTCAGAATAGTCATTTTCTACATATACAGTTTCTTCTTTTGTATCTGAACCGTCTATCCATTCACCTTCTTCCTGATATTGAGCGTTTTGTAGTCACGGTCATAGTCACGGTCAGGACCCAAGCATTATTATTATTATTATTATTATTATTATTATTATTATTATTATTATTATTATTATTATTATTATTATTATTATTATTATTATTATTATTATTATTATTATTATTATTATTATTATTATTATTATTATTATTATTATTATTATTATTATTATTATTATTATTATTATTATTATTATTATTATTATTATTATTATTATTATTATTATTATTATTATTATTATTATTATTATTATTATTATTATTATTATTATTATTATTATTATTATTATTATTATTATTATTATTATTATTATTATTATTATTATTATTATTATTATTATTATTATTATTATTATTATTATTATTATTATTATTATTATTATTATTATTATTATTATTATTATTATTATTATTATTATTATTATTATTATTATTATTATTATTATTATTATTATTATTATTATTATTATTATTATTATTATTATTATTATTATTATTGTTATTATTATTATTGTTATTATTATTATTATTATTATTATTATTATTATTATTATTATTATTATTATTATTATTATTATTATTATTATTATATCGTTATAATAAAATTAATTGTGTTTATATTACTATTATAATATTATAAATAATGTTAATATTATTATTATTATTATTATTATTATTATTATTATTATTATTACTATTGTAATTATATGAATAATTATTAATACCATGGTAATTGTAGTGTGGACTGTGGAGTATTAAATAAACTGCTTTGAATTTATGTGGTATAGAACAGATTAAGGAGTAATTATTTTACAAACAATATTGATGAAGGAAATTATCACATCTGCTTGGAGAAATTATATCACAAAATTGAAGTTACAACAGCACAATTACTCGCTGTCAGAATCGTCATTTTCTACATATACAGTTTCTTCTTCAGTATCTGAACCGTCTATCCATTCACCTTCTTCCTGATATTGAGCGTTTTGTTGTGCTACATACATTTCCTCAATTTCGCGCTCAGATGGAATGGTTAGGTCCGGAAGGTGCGTTTCGGGCATGACTTCAACACGTCCGCCATTGGGATCACTTAATTGGACGTTATAGTTGATTGTCTCAACAATAGGCGGAGGTTGGAACAATTGTTGCTGAAAAGCATCTAGATCAACGTCCTTGTGTTGAGTTTGTGATTTAATTTTGTTCGGACGGACAGGACATGCACACACCCAAGGATTCAGGCTCCGCCTTGTTGAAGGATATTCTGCATAATAAATCTGCGCTGCTTGTTGGGCGAGTATGAAAGGCTCATTTTTTGGGTACACACGAGAGTGGTTGACGTCAATCATATTATACTTCGGATTTTTGCGCACGCCACGTGTGGGATCGACCCATGTGCAGCGGAACAGAACGCATGTCATCTTTTGCGCACCAGAAGGCATATCAAGTTCCAGAATCTCCTGCAGAACACCAAAAAAATTGGTTTCCGAGTTATCATAACCGATGGTCGGGACACATAACCCGTTGTTCGTTGTTGGTCGACCATGTCCGTAATCGGCTGTGTGATATGTGTAACCGTTTATCACATATTGCCGCCACACTTTGGCACTGGCACTTGGGCCCCACGCTAATGATACTAACAAAGGGTCGACAATCCCACGACTATTGATCTGTAAATATAAACATGATAATAACATTAGGTAAAATATTGAAAAACTTACTTAATAATTAACTACAAATTTAATGTATAAGTATTACAATTATAATTATATATATGTGTGTACATATATACCTGATACTTGTACCAATTTACAAAATCAGAGTCCACCAACGCATCAATTTCATTCTCAGGAAAGGCTGATAAAGAAGCTCGGAATTCACTGTGAAGTCAAAAATTAAAAAACTATAAATTAACTACAAATTTAATGTATAAGTATTACAATTATAACTACAAATTTAACTTACTGATAAAACGGTGAGATTTCTGGACAATTCATGAGGACATAAGTATGCGCAATTTGCAATTCCCCACCCAGGATGTATCGTTGTGTCGCAGCACCTTTACCTCTACCTGGGTAATTGAAGATGGAAACTACATTTTCATATAAATCCTCGCCAATGTCATCGTTCCGGGCAGGTCTCTTCCTTCTGGTGATGACGTCACGCTCGAAGTAAAAAGACGAGAACGTTGAGATTTCTTGTTGAAGATACGCTTGACAAATTGAAGCCTCAACGTGTGCCTTGTTGGTCACTTTCTTTTTCAGCTCTCCTAGAAATCTGCAATAATGCAATAATACACATGTTAACAGTTATTGTGAAATAAATATTCTTTTTTTTAAATGAAATTGTGACTAACCTTTCAAATCTGTACATCCACCGATAGAAGACGGGCCCAGCAGTCAAAGCCTCATACGGAAGATGTATTATGAGATGTTCCATTGTATCGAAAAACGATGGTGGCATTATTTTTTCCAGATTACACATCAGAATGGGAACAGACTCTTGTAATCTCCGGAGGGATGCCGCATCCAAAACGCTGGAACATATCGATTGAAACAACAAACTGATTTCAGTAATGCAGGACCATACGTGTTCAGGGAGCATCTCTTTTAGTGCAATTGGTAGAAGTCTTTGCATTATTACATGAGCATCGTGAGTTTTCATGCTCGTCGTCGTGGTAAGTTTGTTCATGTCTACGCATCTAGACAAGTTGGAGCAGTAGCCATCTGGAAACTTCTGAGACGCAAGCCATTTTAATATTGCTGCCTTTTGTGGTTCTGTGACCTGGTAGACTGCTTTTGGAACTTCCTTGCCCTGATATTCTAGATCAACAGAAAGTTCGGGTCTATCACACCAAATAGTCATATCTTTCCTAGCTGCAAGACCGTCTTTAGTTTTGCCTTTCAAATCCATCACCGTGTTAAATATATTGTCAAAGACGTTCTTCTCGGTGTGCATGACATCTAAATTGTGACGGATGAGAAGGTCTTTCCAATAAGGCAACTCCCAGAATATGCTCCTCTTTGTCCACTTATGGGTATCACAATACCCATATGGCTCTTGGTTTGGCTCTTCCATAGCCGTAGGAAAACGTCGAACCCGGTTATAAATTTCTTCACCGGTCAATCTCGGGGGTGGGCTCTCTCGTACCGCTCTGCCTCTAATGAAATACTTCTTGTCCTTTCGATATCGGTGCCTTTCCGGGAGAAACTTGCGGTGACAATCAAAGTAACTTCCTTTTTTGCTGTAACTGAGCCAGTTGGCACCTGATTTCTCCATGCATATCGGACATCCCATCAGACCGTGTGTGCTCCATCCCGAAAGCATGCCATAGGCAGGGAAGTCGCTAATGGTCCAAATGATGGCAGCTTTCATGATAAACATTTTATCTGATGAATTATCATAAGTTGGTGTCCCAACGGCCCACAATTCTTTCATCTCCTCAATAAGGGGTTGAAGATAAATGTCTCTCTTTCGCCCAGGATCCTTGGAACCCGGACACATTAAAGACAAAAAGATGAAATGACTTTTCATGCACATGTCGGGAGGGAGATTGTAAGGTGTTAACATGACCGGCCAACATGAATAGTTCTTGCCAAACCTGCCAAAAGGAGCAAATCCATCTGAGCACAATCCCAGCCGCACATTTCGTGGCTCCATAGCAAACTGAGGATGACAGCGGTCAAAGTGTCTCCAGGCTTCACAGTCCGAAGGGTGAGCCATCATACCCTCGTTGGTTTCGTGCTCAACATGCCATGTCATGTGTTTCGCAGTAGCAGTCGAAGCGTACATCCTTTGCAGTCGAGGAGCTATTGGGAGGTAATACAGTTTAGACAGTGCAGACCTATGTCGTGGTTTCTTTTTACCTTGACGAACAGGTTTGTTTCTGTCTCCACCACAGAACTTGCAGAACTCAAGTGCCTCATCCTCCTTCCAGAACAACATACATCCTTCCGGGCACGCATCAATTTCAACACAAGGTAGCCCCAACTTAGACATTAACTGCTTCATGTGGTAATATGAATCGGGAAGGGTATGATCTCGCGGTAGCATCCCTCCTACTGACTGCAAGACTCTATTCATGCAAGTTTCAGGGAGACTGTATTCGGCTTTTATGTTCATGAACTCAGTAACAGCGGATAGCTGAGAGTATCCCTCACAATCAGCATACAGAGGTTGGTCGACAGCTTTTAGAACATCCTGAAATCTCTCAGCCAAACCTTCATCCACATAAGGTTGATAAAATGTCGGATTTTCATCCGCATCTGGTTGATACGAGGTTGAGGCTTCAGGGGGGTCGTTAGGTGGTTGTGGGGGGTTGAACTGAGACGGTACACCGTATGCGTCATATACCATTTGTTGGTCCCACCTCATTTCAGCACGGTCTCCCCACGCACTCATCTCTGGAGGGACGTAACGAGACGAACCTACCGTTTGTGGTATAACAGATGGATCCAAAGGTTCGCCGTGAGAAGTCCAATTATAATAATTGGGAACAAAACCGACCGCGTACAAATCATACCCAACTTCGTGTGGGTCTTTAAATTTGAGATTTTTACACTTTGAACATGGACATCTTATTTTATCACCACTCATATAAGCCGGATGTTCAAGTGCAAATTCAATAAATTCCCCGACTCCCTCGAGAAAATTTGATTGCATTCCGTACAATACCGCATCTTTATCATACATCCAACTTCTATTTTGTTTATACATTATGCCTGAATATTATAATAAAAAATTATATGAAATGCAATGCACACAATTTTAAGTAATTTATTTCACTAAATATAATCAACTAATTTTCACTTTTTTTAAATGAAATGCACAGAATTCACAACAATAATGCACAAAATATATGTCCCCTAATGCACAATAATGCAGATAATTTCACTAAATTAAACATACGTTTAATTAAATCTAACTAATTCATTTAGTTAAATTTAACTAAATTTAACTAGTTCATTCCGTCCCCTTTTAATGCATCACTACGTTTAAACCTACGTTTAGCTACCTAATTTAACTTAATTAACACATCAATAGCTACGTTCAAACCTACGTTTAGCAAACGAATTTTAATTAAATTATTTTTGTAAACCTACGTTTAAACCTACACTAAATTATTACGTTAATGACATTTAATCTTATTAGTAATACACAATTAACAATTCACTAAATTAAATAATATGACCAAATTCAACCCAATAATTTGAACATGTATATAAAGTTATTTGAATTAATAAGCAATACACAATTCACAATAACAATTCACAATTCACTTAATTAACACATTACTAACGTACGTTATTTGAACTAATTTCACTAAACATAAACATCATTACGTTTTAAACCACATTTAGCTAACTAATTTTAATTAAATTATTTTAATTTATAAACCTAAAAGTTTAACTAATTCTAATTTATGACATTACTACGCTTATAGTTAAAACATGTTGTTAATTAATTAACAACCTCACTAATTTAATAGTTTTAATAATTTAAATTGAACCAACTAATTCTAAATAAAAATTATAATTCAAATAACATACCTTATCTGCATAAACAGGGAAAATGATAGAAGATAGACTACATCCTTCGATCTTTCAAACGGATACTGTATATACTGGGAATGAATTGGTGTGGTTCTGTTCAATGAGCTGCTCCTGCATATATAAAAAATTTAGTCACGGACTTAGTCACGGATTTGTCCGTCACTAAGCAAAACCGTGTCCAATACGCGTCCAACACGTGTTAATGACGTGTAAATGACGTGTTAATCAAAGTAGTCACGGAACTAGTCACGGATATGGCCGTGACTAAAATTATCCGTACATAATGCCGTTGCGAATTAAGTCAAGGGAGTTGAAAAAAATTAAATTTTAATTATAGTCACGGGTATAGTCACGGATTTGGCCGTGACTAAGTCGTCAGAATCAAATAAACTACGCCGGAAACGGAAACGGGCCTATCGGAGGACTTAAGTCACGGGCCAAGACCGTGACTAATTGTAGTCACGGCCATAGTCACGGTCCAGACCGTGACTATTTTTTTTTAAAAATTTCCGTGACTAGTCTGTGACTAGACCGTGACTAAACTAGTCACGGACCAAATCCGTGACTAAAATCCGTGACTATAACGCTGTTTTTTTGTAGTGTTACTACGTACTACCGTATTACTTAACATGTTTTTTCTTTGAAAGATTACTCAACATGCTTTAAAACTATATACTCAACTTACTCGCGATCTTATATTACTCAAGATGCTCTTATATTATTCATCTCATTTGATCTTAGGCTAATTTTTATAAACTGCCAAGCCACAAAAAAGTTAAAACAACTTTAGTTTTTGTTTTCAATATCCAGTTTTAGTTATCAGAACTACTAAAACTGGACAACTACCAAACACCCCGACTGGTCCCCTAATTATTGGCTCCTAAATTGTTCTTCGAAAGAAAAAGGCAAGCTGTTTATTATTTATCAATCTATCATAAAATGCTAAATTTGTGGACAAAATATGCTACTCCGATATAGGCATCTTACTTATTCTAGAATTTCTATAGTACGTCTTGTAGTAATTAAGTAGTTATGTCACCATGTGGTTGAGATGTGATCACATACAAATTAGTCCTCCCATGTTAACCTACAAATTCTCACAAACTGTGCATATTTATATTATTTATATTGTATATTGAAGTTCAAAGTGTTGCATATTATTTGTATTGCATATTGAAATTCAAAGTGTTGCATATTATTTGTATTGCATATTGAAGTTCACACTATGCATCTTTGCATTATTTGTATTGCATATTGAAGTTCAAAGTGTTGCATATTATTGAGTTTGTAAGTTAGTATTTAAGTAGGGGTGGGCATAACGGTTTGGTTTAACAGAACCGTACCGAACCGTACCAAACTGACGAGCACTTTGTCGTGAGGTGTGTCAAAATAATAAATCAATACAACGATTATACGTAGTATAATGAAGTAAGGATCGTATCCACAGGGAAATGAATACACCTCTTTTTTATATAACTAGTAACAAGGGGGGTTTTTAGATTGTTGATGAACTTAAATAAGAGTATTAAATACGAAGATGAATGACTTATATGAGTTTAATTAATTGAGATTAAGACTTGACTTTGCTTTTATCCACTTAATGAAATGTTCGTCGATTCTGGTTATATCTTTAACTATCTTCCTCTCGAATACTCAATCGAGGAGTATATCCAGTTCATCGAGGGTAGTTATTAATAACAAGAGGCGTTCATTAATAAAACTTAATATAGAACACGCGCCGTATATTTACTTGATAGTAGCAATTAAATTAAGATCAAACGATTGAGATTGATAACCTCAACACAAACGGTTTATCGGTTTAACCAATATAATTAATCCCCCTTAGGTTATTAACCATGAGACACATGCATTAAAAACTCAAGTTTACTACCGTGAAGGGACCGAACGATTAACAACCGTATTCGTCGATCGATTCTAGTAATAATTAATATATGAAACAAAACTAGTTGATCCTTTAAGTAATTCTCAAAATATTAATATGAAATAAGAATAGGAATTAATTAATATTCAAGGAAGAATATTAACAAAAATAGATTCTACTATAACAAATGTTGAGATGTTAACTAATTGTCATCTTAGCAACACTCCCCAACATTAATATAGAGATAGATTCAATTAATACTCAAGGAAGAAGATTAAAAGGAATAACTCACAACTTGCAATTCATTAAGCTTCATAGTAGCTGATAAGCACAATAGTTACCTATATTTTATATAGGTAATTATGATTATCTGTACAGATATTCAAAGACAAAGCAGGTATAAATCCCATTTTGAGTAAAAACCGTAGAAATACGTCAAAGATGAAGAAACGGGAGTCAACAATCAAAAGGGGCCGAGAACCGACACTTCGGGATCAACTACGGGCGTAAAACGGAGCGAAAAATGACGTATTGCAGTGCAGGGGAAAACCGGCACCGGTTATGCTTTAAAACCGGCGCCGGTTTCATTTAATTGACCCTTACTATGGTTCGCCGAGAGTCAACCGGCGCCGGTCCACCCCTATAACCGGCGCCGGTTTATACCATTTTTTCAACAGAATTCCAGCTGCGAAGTAAAACCGGCGCCGGTCAGGCCTAAAACCGGCGCCGGTTAATCCCGATTCTGCACAAAACATGGAGACGTGCAGCAAGATCTTGATGGGAAAAACCCACTTTCCTTATGATCTGATCAAATATTTCTTCCATGCTTGATTGTTGGGCTCGAATAGACTAAAGGATGCCAATCTTTAGCCTATATAAAGCCCCCAATTCATCAAATAAGGGCATCATTCCATTCTTGAAGATTAAATTTCAGTTTTTATATTTCCTTTTTGCATTTTCTTGAAGTGTTGGAGAAGAAGCCATTTCTCTCCTCTACAATTGGTTCTAGGTATTATTTCTTGTATGTTATTGTATTTCATTGTTCTTAGTTACACTTTTATAATTAATAAGAACAATAGAGGCTAAGTTCTTAGCTAAGGCTAGGGATGAACTTCTATGCCCACTAGGAGTTTGATAAAAGTTCTAAACCAATAAATTGTGATTTATCCTTTACATTTTGATTGTTTATAACTATGGTGTACAACATAGAAGTATGTTAAATTTAGTTTATGCTTGCAATTAACGTTGAAGTCTAAACTATGAACACTAAAGGATAAACATATATAGCACCGAGAATAGAAATATATCCGGTATTATATGATACGGGTGTGATGTCTTGATATTCAACGGGGTTTTCGGTAGATGAATGTAAGCCGTAACGGGACTTACACGTAACGAAAACCACGCTCTCGCTGCCTTAACCGGAGTTGAGAATATATTAGCGACATCGTATTCATAATTATTGGTAAAGAACTAATATTCAACCCTATTAAAGCATTTAAGTGATTCCCGAAGCCTTAGCCGTTGTTATCTTTCATCTTAAATCTGAATTAATCAAAGATTATTTCCTTGAATTAAAAGTGAAAAGCCAAAAATATAAAACACAGATCAAAATCCCTGCACTTTACTCATTTATTTATTTAAAAGTCATCTACTCTCGGACTTGAATTAAACAACGTTTCCCTGTGGATTCGACCCGGTATTTTACCGGAATTTATTACTATATCGGCACTCGTACACTTGCAAGTTCAAACCGATCAGTAGCAAAACCAAGATGGAAGAGTTTAGCTCCCCATTTGGAGACTAAACATGCTAGAAAATATAAAGAAAATACTTGTCTAAACTGACCTTAGAAGTATATGTGAATTGGTGATTTTAATGTGAAGGAAAATGGGTGTATTTATAGCGAAATGGAGGTGACATGGTGCTGCACTCGATCCAGTATATGAGATACTAGATCTAGTATTGGAGGTAGTTTCCAGGAAATTGCGAAATATAGGCATACTAGGTCGACGATTGTCAATACTGGATCGTGTATGAGACATGATTTTCATCAAATATTCAGCCACCTTCTTTTGCTCCCAGATTTGATTTTGACCAGCGTATCTGGTCATATCGAGTATTGAGCAAATTTCTAGATCTTCATTTGATCTTCTCCCTTTTGCACATTCTTTGTTCTTTAGGATCCATTCTTTGATTCAGGGATGGAGAAGGATTTAGTCATGACTCATGGGGGGTGGGGGTGGGGGGGGCAAAAAGAAAGACAAACAATAAAGAGAAAATTTTCCTTGATAGCGAGATTTTTTTCATATATACTAGTAAAACATATTTGACAGGAACTGCTCCGTTCTATTTGAGGGGAAAAACACATTTTGTACTATTTTTAATCATATATATGAAATATTTTCATAAGCAATTATTCTGTCAAAACTACCTGAGAGGCCTCACCGTTTGGCCGCCTATGTTTGAGGTGCTTCCAGATGGATTTTTTTGTTGATTTTTTGTGAGAATATTTTTCATGATGTGTAGATTATTTACACCAAATTTTAGTTTAAAATTCAATTCGAATGTCAAATAGATAAACTATTGAAAAATATTGTGCCAAAATATATTTAAAAATAACGCGATGTTTTTTCATATATTATCTAAATGACTTCCCGATTGAATTTTAAGCTAAAATTTTGTAGACATAATCTATTGCTCATAAAAAATATGGTGACAAAATTTTATCAAAAAAATCAACCAGTAATTAAGCATCTCAAATTGAGGCTTTTATCAAATAATTTTTACTCGATCTTTTTCGATTATTTCATATCTAATAATAGTAGTATTAAAAAATAAAAAAGTTGGGAGGGGCCATGGCCCCCCTACCCATACACATAGGTCGTCCCTGCTGTGATTCTTGAGATGATTTTGACCTGTCCTAAACTCAGAATAATCCTAATCTAAATAAATTACAAATAATTTCACAAACTAAAGTATTACACCAAATGTGTGTAATTTCCACAACTAGAACTAATAAAACTAGTTAAAAATACAAACATACATAATAGGAAATTCACACCATCAAACTCCCCCACACTTAGTTTCTTTACTCGTCCTCGAGTAAAGCCAAATGTTTACAAGCTTTCCAATTCCTCCATATTTCAACAATTAATAAGAAAGTGCAAAAGCCCACCAAGAATAACACATGAGTTTTATATTGAGTTTTTAGCTTAAAGAATAACATCTTCTTGGGTTTTATGACCTTCTATGCTCATCTTTATTTTTCTCTTCTTTTCTTCTTCTTCTTTCCCTTCAATATATTAAATGAATTCCTGTAAAAAAAAATTGATGTGTACTATTTAGTAGTGCATAAACATCACATCTTAGAATGACTTTACATTATGTTTACTTAGCTTTTATACAATTACGGTGTAATCTTTATCTTCTAAAATTAAAGTAGAATTAGAAGATATTAAGATATTTTGACATGTAAGCAAAAAACATGATAAAAAGAAGAGGAAGGAGCTTGGGAGCATAAGGAAGGAGCATTGGAGACAAGAGGAAGCTTCATGAAGAACAAAGAAATGTGAAAAATCGGATATGATTTGACTCGGAGATCATAAGAGATCAAATAAAGCAAGTGAACATGGGAAAATCAAAATATGTCATAGACCCAACCACCTCACTTCTCCTATAAAAACACCATTTTCCTTCCTATTTTAGATACCAATTAATCCCCTCTTTCATATACACTTTATTCTTGTAATTTAGGTAGTCTTTTAAGCTTGGTTTTGCTACTTTGAAGCTTAATGAATTGTAAGTTGTGAGTTATTTTCTTTAATCTTCTTCCTTGAATATTAATTGAATCTATCTCTATATTAATGTTGGGGAGTGTTGCTAAGATGACAATTAGTTAACCTCTTGACATTAGTTATAGTATAATTTATTTTCTTTAATATTCTTCCTTGAGTATTAATTAATTCTTATTCATATTTCATATTAAGATTTTGAGCATTACTTAAAGGATCGACTAGTTTTGTTTCATATATTAATTATTACTAGAATCGATCGACGAATACGCTTGTTAATCGTTCGATCGTTTCACGGTAGTAAACTTGGGGTATTAATGCATGCGGCATCTCATGGTTAATAACCTAAGGATAATTAATTATATTGATTAAACCAATAAAATGCTTGTGTTGAGGTTATCAATCTTAATGGATTTCATCAGATGACGAATGAATAAATTAGATAGAATAATTGGACCTGAAATTCTTGTTGTGACAGTCGAGAATTCTCACCTCAGGTTACAAGTTATCGTTCTTAATTTATTTCATTAAATCGACCGAATGCTACTATTAAGATCAACATATGGCGCTTGTTCTATATTGATTAATTAATAGTAAGGGTTATTAATGAACGTGTCTCATTATTAATAGCTATTCCAGATGAATCGGAATTTCTGCGCAATTAAGTATTTAAGAGGAATAATTAAAGTAGTGACAATGATCACCAAGCATTTCACTAAGTGGAAATTAGCAAAACCAAGACTAATTACCTTTGATATTTTATTTCACTCATTTAAGTATTTTATTTGCTTTCTCAATTATCAAAATATCCAACTCCCCCTTCCGTTTACTTTTATTTATTACGCTTATACATACGCGAAAAGCTCATTTCCCTGTGGATACGAACTCTACTACGCTATACTACGGTATTAGCTCTTAGTAGTGTATTTAATTTGAGGCACACTATGACAAAGTGCTCGTCGAATTTGGCGCCGTTGCCAGGGAAAGACTGCACTTTTTCATTTGGTACACACTTTGATCCTCTACTCCACCCCAAATCCATATTCCCAACTTAACTCCATTTGTCAGTGATATGAAGAAAATAATGATGAGATAGGACGAAAACCCGAAAAGGACTCCTAGGCAAAATGAGAGAAAGCGAGATAAATTTTAATTATTGCAGGAGAAAATTTCGTGTGTAAGTTCAAACAACAAGATACCGGATCGGGTACATGCCATACTCGATCGGGTGTTTTCAAAGAGCTTCTTGAAATATTCGAAGGAGACTATCACAAAAAGCTTAGCATGGGGGAGCATGAACAACTAAAACCTTGGGAGAAGGAACCGATTTTAAATGTGAGAAGAAACATGACACTCCTAAGCATTGAACTTAATCGAATTGCACTTTACCCGAGGACGAGTAAAAGATTAAGCATGGGGGTATTTGATGTGTACTATTTAGTAGTGCATAAACACCACATTTTAGAATGGTTTTACATTATGTTTACTTAGTTTTTATACAATTACTGTGTAATCTTTATCTTCTAAAATTAAAGTAGAATTAGAAGATATTAAGATATTTTGACATGTAACTATGTAAGCAAAAAAATGATAAAAAGAAGAGGAAGGAGCTTGGGAGCATAAGGAAGGAATATTGGAGACAAGAGGAAGCTTCATGGAGAACAAAATAATGTGAAAAATCGGATATGATTTGACTCGGAGATCATAAGAGATCAAATAAAGCAAGTGAACATGGGAAAATCCAAATATGTCTTACACCCAACCACCACACTTCGCCTATAAAAACAACCCTTTCCTTCCTATTTTAGATACCAATTAATCCCCTCTTTCATATACACTTTATTCTTGTAATTTAGGTAGTCTTTTGATCAGCTTGGTTTTGCTACTTTGAAGCTTAACGAATTGCAAGTTGTGAGTTATTTTCTTTAATCTTCTTCTTTGAATATTAATTGAGTCAGTGTCTATATTAATGTTGGGTATTGTTGCTAAGATGACAATTAATTAACATAGTGACATTAGTTATAGTAGAATTTATTTTCTTTAATATTCTTCCTTAAATATTAATTAATTCCTATTCATATTTCATATTAATATTTTGAACATTACTTAAATGATCAACTAGTTTTGTTTCATATATTAATTATTACTAGAATCGGTCAATGAATACGCTTGTTAATCATTCGATCGTTTCACGGTAGTAAACTTGGGTTATTAATGCATGCGGCGTCTCATGGTAAATAACCTAAGGGGAATTAATTATATTGATTAAACCAATAAACTGCTTGTGTTGAGGTTATCAATCTTAATTGATTTCATCGGATGACAAATGAATAAATTAGATAGAATAATTGGACCTAAGATTCTCGTTGTGACAGTCGAGAATATACTCACCTTGGGTTACAAGTTATCGTTCTTAATTTATTTAATTAAATCGACCGATTGCTACTATTAAGATCAACATATGGCGCTTGTTCTATATTGATTAATTAATAGTAAGGGTTATTAATGAACACGTCTCGTTATTAATAGCTATTTCAGATGAATTAGAATTTCTCCGCAATTAAGTATTTAAGAGGAATAATTAAAGTAGTAACAATGATCACCGAGCATTTCACTAAGTGGAAATTAGCAAAACCTAGACTAATTACCTTTGATATTTTATTTCAAACATTTAAGTATTTTATTTGCTTTCTCAATTATCAAAATATCCAGCCCCCCCTTCCGTTTGCTTTTATTTATTACGCTTATACATACGCGAAAAGCTCCTTTCCCTGTGGATATGAACCCTACTACGTTATACTACGGTATTAGCTCTTAGTAGTAAATTTAATGTGAGACACACTACGACAAAGAGGTCGTCCCAAACCGAACTAAACCGAACCGAAACCAGACCGTATGCAATTTGGTTTGAGTTTGGTACTATTTCATCCAAACCGTATCAAACCGAACCGAACCGAAACCGATAAAAACCGAACAAAAGCGAACCGAACTAAAGATATTCAAAAAACCTTCATATATTATTAAATATTAACAAATCCAAACCGAACCGAACTAAACCAAACCGAACCAAACCGAAAAATAGTATGGTTTTTGTTTGTTAATAATTCTTCCAATCCGTTCCAAACCGAACCGAAACTGATAAAAACTGAACTGAAAACTGATATGCCCAGCCCTAATTTTAAACATGGTTTGTATTTGACCCTTTCTCCATTTTCTTTATATGATGTTTACAAAAATCGTCCTTAGAAGTAAAAATAATAACGAGTTTCAAATTAGAAGGATATGTCTGTTCCAAATAGTAGTAATTATTGTTATGCAAAGTACTAACAATAAATTAAAAGTGCCTTATTAATGTTGGATAATATCAAAACATGACTATAATTAATTTTTATTTAGAGTAAAATATAATACTCTCATTTGAAATTCCACATTATTTCCATTCCTTGATTGAAAAAATTCTCTAATATTTATTGTGATTTCAAAATATGTATATTTAGTTTCTAATACTAAACTAAATGTTAAGAGTTTATTGGATCTTAAGTTTTACTTAGTCATGATGTGTTTTATTGGATAAGAGTTTTCTATGTGATCTAGTTTAGTTTAATATGTCTAAATTTAAAGAGTTGGTTTGGTGACTCATGTATACAACTTATAAGCCTTAGTTTATCACCCATTTTTTCACCAAACATATAATTTTTTGTTTCATGCGTTGAATTCTATAATAACGAAAATATGTGAAGTCAAAATTAATTTTATGCATGAATTTACTAAAGTTACTGTAAATGATCATTTTAGCTATTTTTCATACGGAATATAATTTATCCTTTATTTCACCAATAAAATATTTTAAATTTAATTTTTCTATAATTTAGTTGTTCAGTCAATTGAGCTTATTCAAAATTAGAGAGGCTGGTATTCATCAACTTGTGAATATTCAGTTTTTTCACATTGTTCTCTTACGTTAAAACTTAAAACGTTAGATTTCGTCATTATACTCCGTATTATTTTATTATGGTAAAACGTTGGATATTGTGCGGTCTAAGCATCTTCCCTTTACCAATTACAATACATATTGTACTGTTTCCGATCACTTTCTTGATCTTAGCTTTTCACTAGCGGAACAGAATATTGTCACCAGCAACACGCCAAAACTAAATCCACTTGGTCACTGCAATTAGTGAGATCTAATTTCCCGTTTTGGTGCTATACTGCTATTAGCTTTCACATATGCATGACAAGAGATTGAAACACACCACTAAGACGTACATTTATGTTCTCAATTGTTTTGATCTTTTTATCCCATTCCCAACATAATTATGAGTTTTATCTCTTAGATAATACTTCTCCTTGATAATACTCCATACATACCAATTTAAATCCCGTATAGTCTGGTTTAAATCTATTCTAGAAAATGTCAATATATACTTATATAGGAATGTAATATAATCACATCAATTCCATAATTTGTTCACATCTTTGGTTACTTTTTATATTGTACAATAGATTGCTTTTCGCTCATATATGGTTCTTCTATTGATATTTCCTATTGTTAAAATTGCTGGATGTGAAAAGATCTCAAAAATATTAATCAATTAACATAAGTAAAAGATAAACACCGACATAAAACTTTAGCCTCAAAAGTGGAATTAATTTAACTGTTTTTAACCTAAGAGTTTTATCAATTAATTTTTTAATCATGCAGGTTACTTTTGATTTGACGCACTATATTATACAAATATAATAATAATAAGATTGAAATTGCATTTTACTACAAAGAATCATTTTAACTATTTAATCACATACTTATTTCTTTATTTGGCTTATACTCCCTCCGTTCTGTAATTAAGTTCACAGTTTGACTTCACACAGATTAATAAAATAAAATTGACTTTACTGTGGAGTGCACTGTTTTGCACAGTTTAAACACTGTTTGACACTGTTTGGGCACTGTTTGGCACTGTCTGACACTTTTTTTATGTAGATTATTTGCCAAATAAGAAAAGTTTCAAGTGTGAAGTTAATTTTGGGACTGCCCAAAAAGGAAAATGAGAAGTTAATTTTGGGATGGAGGGAGTAAGATTATTTGAAATATAATTTGTTAATAACAAAGCAAATTCGTTAATTAAATTGTTCAATCAGAATTTCACCAATTTGATCATATTCAAATAATCAATTCAATTCAATGTTGTTATATATACAAATAAACACTTAATTCAGTCGTTCTAGGAAAAGATTCCTAATATTATTATTTATTAGTTCGTTGCATTGGAACATTTAATACTCAAAGAATATTACCTCGTATACATCCGAAAATTAAATATTGTGCTACCTCAAATTGGCAATAATAAGTAATTAATTTTCGAACAGAATGGGGATATACAGAAGATGGAACTTAAAACAGGAAAATAAAAAGAATCTTGAGAGTTAATGAGTGTCAGCAAGGCACAGATCACAAGGATTCGTCATCAGGTCGTACACGGTCAATTTTTAAAAGCTAGTGGAATGTTACATGTCCATCAACCCTCGATAACCTAATAAAAAGGTAAAAAAAGAAAGGAGGAAAAGAAAATTACAGCGATCGAGATGGCCTGGCCTGCTGACATACTAGCTAGGGAGATGATACATGAGGGTGAGGGTGGGGGTGGGGGTGGGCTAAGTTAATTAAGATTATGGGTAAAACGAAAATTAACTAATTACTAAAATCTTAGTTAACTTGGCCGCTAATTATAAGCTGGTGGCTGGCGCAATTAAGCTAATTAAGCTGCAGCTTCCTCTTGGATTCGGGCAAGCAGTTCGTGAACAGCGTCAGCTATTTCGTCTACCGTCGTTAGCTGGCAACCATCCTCAAGCTGCATATATTTTTAGTATACAAAAAATTACTCAGGCCACCACTGTAAAAAAGAAAACTACATTTACAGCTTCATCAAATCATTGTTATCAACTTATCATGTTTGAATTGCTTTATTTTTCGTTTTTATAAACTGTTTACGAAATAGTTACAAATATTTACTATGAAAGGCATGAATTAATGTATGACCACCTTTTAACACAATGTGACCAATTGACCATATTTCACCAATGAAGTGACATAATCTTGTGATGCATTGTGATGATATTTAACAAATGAAGTAACCACGTTTAACTGATGCAAGAAGTATCAGTGGGTATGATTTCAATTTTCAATATTAGTTAAAAAAAGCTTATTATTTACTACAACTCTTATATTTTTTCTCTGTGAAGTATACTTCATAAAAATGATGTAAATCCAACAGCATAGAGAATAGAGTTAGACTACTAATAAACTCTTGATTTAGTTGATATAAAAGTTATATAAAGATAGAAAAGTTAAATCTTCTTTATACAAAGAACCAAAAAGAATCTTGTTTTGAAGAAATTATTATGTGTAGTGTCTCTGCAATTAGGTAGACTTAGAGGTAGTACTCAAGTTGTTATTTGTTTAACCTCTTAAGATTTAATTTATTCGGTACACATAGCTTTACGACTTTAAAAAAAAGTGTAAACAAAAACGTGTGAGGTGACTATTACTATAAAATTGTCCCTCAATCCTAAAAAAGAACATTATTTCAAAAGGTTTTGTCGGGTAAAAGATGAGATCTATATATCGGAAAGAGGCTGATTTTTCGTGTAACTTATACTAGTATAAGAAAAGTTAAATATAAAGTTGGATACGGCAACATTTTGTCTAAACCAAAACGAAAAGTTCAAATTGTTATTCAAAAAGGATAACACATTCAAAATGTTTTGTCTAAAAGTAAATATATATAGCAATCTTTTAACTAGAAAATTGCTATTTATTTAGAGCCTATTCAGTACCACTGCAACTGGGTTAATCATTTGATTGTTCTGAAATTTATGAATAACTAGCCGAATTAGCTAATTAAATGATTCTGCTGAATTATAAAAAGTTATATTCAAGATATATTTTAGTAAAAAAAATTAGAAAAAACTTCACCTACTCCGGGTTGAAATAACTTCTATTTCACTTATTTGAATTATTATACAAGTTTGCACGTGAAATCAAAAGTTACATGTTTCGTGAAAAAATGATTTATAAGGCTGATAAGTCAAAAAAATAGGAACAACAAAGGACTGTTAATGTAAACCATATATTCTCTTTTAACTTTCATCTTTTGCTCGTCCCAAAATAATTTTCACTTTTATTTTTAACAAAAAAAATTGTGATTCATACTACGTACGTAGTATAATTCTTATAACTTTCATCCTAACAACAGTTTACACCATTTTTTACACAAAAATGGTGTAAACATCACATCAAACAGTATTTTATCTCCAACAGTTTACACCATTTTCATCACCAAAAAGGAATATTCTCTTTTTATTCTTTTTACTAACTTTTCTCCATTCTTCTATTTAAGTATCTAACTATCATATATTTATATATTAGCCCCTCATTTAATATTTTGACATTTCACACATACAAATTAAAATACATCATTTTAATATGTATTTTCACGCATCTCACTAATTAAAATACAATAATCAATATTTCACAAATACAAGCTAAAACCACATAAAATTAAATATTACAATAATATTATAATAATTTTATAATAATATTATTAATAATTTATACGTCATTAATAATTTAATAAAGTACTACTTAAACTTAAAGCTATAGATTAAATAAACATTCTTAGTTTAGTTATCGGAATTTAAGAATTGTTCCCACAAATGATCAATTAAAGCATTGCGGAGCTCAATATGAGCGTCTTTGTCGTGTATTTGGTTATGTCGGCTAAGAAATTGAGTGAACCGTGCCGCCTCATGCAATTTCCTTAAGTATCATTTGTATTCTGTTATAATGTTGTTTGGATTTGAAACTTTATTTATAATATTGTGTGATTTAAATTTTATTATATTTTTTTCTATCAAATTAATAATTTTAATTTGTTGTTCTATAAGGATGTTTTTACTTGGACTGTAGTTTGTCTCGGGATCAGATAAGACCCGATTAGACCACACTTGAGTAGTTATAAAAATACAAATAAATTAGACCAAACCACATCATTTCAGATCAGACCAGATCAAATCAGACCAGACCAGATCAAACCAAACCAAACCAGACCAGACCAGACCAGAGCGGACAAACCAATTTTAGTCCAACTAAAACATCCTAATTTGCTATTTTAAAAATGGGTCAAAACTATAATAATTGAAACTTGATGGTAACATTTAAAAGGAAAAGAAAGCAAAAAAGTGGGATGGTGTAATATATGGCGTACGCCATATATGGCGTGAAGCCATCCTCCCTCCCCCATTTTGGTGTAATGGTGTAGTGTTTGGTGCCATTGTTGGAGCATTTTTTTGCAAAATACACCATTTTGGTGTGACAAATGGTGCTTATTGGAGATGGCCTAAGGACGAAAAAGTAGTGTTACGCATAAATTAATTTTATTTGTTAAAATTGTGTGAATAAAATGTGATAATGTTTTGTGGGGTGGCTAGTGTGACAATAACGAGGAAATATGTCAGATAGGGTAATTAGACGTATGTGGAAAATGAATAAAATAATGGTAATAGGCAGCAAAAAAGCGTTTTGAGGGCCAAACCTTAAGACTGAGGGAGTAGAGGACCATCTGGTCAACAGTGGTGACATTGAGGTGAAGAACAGAGAGCCGTATACACTGCAGGCGGGCGACAAGCTTAAGGAGCTGTTTGGATCTATTCTTCGACAGTATCTTCACGCTCGCGTGGCTCTCAACCATCGTCACCTCGATGTCCGCCAGCGCCGACCGGGTCTCCGCCGGCTCCACCTCCCCCGCCGCCGCCGCGGAGCCACCCTTCCTGCCGTGGCTGTTGGAGTACTGCGGGAAAGCGAAGAAATCCGCGAAAAGTGGGGCCCCCGCTTCCCTGTTGGGTCGGTTTCGTGCCTCTAGGGTTTGAAGATGGTGCTCCAGCTCCTTCACATAATTTATGGCGCCTCCAATAATTGAAGCTTGATCACCCTGCCATTTCCAATTCTTGATTATTCAATATTTTAAAATTTTGGATCAGAATTTAAAAACGAGAAATGTATGTTTGTGGTTGAATAATAAATAAATATTGATCATATAAATTTTCTGAAATCCGAAATGAAAATTCTTTTTGGGACATTCTTGAATTGTAAATAAGACGAATCCCAGAAAAGAGTATATAATTCAATTTAATAGAACAAAAGAAAACATACCCAACATACTTATATTGGCAATAATTCTATCAGTAAATTATTGACTATAATTATGCTCATTTTTTAAAATAATGATCCTAATATTATATTCATCATACTGACATACTTCAATTTCATTTTTTCTTTATATTTTTTTCGAGACGACCTCCAATCAGAAACTTAATAATTGTTTTCAAATAATCACACTTAGAGAATCAACATAAAAAACTAACGTTGGATATTTGTACACTTTTTTTTAATTTGAAAGATATTTGTACACTTGTTAATCCTTCAAAATTAAAACTAATGTCCTAAAAGAACTAATTTTCTTTTTATTTTGATTTATTTGACCATTTCAAAAAGAAAAGAATCTAAAAGTCATGAGCGAATTTACTTGACATGAAAATGGCTATATGGACAAAAGATTTTGTCACCATCAAGGTCACATTCATGCAACATGTAGAAATAGACAGATTATTAAAATTGAAAGGGATTCTCGAATTCGATTTTAACATAATGAATTAAATGCAAAAAGGCAAAAAATACTAGTGTAAATCATTGGTTTCAATTAATTAAGAATTAATTAACTAACCCTTTGGACGTAGGAAGGTGGCATGATAGATCGAATAACAGAGAGGTACTCATTCATCTGCTTGCGGCGGTTGCGCTCCACCGCAATGTGAGTCATTCTCTGGGTCTCCAATTCTTCCTTGTTCTTGCACGACCGTGTCCGGCGGCGCTTCCGCCTGCCGCCGGAAACTGTTGAGAACGGCGGCGGCTGTTCAGTCACCCCTTCCGGTGAAGAATTTAGCTCCCAATTCCCGTCTTGCCGCCGCCCATCACTTTGGCTGTCCATATTACTAGTAGAAATAGTAAGATGAATATTATCAGCCTCTACAAGCATCCCGAGAAAGGCGGTGTCAACTTCTTCTTCTTGATGGGAGGTAAAACCATAGCAGCCTCGGTAAAACTCTCTGTTACAGCCATAAATCAACGATTCTTGAGGGTAGATTACAGTTTGTAATGCCATTTTTTACCCCCCACAGCTCTATATATTATCTCACTAAACCACAGCAATTTCCAGATTTCTTATAGAACAAGCATTGGGTTTTGCAAAGTCCAAGTAATTAAGTCAGAAAAGAAAGGAAGGAGAAGAAGTTGGTCTGGAAAGCTGAAGCTAGCTGAAATAAGCAGCCATGGCCGATATGATTAAAACTAAACATAGAAGGGTTGAGAGAAGCGGTTGATTCAGGTTCTTATAGAGGCTGGGATAAACAAAGCAATATTATTATTTTTGGACTGACACTACAATCTGTATGACCGCATCTGTTTGTTTTTACAGTCTTACAGACTACGAGTATATTATTATTTAACCATTTGCAAACTATTCTTTAATTTTCTATTAATTTTTTAGATGAAGTTTTTTTCTTTGAGGAGTAAACGACATAATTATCATTGTTAATCAAGCAAATGAATAGTTAACCAGACAAACACGTGGAGGAAATCGTCATCTTCATTATAAGCAGTGGTTTAATTTAATCATGGGAAATTACAGAATATGTGTATTCTCGTTGATTTGTAAACATAGTTACCAATAATCTTGTTAAACTCAAGATCCTGGCACTGATGGAAAGCTGTCTAGGAGATGGTTAGAAGTAATTAGTCTGGGACCGGTTCAGGTCATAGTCAAAATAGATGAAACCATTTGAAAAATATCAAATCTTAATAATGGTCCGATTTTTATAAATTATTTTTATATAGAATCATATGAAATCGTATCATTCCTTAATGGTTCGGTTCTTATCATTTTGCGGTTCCTAGCTTAGTGTTTAAAAAAAATCTTACAAATCCTCACAAGGTGAGGGTGGGTTTTCTTCCAAACTTAAATTTTTTGGGTTGACTATGTTTTAGAGTTTTGGGAATGAGACCTCGATCTCGGTGTAAATCCTGATTAAATTAAAATTGAGAAATTGTGCATCCTTGATGAATTTCTGCTTTGATTTGATAATGAATTTGAACTGCATTTAATAGTTGATTATCCCAAATGGCTGCAGCTATTCATTTTCAAAGATGCTAAAGGACTCTTCCTGATGCGGTTGCAATTATGAGCACTCTGATGTGGAAAATGAGAAAGAAGACATTGCTAAGGCAAAAGGGTTGAAGAAATGAAAGTTGCTTGTCCTCTGTTTATTTGGTTTCCGGCCACTAATAGGAGTTTTAGTTTCTATTAGAAGTCATCTACAATATTTTGATTTTTATTTCAATCTAGGCAGTGTTACTTTTTAGTTTATTATACATTCTTTGAGATGTATTCAAGATATTGTTTCTAGGATATGATAAAGTGGATATTTCTTCATTACATATTATGAATATTTTAATACTTGTAATATTATATTGTATGAAGTATTATATGAAATTTCATATTACACGCATGTTGTTTTATATCTATACGTGTAGTTAAAAATTATACGGAGTAAAAAAATACTCCGTATGATACAAAATGTTTAATATAGATCTAGAGAAGTGTTGTCAATTTTAAACAATATGTTGCATAAAGTATTTATTAAAGTGTTACGAAATATTATAAGTGTTGCAAAATAGTATTGCAAATATGTTACATATATATTAAAAAGTGTTGCGGGCCTAAAGTCATATATTAAGTGTTGCATTTTATTTGAAAAGTGTTGCGTAAAATTCTAATTAAACTGTTGCAAAAAAAGGTGTTGCATTTGAGATATTTATGCAACCCTTTCATCTAGTGTTACATAATAAGCAAAAACGGGTTGCATATTACTTTATGTATCGAGACCTGAAGAAATGCCCATAAAAGTGTTGCATTAACCTTTTGTAACATTTTAATGATCTAATGTAACATTTTTAGAGCGTTGCCAAAGGCTTGTTTTGTTGTAATGACTAGATGGAATGACTTCTACACGGGAACTGATTATATCAGTTCTATATCTATGGAGGATTGTCCGAGATATTTGAGTGACTTGAATTAATTCCTCAATTGATAGCAATGCATTGTAGGAAGACTTGTCATTGATTATCTTTTTCTCGCTCAGTTGAGCTTTCTGCTTTCTCATTCTTAGAATATTCACTCACTCTCAGTTATGTCTCGTGAGTAGGTTCAGTTGGATTTTACTCAGCCTGATCAAAACTCTAAAACAACTTTCACGGATTTAAATAAGTTTTGTATTAGCATATTTATTTCAAAAATACATATGCAAACTGAAATTGTACTCACATTATATACAGAATAATTATCGCGTTTAACATTTTTTTAAGACCACCACTATATATACTTAACCTTATGTGAACCGTAACTTTCGCATTTGTATCCATCTTTAACACTTGTGAGGATAATATACACCCACCAAGTCGACAGCAAGATAATTAGCAGAAAAAAGATTGGGTACACACTTTTTGTACACAAAAAGTGTATACTTGTCTGTCTCCTATAGACAAGTTGTCTGTCACGAGATGAGTTGTCTGTCCCTAAAAGTGTGTACCCCTAGCTCCACCCTAATTAGCCCCTAAAAGTGTGTACCCCTAGCTCCACCCTAATTAGCAACCACGGACTAAGTACCCCTTTTCTAACACCACCCGTATGTATGACCCTACTTGCCTGCAATTCAAGGGAAAGGTATACATTCTCAATGGTGCATTCTAAATGGGATAAACATCCGATCAAAAGGCCATAAGCGGGCTTATAGGTACCCGATAGTCAATTGGTGTTTGTTAAATTTCGCATGTTATGATTTTAAGGAATTAGACTCCACAGTTGTCAACTCTTATTTCTTTAAATATGAAATGCTCTAAATATGAAATTTTGAATCCAAAATAAATGAAAAATCTTTTGTCATATTTAGGATGCTTTCTTTGGATTGTTTTCAGTCTCAGACTAGACCAGACTTAAACAGACTAGACCAGACTTCCATAGTTATAAAATACACAGAGATCAGACATTTACCAGATCAGATCAAACCAGACTTAAACAGACCAGACTAGCAAATTTCAGTCTAAAAGAAAACATCCTTAGATATGAACTCAATTTCGTTCTAGTGAAATCTAAAATTACGTATCCAAATATAACATATAAAGTTGTGAATTTAGAACGGGTGAAGAACCGATTATCAAACGTGACTTTTTTGAAATTACAATTGCTTAATTTTAATCTTTAATCAACATCCACTCTCTCTATATATATATTCAATTCTGTTTTGGTTGGACGTAGCTCTGGTAAAAAGCTAAGAGGTGACATAAGGGAATGTCCCTCCCAATGGCGGATTATATATAAAATGCAAAAATCTAAATTGTTATTAAAGTTTATAGAATACAGGGCATAAAGTTTTGATAAAGTTTTTGAAAAGACTATACTACATTACAATTAATTGTTAGAAAAAAACCAATTAATTAAGACAATCGTGTGATGAGGCGTGTCTCATTTGTTGAGAGCATTGCAAAATTGTTTCGTCGTCAATTTTAGCAAAAATTCCTTAAGCAATTAATCAATTAAAATTTAAAGCAATTAAAACAATGAAAGTAACGTCAATACAATTTCACAAACAATTTCAACTTTTTACCGATTTAAGCAATTAATATATTAAACTTTAAAGCAATTACAGTACGTAATTAATCAATAAACTTGCAAAAGAATAAAAAAATTATAGCAATTAATCGATTCAATTTTAAAGTAAATACGTAACTAAAGGAAATAAGCCATTAAAGTAATTAAAAAAGATTTCAATTACTTTCAAAACAAACAAAAAGATTTCAATTTTAAAAGTAATTACCAAACATTGTAATTATCGGATAAATAACCTAGCGGCCAGCGGCGTCACTGCTACTCTGCCAGATTGAGGCGGAAACTCCAGACCCGAGGGCGGCGAGCTGGAGACTGAGGACGAAGTCTGGAGTTCTGGACGAAGGCAGGAGTATCAGACCATTCAGGCGTGACCAAGGAGGAACGATGAACGGAGTTCACACTATTTCTGCTTTTCTGGAATCTGGAACGAGGAAACGCACAACTGAGGGGGAACCGGAAGGGTGAAACGCGTATCTGTGATTATAACCAAAACGACGTCGTATTTTCTTTTGCTGTGCACTTAACGAAACCTCATCGTTTGGCCGGTTGAATTAATTAGAAAAAACAAATAGGCTGGCTCATGTTCTGTCTGCCTCTCTGGTTCACTCATCTCAGCGGGCACTTCTGAAGGAAGAAGATGAATCATATGGTGGGGTGTTGGTCAAAATCCCTAATACTACATACTCAAAAAAAAATTCCGGCAAAGGGGTGGCGCCAGCACCGGCTCGCCCACCCCTGGTTCCGCCCCTGGTCCCTCCTACAATTTCAGCTAAAGACATCGATTGTAACCTCATTCTTTCTTCACTAATCTGTTATCAAAACTTAATTTACATCCTCAGATCATCTCGAGATTTGGAGTGTCATTTTTTTTTTGCTATAGTCCCTTTTGCATACACACGGGATGATAAGTAAGCAATGTTATGAGGACACTATAACATTGGATTATAACCCGATTGGATTGACCAATTCAACTCTCCCATTATACATTTATACTGCCTGCCGAGTTACGAAGTATTCCCTCAATTATTAAATAAGTACAACACTTTACTTTTCACGTTTGTCGATTTACAATTTTGATCATTAGTATATTTAATATTCTATTAGTAATAAACTTTAAACATTTTAATTTTCAAAATTTACAATGAGAAATTTAAAAGAAAATTAACAGTAATTTGTTATTACACTAATAAATAAAAGAAAAAATGGCATAAATATTACTCCACAACTTTCATTGGATTAAAATATCACTCCTTTTAAAATTGACACAAAAGTAACTCCCGTTTTTCCTTTCCGTCAAAATAGCCTTTCTCTTCCGTCCAAGACCAAACCCTCTCTGCATCTCTGCGAAGCTTCTTCCATAGATCTGTCTTCCCACACCCGGAGCAGCAGTTGATCTTTCTTCAGCACAAGGTATGAAGGCTTCTCTCTTCGCCGATCCTCCTCTCTGATGCACCTCATCGGATGTCCTGAGGCTTGTGTCTTCGCACGGCCATGGCGTCATCTTCTCCGACGGTCCAAGCCGCCATCTTCTCCTACAGTCCAAATCGCCATCTTCTTCGACGGTCCAAGCCGCCATCTTCTTCGACGGTCCAAGATGCCATCTTCTTTGTCGATAACCAGATCTGAGATCCAGGCCGATTTTCAGATCTGAGTTCCACAGGGGCGAGGATGGAAGGTATGGCGATGCTTGAGGGTCTGTGGTGCGGCGTTGTTGGTGGGGCTGTGTTGTGCTACATCGTGGTTGGGTGGGGTGTCGTTGTTGGGCAAGGCTGTGGTGGTGCAGTGGGGCTGGGGAGATGGGTTTGTGGGAGTTGGTGGTCTGGCTGGGGGCTGGGGAGGGGGCCTGGGGGATGGGGAGGTGGTTGAGGGCTGAGGAGGGGCTGGGGCAGGGGCCAGGGAGGTGGTTGGTGGCTGAGGAGGGGTTGGGGGTTGGAGCGTGGTGGTGCCGGTGGTTGACGCAGGGGGCACTGCTGGGCAAGGCAGGTTGGGTTGGGTTGGGTGAGGCACTGAGGAGGGGTATGTGGTTAGGTTCTGGTTGTTGGGGCGGCAGTTCGATGGGCACTTAAGGTGGTGCAGTGGTGACTGGCCGGGCGGAAGGTTCGGCCTAAGTTGCGGACTGGTGGTTGGGTGTGGTGGCCGGGGGGGAAGGTTGGTGTTGCTGATTGGCGGTGGCCGTTAGGCGTGGGGATGGTGATTGGTGTTGCGGACCGGTGGTGGCCGCTAGGTGTGGGGATGGTGGTTGGTGTTGCTGACTGGCGGTGGCAGCGTCACTTTGACTGGAATCATTGTGTCACTGTGGCGGTGTCACTGTGGCGGTGTCACTGATGACGGTCATGTCACTATGGCAGTGTCACCGGCAGCGGTATCACTGGTGGTAGTGTCACTATGGTCGATGAGCCGGCGGTAGACAATGGAATGAAGTCACTATGAATTTGTCAATAATGTCACTGTCATTTGTCACTGTCTTTTGTCACAGCAAATAATGTCACTATAGTATCATCACTGTAGCGATGTTACTGTAGCAGCGTTATGTTACTGTAGCTCCGTTAATTTTACTCACTTTTTTGTAAAATTAAATAAAAGGTCATTTTTTTTGACAATCATCCACTTATTGATAATATTGAGGTCAAAACCCCTAAATAAAACACAGGTAATGTATAACGTAACAAGAGCTATACTGGACGAAAACCCAACTTTTCCTCATCACCAAACAAAAGAATGGACCCCTAATTTTTACGATTCACCAAGAGGTGAAGCCAATTTGGGACCCACTGAAACAAACTCTTCAACAAATTTGCCCATCCAATTTATTGTAAAATAACGATTCATTGGTCCACTGTTTGGGTCCAATTTGCTAGAGGGCAGGCTGGTTGAAGGAATCCATGTTGCCATGTACGTACGTACGTACGAACATCTTAGTTTTGAATTTTTAAATCTATTATCAATTTATTCAAAAAAATCTATTATCAATTCAGTAATAAAATCTGCTTAAATCATGTACTTGTATTCCATATAAAAAATGTAAATATCTACAAAAAGAAGCAAAAAACTCAATTTGACTGGTAACAGTATGCATGGAACATGGGATGATGTGATTTGACAAAAGATAAAAAGTAATACTCCGTAGTTTTTACACTTCAAAGTTTACGTGAGATTCAGCCAAAGTTATACTTAAATGACATCCATGCATATGGATGATATATCAATGTAAAGCTAAACAATGCACAGGAAAACATACTCACACTATTATACACTTAAAATTATCTTTTGAGATAGTTGTGACAAACATACCCTATAATACGGAGTACAGAGTATACTTATTATGCTTTAGCTTTTCTTATCTTTTTTCTTTTTAATTTCTGGCTCTAGATATATACCCTCTCCATCTCAAAAAATATTATCCAGTTTGACTTGGCACGTTTATTAACAAAGTGAGAATAAAGTGGAAATGTATAGTTGTTATTGAGCAAAAAATTAATAAATGAATATTAAGCACACAAAACTTTCCAAAAAGAGAAACGAGAAGAATTTTTGGTACATCTCAAAATGATAAGTACTCCCTCCGTCCCATAAAATAGTTCCCTCATTGAATTGAATAGGAGTTTAAGAAAGTGGGAATAAAGTGGAAATGTATGGTTGTGGTCGAGTAAAAAAAATGTAAATGAATGTGACCCACATAAAACTTTCCAAAAAGAGAAATGGAAACTATTTTTTGGGACAGTCGAAAAAGGAAACCGGAAACTATTTTGTGGGACGGATGGAGTAGGGTTGTATACGAATCGAATCAAGTCGAATAGTGAGATTTTGTATTTGTATTTGTTTAATTTTTTCGGATACGAATTCGAATTCAAATATGCAACGAATATTAATTTCGATTTGTATTTGTATTTGTTTAACCATACGAATAGTTAACGAATTATATACGAATATCAAATCGATTTGATTATAGGTTAAATATTAGTCAAATACGGAGTATCGCTTTAAAATAACTTTTCTTATACTTCATGCTATGACTTAATATGTGTTTTTAGAATTTAAATTTAATGGATCATTGCATTTTTAGATGGTGCACAATATACTAAAGTGAATTAATTTTATTATTAATAAATATAGATCTGCTTCAAACCTTTTGAAATTAACACTAACACACACATATTATAAATTATACTTATAATGTGTGAAATAAGTTAATAATTGTATATATCAAAGTCAAACAACTCTAATTTTATTCTTCAAATCGAATACATAATTATTTGTATTGTATTTGAAAGACATTTGAACCAAAAAATTGATTTGTATTCGTATTTATATTTTGGTTTATTACAAACAGGCTTGACATTTGTATGCAAAAATGTATATATGGATTACACTTTGAGAGTATTGCTATCTTTTAAAAGTTATTACAGTGTTATTACTATTTTTATTAATGTTGATATTAATATTACCATTATTATTAATCGAATATATTTGATTAATATTCGAATCGAATACACTGATATTCTTATTTGTATTTGATAACAACTCGAATCAAATTTAATATTCTTATTTGTATTTGTATTTGAATTTTCCGAATTCGAATCGTCTTATACGAATTCGAATCGCGAATCGAGCACAAATTATTTGATTCATTTACAACCCTAGGATGGAGTAATACATAATTCGAGGTGATAGGGCGAATTCAGTTTATTAATGTATGCCAACGAGTTATGCACATCTTTGCTTAAGATAATGCACAACTCTCAAATATACATTCAGTACACAGATATAGGCGACTTCTACATGCAACTTGTACGTAAAAATGTATCAGTAAGCTATTGTCTCCTCTGTTAGCTTTCTCTTTCGATGACATGCCGTATGCAAAGACGGAAAAAAGGTCCTTCGTCAGCTTGATGTACGTACACATTAGACCATGAGTGTGGGGAAGATGGTAGGGGTGATACTCCCGTCATTTCACCAACTTACGCACAAGTGGGTGAGTTGCATCGTAATGTGTATATCCCCTGCAAAAGAAACGCCTCAAGAGAGCCAATCAAGTTTCAATAAGAAGTGATTTTTTTCCTGTGAATACTTCCATTTTTAATTTTCTGAGGTTCGTACGATACACCATTACACATAATAAGTTCACTTTTTGCAAAGGATGAAAAATTTGATTTCTTCAATCAGAGCATGCATCAGAATATTATACTAATCAAAATCATAATCTAAATTTTAAGATTTGACTAAGCATTTTGGGACATAGGTAGTAAGATTTACTAAGGTTAAGAGCCCGTTTGGTGACCCCTTTTTTTCGGCTTATCAGGCTTATCAGCCAGTTTAAAGGTCATATTCTTGATAAAATTGTGTTTAGAAGATTCTAGTTTGATTCATAATGTATATCTTTTCCACTTTTAGGGCATGTTTACTTTTTTTTCTATTAAGTCCTGTCTGGATTAAGACATCTGTCTGGAATAAGTGACACTGACATAACAAGCTGTTTACTATGTGTGCCGAATGTATAGTCTGAATTATGTCATTTTACCAATTTATCCTTCTCCGTGTAACAAATGCTGAAGACCTACTTCATCATTATAAATGGCATAGCTAACTTTTTCTAACTGATCTTTACAAAAAGAAAAATAACTTTTTTTGACTGATTTAGTATTTGCAATCTGGGCAAAGCTAAAACAAGTAGTAGGTCCTCTTTCCTAAATCAACACCTTAAACAAACTAGCTTTTTCCAAGTAATTTTAATTTCAAAATCTTAATCACTATCCCAATTCTAATTCCAAAACGCAGAGAGCATGCTCGGTCCTATTTTACAAAGCAGAGAGCTGACTATTTTCCCTGGAGTGATCCACTTCGGCCCTATCAATGAAAATTAAATCTCTAGTGGATTTAGAGCACCAAAGTTTCTCAAATTTGAGTAAAAATTTGTTAAAGTTTGTTTCCAGATACTTGCTAGTCATTCGTATTCTAACTCTTTACAGCTAAATTCACTCAGCAGCCATTTCAAGCTAAGGTAAAGCAGTGAGATAAGGTATTGCACTTGTCTATTTATCATTTTACCATTAATCGAAACTAGATTGAAGATCGAAACTAGATTGAAGTTTAACAAGTGAACAATAATCTGAACAAGAAAAAGGAGAAGTTTGCTGGTAGGCCGATTAGTGAAGTACGGTCGCAGATCCGTGAAGCTCGCAGGTGTGATGTGCGGCAGCAATAAATCTACGCAAGGTTATAAAAGAGAACGAGGATGTAAAGTTAGGTCTGAATGCTAAGGAGTATTAAAATTGGGCTGAACCAATAAGTCCTAAAATGTCAGAGCGAATAAGGCATGATTTTCATTAAGTCACAAGTAAACAACACTATATGACTGAGCAAATAAGTCCAGATTTTCATTAAGCTCATTAAGTCAAAAGTAAACAGGCCCTTAGCCTGGTTTACAATTTGTTGAGATACATAAAAGGGGTGAATCTCCTGGAGTATTTTAAGTTGTTATTGAATTCATTAAGTTACACACACATATTGAGGCATTTTGTATCATCATAGAAATTACTGCATGTATGGAGTATTTTAAGTTGTTATTCAATTCATTAATAAGTTACACACACATTTAATTGAGCATTGTGATGTAGGAAAAATTGCTACAATAAGATAATAAATTGCTACAAAACATCTATTATAACACATACATCTATTCGACCTCTCTCCAAGGAATTTGTACACCCCTTTTTACTAAAAAGCCATTTAAACACATTAAAGAGAGATTGTACCCTTAACCGACCTAAATTCAATTATCTCTAGGTAGAGAGTTGCAAAGCCTTATCTTGTGGGGACAAAGTGTGTCTTAGACTTATCACAGAAAATCTTATTTCTACTCAAGAGCGGAGCTAAGGAAGGGCCAATCTAGACTCTGACCCACCTCAAATTTAAATAAACTTTTATTTTTTGTGTAAAAATTCAAGGTAAATTTTTCTAAAAACAATCTTTGTACTGGCTAGTTCCCTAACTCCGCCCCTCTTTATACTTATCTAAATATTTGGGCTTATAGATTATCACTTAATTATAATCGTATTAAACAATGAACAGTCCAATAAAAAAGAAATGCTTTAATACTTATCTAAATGTTTTTTTTTTGTTTATATTGACTTTTGATCATGACCATCAACAGGTTCTTATCTATATTTCTATTTTAGTATAAAAAAAATATTCAAATCAATTACTCCATATTTGTTAGCTGTCACAAAGACATAAATGTAATGGTTATTTGGGTTACACTTTTTAAACGAGTAAATGGTCTGATAAGTCCTCGAAATTGCATAAAAAAGGGTCAAATAAGTCCTTATATAGGAGGCTTTGTCCGGCCGTCGCCATTTAATGCGGTTCCCGGTGGAATTTTTTGATGAACTTTTTTGAGCATCTTATTCATTAAGTCCAGTTTATTCAAACCAAATTTCAGGTAAAAATTCAATCGGGAAGGCATTCAAATGAAGTCTTGAAGATAACTGTGCATTCAATCGGCCGGACAGTAAGGACTTATTTGACCCTTTTTATTTAATTTAGAGGACCAATCTGACCCTTTACTCCTTTATAAACCTATAGTATATTCTCATTAACGTATTATCTTCGCATGCTTAGTATCTTTTTTTTTTTTGTTTTTACTCCAGGGGGTCGGGGGGGTCTGGGGAGGGGGGATGGAGTAATCAGGGCTGAAACTCACTCCATTGAGTTTCGAACCCTTATGTATAGCGGGTTTCGAACTCGAGACCTCCCACTAGTCACGGTAACCTCACAACCAGTTGGGCTGGAATGCTTGGTTGGCATGCTTTTTATCTAATATGACAAGGTATATATTGTACATCTATGATAAGTTATATTATTTCGACCTTAATTAAATTACTCTATGATACGGGGATACTCTTCATTCTCCGTATGAGGTGTAGATTATGTTGAATTCTTTGCTCCTCAAGTCAAACTTACTACTGTAAGAATTAGGCATGCATTGCTTCAGTTGCTCACTATGGCTGGGAAATGAAGCAAATGGATGTTATCACTGCTTTCTTACATGGTGAATTAGATAAGAAAAATTATATAACTGAACCTGAGGGCATTGTGGATCTCAAAAAGAGTGACCACATGTGTTTACTTAGGAAGGCCCTATATGGCCCGAAGCAATCCCCTAGGTTGTGAAATATTAGGTTTGACAAATGTATGCAGTCTATGACACATACAAAAATGAAGCAATCCCCTAGGTTTGAAAAATGATGACACAATTATACAAAAATGACAATGATTAACTGATGAAAAAAATTTATCGACAACACGATCTAGATGAAATGTCTAGTCGTAAGGAGGGATGTTGTTGTCCTACACCAGATATCTTAAAAAAAAAATAAACACTATATTAAGATCTCAAGTTATTCGTCCTATAAGGTTACCCTGATGGAATCCCGGATCTTAAGCATTGTACATCATATATACCGTCAAAATAAACTTAGCCCCCGGAATACTCTATGCAGACTTCTGTCGATTTTGGAGCTCCCAACACGCGGCAAAGTGAAGGGTTTAAGTCATTTCGTTGTCCAATTTTTGCGACAGCTTTTTTGTGTCCGACTTCTCCGGATTTTGGATCTCCTGGCGGAAAGTGAAGGATTTCAGATATTTTGTTGTCCAATTTTTGCAATAGCATTCTTGAATCAGACTTCTCCCAATCTTGGAGCTCCCGGCGGCAAAGTGAAGGGTTTGAGCCATTTCATTGTCCAATTCCTGCTACAGCTTTCTCATCTGAAAAAACATTCGTTTACTTTTTGTTTTCTGTTTTCTAATAGTTCAAATAATAGAAAAGATTTTTTGTTCATCAAAAACCCTGCATATTTACAGAAAATGTGTCATCTCTCATTATCATTGATAAGTTTGAGACAAAAATTGAAAGTAACCGTATAACTTTGCTGTTAAAATTATTCTATTTCAATGCAAAATGATATTTATAATATATTCAAATTGCACTCGTTTTAAAGATGGTTGTCTCTTCAGCTGCGAAATCCTTTCAAAGATTAAGTTTTTTGCAATGTAAAACTTAAGTTTAATTGTATTATTTATACTAAAATGATTACATTTTTTACTTTTTTATATATCCTTCTAAATCTAGTAGTATACATTTGGTGAAAGTCAACATTATTGATTGGAACTAGCCTTAATTAAACTTATTATCTTCTTTTTAGGACGTCAATAAACAATAGTGATGTCATCATATCATGATATAATTCTAATACTAAATAGTTCAAGTGATAGTTCAACAATGTGTTGAGTAAAATACTATAAAAATATTTAAAAATCTTAAACTAAATTTAAAAATTTAAACCCTCCACATAATTAAATAATTAATTAATTACAAAGTCAAGTTTTAGTAAATCAATAATTCCAATTTTATAACTAAAATAAAAGTGCTGGAAAAATGTGACTTTAGTAACTTTAATGATTATATAGTTGCATTCAAATGTTACATTATAGTGACTATAGAACTTATCTATAATAATAACTTATGGTCACATTTTTGTCCACACATTTTTTATTAGTAATGTTTTAGGAAAAACCTTTTTAGTAAATTGGGAAAACCTAGGTGCTGGAAAAATGGTACGTTGGATTGAATTTATATCCAACAGACCAACAGTAGTAAAGATTTACTACATCTTCCTTCCGTCCCATTCTAAGGTTTACTGTAATCATCAAATACTAAAATAATACGGAGTACTATGTATATCAATAACATCACAATTATAATCAATCACCCCACTATATTACATACCCCTCAAAATCATTTCTAAAAATATACTCGAATAACCTTATTATTCAAATAACTATGAGCCTGTTTGGCAACACTAAAATTGGCTAAATCGGCTGATTCTGCTGAAATTTATGAAGTTCTGGCTGAAATTGCTGTTTTGGCTGATTCTGCTGATTTATGAAAAAATTATATTTAAAATATTTTTTTAATAAAATAAAGGAAGAATTATATAAATATATAGCTAAAATGATCATCTACAGTAACTTCAGCCAATACAGACAGAAAAGTAACTCTAACCTTATTTTTTCTTATTGTTACAAAATTCAGCGTGCAAAATCGAAAGTGTCGTGATTAGTTAAAAAGTTGGTTTGTAAGTCTGATAAGCCGAATAAAGAGTTACCAAACAGGCTCTATGTCATGTTACAATTGAAATCTTTAAATGAGACGGAGGTAGTAACTTTATATGCATTTCAAAGTATCTCGTATACAACTTGAAAAAAATTAAAACAGTATTTTTATCCAAATCTGTAGCACTGAAATATTCGTTATATATATAAGGTGAAATAAAACATAAAGAATATAGTGATTGTATAAATTTGTGAGAAAAATGATAGAGTAGGGATGGCCATGGGAATTGATGTGGCGGAAGTTTTCTTTTTTGAGGCATGACCGCATGATCGATTGCTCCCATACCATATAAATCAATTACAACGAAAGGTGTTGTATACTCGCAGTTTGCAAAAACGTAACAATACAGAGAAGCTCAAGAAATAACATTAGAATATATAGGCATATAGCTAAGTAAGTACGGAGTACATGATTTTCTAGAGGTACAAGAAATAATTATGACTTAAGATAATATCAACAATTAATACGTAGTATTATATTATTAATTACTCCGTAATAATTATCTATCAAATACATCATAAATTCTAAATTTGTTTTGAATGATTGAATCCGATAAAATGATAGATCAGAGTCCATAGATGGACAAGTTACGTAAAACTTTCATACTAGAAAATCAAAGTATGCTTTTAATTAGAAGTTGTACATGTGCTAATTTTGAATATGTACCATGGCGGGTTGGATGCAATTTTTTTTTACTCCAGGGGGTTGGGGGCGGCCTGGAGTAATCAGGGTTGAAATTCATTCCATTGAGTTGCGAACCCGATACCTCCCGTAAGGGAGAGTGAGTCGGCGACTAGCTGGGCTGGACCACTTCCTTGGATGCAATTTTCTCTTAACTTGACTAATTCCAAACTCAAACTTCACTAGATTATGCTTGATTAGATTTGAATTGCATTAATTGTTAAGACCAAAATTAAATAGAACAAATAAGACTTGGAGAATAGAATTGGACCTGATCATACCGGCCCATAAGCAAGCGGACTAGACATCCCTTGTATAGAATAGCTGAATAGTCTCTAAAATTTCGATTCTAAGTAACATGTTTAAAGTATTAGAATCTTACGTAGTACTCCGTATATTTTTGGTCAAAAAATATATATTTTAGATCTTAAATTTTAACTCACTTTGACGTGTAACTTACTTATGGTACAGTGTATATTTAATTATGGTGACAACTCCGGTACTATTTTAAAAAATGGGGGTACCATACCTATCATGCATTTGATTGGTCCAAATCATTAAATCCCTTTTAATTTAGATTTAAATAATTCAACTGCATGATTCTAATTGGTCCATGTGGACAAAGGTACGGTACCTTATGGGTTATGGGTACCATGGAATCTACCTTTAATTATTACCTCCGTCCCACTCAACTTTGCCAAGTTGATGTTAGGTGAGAAATTAAAATTGTAAAAACTGCGTGGTTGAAATTTGTGCAGTGGAGAGAGAAATGAACAGAGCCACAAATTCATTGCTTTAAAGGAAAAGTGGCAAAAAATTTTGGGACAAACAAAAGGGGAAAGTTGGCAAAGTCCAGTGGGACGGAGGGAGTATATCATATTCAGAGCTAGCAGGATCCATAATTACATCTAATAATAATAAATATAATATAATAATAATAAAAACTTATAAGCACCAATGATGGTTAGAGCATTTTAGAAATGTTAAAAATGTTGGTGTACATTAAAGCAAGAAGCACTTGTACAATTTATTTTATTCATTGTACCATTCATGGTTAGATCTATTCCTCATTTCCTCTCCTTACATCCGTTAAATCTAACGCTAAGTTTCCAACGTCCTATATTTAAATTTGATGCTTTGATTTCCATTAATGTTTTATGAGGACTATGTGTGGATTTGATGATTTGATTTCCGATCCATATTAACATTCCATTCTTTATTTTAATTATCATTCACATGGACTATATGCATGTGCATTTGATCTTTGATTTCCATTAACGTTCAATATTTTATTTTAATTTTTTTTTACTACCTATATGTTACCTTATCTGTTATGTGGAACAATAGAAGACATAAAAAATAAGTTTTAAGTAATTGTTTATCTTCTCAGAATGAAATGACTGATCCGCAACAAGATTTCCAAAGATTGTTGATCGTGAAAATGATTGATTCCACTTTGTTTATCATGTACTTGAGGTTGTCTTATATGTTGATTCAACTCTGTTAAGGGGCATACAGAACTAACAAATGCTTCAGTTCGAGCTACTTCAGAATATAATTCACCAAGGTTCTAAAGTTGTGTATTCGATTACATATGTAAATTTTAGTTCTAAAATTGTTTGTACTACTATTGTTTGTCATTCATCTCTTGCAGACCTGCCATGTGGAAGTGCTTCGAAAATGAAGACAATACGAAGTATTTTCTAAGGGATAAAAGATCAACAATTTTGAATATTTTCCCTCAACTTTATTTATTATTATTTTATTTTTATTTTATTTATTTATATATTTTTTATTTATTTATTTTACCCCAGGGGCGTGGGGGAGGGGGTTTGAGGGGCATGGGATAAACTTGGATCAATCTCACTCTATTGAGAATTAAACTCGGGACCTCCCATAAAGGAGAGTGAGTCGGCGACCAACTAGGCTAAACCGCTTTCTCTTTCCTTCTTTTTATTATTCTCAAATAATGTCACATGTTGTTGACTTTAGAATGTGCTCCCTCCTAAGTCCTAAGGTGAGAACCATTTGAAATGTACATATTAAACTCCAGTTTATCTTTTGATTTTGTACAAATTAAAGGTAGTTATAAAAATATGTACATATTATAAGTAACATTGGGCATCAGCATACTCGCGCAACGCGTGATAAAAATACTAGTTATACATAATACATGTGATTCTATTTTAAAAAATGATCTTATACATAGCAAAATTGAGCGAATGTAGAATTGGATCCACTTTTAAAATACTTTCTAAAATATACTTCCTCCGTCCCGTAAAACATTGTCAACTTTCCTTTTTTGGATACCCCACTAATTTTGTCACTTTCTTTTTTAAATAAAGAATTTGTGGTTCCAGTTAATTCTCTCTCATCTGCACAAATCTCAACCATACAATTTTTACTTTATTAATTCTCGTGTCTGTCAAACGTGGCAAAGTTTAAAGGGACGTAGTACTAAAGTATTTAAGAATAAAATGGTACATAAACCTTTTTTTAATTTAAATGCTTCGTTTATTATGAGTAGGAAAACGATGATTTTATTTTAATTGATGAAACAGGCACCTAGTAATCAGTCGGGCAGACACGGCAGAGGGTGTACCCAGCAGAAACGGCCAAAACGGATCCGTGGTTTTGAAGGTCCGGTGTGGTGGTTCGCCGCAGTATCAGCTGGTAAGCTCGGCCCACTTGGCCCACTCCTTGTCCAGATCATTCAACGTGTACGGCTGGTAATCCAGTCACAAACCGGGCGATGCTCGTCCAAAAAGAACCCGACAAAAACTCCCACCTCCCCCAACGTCATTTCTACACCCCTCCCTCCATGCAATAATAATTGTACGTCTCACCTTATTTTTCTTTTTCATTTTTGGAAAAAAAAAAAGGATGACACCCCATCCCTGAGGGCCCCCCAACACCGACCGGACGGCACGATGGGAGGATGTAAATTGGACTATAATCACAATCTGACAGATGGAGAGTGGGGCTCTGTCCCCGGTACTTGCAGAAAAAAAGCTACACTAAAGATCCCACAAGGATTCTTTTTCATTTTTGGATATTCTCATGCAGTCATGTTTAAATATTCTGAATATAAACCTTTTTTTCTTTTTATTTAACAGATTTGAAGTTCACGTCATTTTTTCCTATTTTCTCCTCCTTTTCACAATTTTAGGTCACATAATTCACACTTTCTTAATCTTCGTGTAAAGCCAAATATAACTTTATAATTGGAACGGAGAGAGTACATAATAGATTCTTAATATCTCACTTTCCAAATACTGGATCCAAAAAAGTGAAATCACCCTCCCCACCCAGACGCATATAATAGAATGATGGAGGAGTAAATTATGATATGTTATCAAAAGGCTCCTTAGTGAGATGATTGAAGGTTTAATGCACATAGCATCGAATGCAGGAATTTTCGCTTGGAGGGGCGGCGGTCTAAAAATAGACGTAAAAATACATATTTTCTCCGTTCTTTTTTAATTGCAATAGTCAACTTTTCATATTTGCTAATGTACAAGTTTGACCATTTATTTGCTTGAATGCACGTAAAAGGACACCCCATTGAATGAAACTTTATCATGTGGCTGTGAAAATCGAACCTAAAACTGAAGACCTGAACCTAAACTGTCTCACCCATTTTCCGAATTCTTATATGGTATCATAATATAGTACACCAATATATTTGATAGTTTAATACGTAGTACTACGTATAATTTCTAGTCATAAAAAAAGTACTCTATCATTAAAATGAAATTTTACTTTCAAAGTAATATTGTCACATAAAAATAGTAGCATAATATACAAAAAAAAGATCAGGTCCAGTCCTCCCCGGTCCAGCCGCCGTCCGAACTCCGCCGTTTGGGGCGGTTCCCGGTGGAATTTTTTGATGAAATTTTTTGAGCATGTTCTTCATCAAGTCTAGTTTGTCCATACCAAATTTCAGCTCAAAATTCGACCGGGAAGGCATTCAAATCATTTTTTGAAGTTGACTGCGCCAAAATATACATATAAAAATGCAGTCAACTTCAAAAAATGATTTGAATGCCTTCCTGGTCGAATTTTGAGCTGAAATTTGGTATGAACAAACTAGACTTGATGAAGAACATGCTCAAAAAATTTCATCTAAAAATTCCACCGGGAACCGCCCCAAACGGCGGAGTTCGGACGGCGCCTCCCGTCCCTCCGGCTGGACCTGATCACTTCTCGCATAATATATATTATCATGTTCAGATAGTAACCACAGTAAGAATTTCTAGTAGTATTTTAAAACAAATGCACAAATAAGGAGCATTATTGCAAAACTCTAGAAAGATGAAAATTAAAAATAATGAAGAAAAAGTAAACCAAAGTTCGTCAGAAAACATGATAAAAGAGATCGAGATCAGGAAAACTGAAAAGAGAGAAAAGAACATTCTATCGAGATGAAATTGTGCAGCAACTTATAGGCTTATACGGAGTAGCAAAGACGATCCATTCCATGATTTTCAGTTACAAATCTGAGAGAGGATGCCAGAAGGCAGAAACTGACTCTTTTATTGGGTGCAGACTAGATGATAAGAAAAAAAATTAAGTGAGTATAGCGTGAATTAGTAGTATGTTTTTGATCTTTTTAGCCAAACACATATTTTTTAGTGTGACAAGCTAAGTTGTGTCATAATAAATAGGGAAAAGGTGCAAATAGGCCCATGTACTAACCAAAAAAGGTCAAATAAGCCCTTATTTAGGAGGTTTTGTCCGGCCGTCGTCATTTGGGGTGGTTCCCGGTGGAAGTTTTTGATGAATTTTTTTTAGCATCTTATACATCAAGTCTAGTTTACTCATATCAAATTTCAGCTAAAACTTCAATCGGGAAGGCATTCAAATGAATTCTTGAAGATAACTGCGCTTCTAACTGTGCAGTTATCTTCAAGAATTCATTTGAATGCCTTCCCGATTGAAGTTTTAGCTGAAATTTGATATGAGTAAACTAGACTTGATGTATAAGATGCTAAAAAAAATTCATCAAAAAATTCCACCGGGAACCACCCCAAATGACGACGGCCGGACAGAACCTCCTAAATAAGGGCTTATTTGACCTTTTTTGGTTAGTACATGGGCCTATTTGCACCTTTTCCCTAATAAATAATAAAAACTAAATAAAGTTAAAATTAATTTTCTAACAAGATTGGTTGAGGTTATTGTAGAGTATCACTAAAATGGACTCTAGTAATCTAATATGGTTAGGTGTAGGAGTGAAGTGGGGTTAAGTTTGTTTTTATGGGATCAGGATCCTCTGCCATAAGGCAGAGTGCCTTGCGGCATCCGACGGTAGGGAGGCGACGAGGACGACCTCGAGATCGGCAAAGTGGTGGAGCCCAACATCTTCGGCCGTCCAATTCCCGATCGAACGACCCGGAAGAGCCAGGCACCCTGCCTTGCTTTAAAGCAAGGCAGAGGCTCCTGATCCGTTTTTATGAGGGTAGAAAAGTAATAGGCATTTTTTTTTTGAAAATTTAGAACATAATATCTCATTTTAGAAATCATGTGATTACTAATAATGTATATCTATAACACACATTTGAACCGAATATAAGAGGTTATTATATTGTTATTATTATCCGCATTATCTGCTTTTCAAATATTATCCAACTAACTTTTGAAATAATCTACTGGTTTAACTTTAGACCTGTAAGACGTGCAGTTAAAAAAATTGAAAATGCATATTTATAATTATAGTAGAGAGAACCATCGTTAATTATTATTAATAATTAAGTTTTCTTAATTAAAAAAAACTCATATTTTTGCATTGGAAATTGTTTTACCAAAAAATGAAAATGTTTTACTTTACTTTAAATGTTTTTAGTATAAATATTCTGTTCGACAAGGTTAGCTTAGGTTTCGCAAATAACACATGCAGTTAACTTTACTAGCAAAAGGATTCGCCACACATTGAGAGGTCATTTGCCAATACTAAATTTGCTAAATCAGATGAAGCTACTTGAATTGATGAAATTGTGATTGAAGCAATTGAATTGATCGAATCTGTTGTATTGTACAAAAATTATATTTAATATATATAATAAAGAGAGAAGAGAAAAATAGGTAAAACGGTTCTATAATTTGCAGTATGTTAAGTATTTCAGAAAGTAACTTTAATCTTACTTTTTGTTATTACGAAATTTAGGGTGCGAAATGAAAATATGTATTGGGTCACTTTGACGAGCAAGCTGGTTAATAAGCTGATTAATCAGAAATAAAAGCGAACACTAGGGCTAACAATATTTCAACCCTTCCATATTGTCAAATTCGGTTCCACTAACTAACATACAAATTTTTGCACGCAATGCATTTAGAAGGTTAGGTAAAAGGTAAAGTTGTAGACATAGTTTGAATGGATCGGGATCAATTCGTACTCTAGCCTCTAGGTATGTGTGTAAATATGCCAAAATAATCAATTAGTGAGCTGATAGAGTATTAAAGGAAGTTAACCCGCATTCAGTTCACGTCAATAACATTACTCCCTCCATCCCAAAAAATTGTTCCCGGTTACCTTTTTAGGCCGTTCCGAAAAATTGTTCCACTTTCTCTTTTTGGAAAGTTTTGTATGGCTCACATTCATTTATCTTTTTCTTACACAATCACATCCATACATTTTCTACTTTATTCTCACTTTCTTAATCCTTTTATAGAGAGTAATATATTTGACCATTTGATTGACAAAAATTAGGTTTTACTCACTTTTAAACTCATTTATGTTTGTTAAAGTTTTTTTTTGTCTGTAAGTTCCGTTCACAAACAATATTTTATTTGTGCAAAATTTACACAAACAAAATAACTCACGTTTTGTGTGTGAACTGAATTCACGAACAACAAAAAGGTTCATAAACGTGGTGGGTATAATGTGGCTATAAGGGAGGGCACATTGCTTAAGTTTGTCATTTTGTTTCCTTCCTTTAATTTGAGACATGCAATAGGCGCCAAATGTTTCAATGATTGACGGTTGGAGGTTGCAGTGCAAAGGAGGTGGCTTTATGGTCAAGCCTTATTGTACTGAAATACTCCCTCCCTCCCTAAATAACATCCTAATTTGCATTTCAGGTTGTCCTTAAGAATTTCCTTATTTTCTATACAAAACAATACAAAATAGTGTTAAAATGTGTCAAGCGTTGCAAAATAGTGTCAAACATTGCATAACATTGTCAAAACAGTGTTAAACACATTTTCTCGAATTGTGTGTAAATCAAAGTGACACCTTTAAGAGCCCGTTTGGTAGCACCAAAATTGGCTGTTTTGGCTGATTCTGCTGAAATTTATGATATTTTGGCTGAAGTGGCTGTTTTGGCTGATTCTGCTGATTTAAGAATAAAATATTTTAAAAATATATTTTATTAATAAAATAAAGAAAAAATTATATGTAAAAATAGCTAAAATGGTCATCTACAGTAACTTCAGCCAATACAGCCAGAAAAGTAACTCCAACCTTACTTTTTCGGCTTATTACACAATTCAGCGCGCGAAAGTAAAAGTTACGTGTTTGGTGAAAAAGCTGACCGATAAGCCTGATAAGCCGAAAACAGAGGTCTCCAAACGGGCTCTAAATAGGGATGGAGGCGTATTATTTTGAACAATACTACGTACAATGGAAGAACGGTTTTAGTTGTATTCGGTATGACTTTCGTTCCATCGTCATGATAAATATACTCTGTTGATTACTACACCAATAAAGATTATTCGAGTTCTCCAAAATTCCTAATAATAATTAGTAAACTATAGTGCACCAGAGGTGAATGTAATTTCAAATGTGTAAATTGTGTTTGTAACTCATATTTATAATTTCGAATGTGTACCGATTGTTTACAAATAATTTAACTCATGGTATGCTAGACATTACATTTTTTTAACAATAGATTCCATAGTTTAATTACCCAAAATAAGAAGTAGAAAGTCAAACTCACCAATTGTGATCATTTTTTGAAGTCTTTCTTTGGGCAAAATACCGAGCTTAATTAATTAGCGCCAATGACACATGAGATTAGTATTTCAGTGCTGGCTAATTTAATCAGGTCCTAAAAGCGTGTGTGCTTCGTTTTGGTGTTTTCTTAGACAGTGAGTTGTAATTACAAGGACGTGCTAGTACGTACAGATCGCATGAGATTTGGGACACATTATTATACTAATCATCATCATTAAAGTGTAAAGTATGAGTTAAATTATTTGGCGTTTTTGTGATCGACCCCGCCTTGGGCTCAGACAAAACTTTGTACTCATCCTATGATACCATGCACAGCTTTTTTTGTGTACTCCGTATCTAAATTCAATCTCCAATCCCAATGGATTCTCAATCAGACCCAACGGGTAGTTACGTTCAACAATAGAATTTATACTTAAGGGGTGTATTGAATCTGGAATTAATAGTAGAATTTTAGAAGACAATGGATTTCAAAAGTCTAGAGGTATTGAATAATGATTTTTAAAAGTTCATAAAAATTTTGGTGTATTGAGTTAAGATTTTAAAAATCATTACTAAGTCCACGGGAGTCCGTATGTGTTGAAATCAACTTTTAAAATATGAATAGAAGTTTCGGTGTATTCATAATTTTACAAATCGTTCATACCTATGGACTTTGTACCATGAATATAAATACAAATCCTCCATTATTTTCTTGCCTCCCACCCTAAGATTTGACATCATTCATCTTTCCGCTTGCCGCCTTTATCGTCTGCACGGAATATGTGTTCTTCAATACCCAAGTTCTTCTTCAAATAAATTCTTTCCCTTTCCTCTGAGTGATTGTATTATTTATCATTCAAATTAACTTCGCTGATTGTCTTCTTAGTAGTATTTATCATTCAATAAGTTCTTCAGTTTTTTATGTGATTATACAATCGTATTATCAAGTGTCTGTGAAATAATAATTTAATTGCACCAAGTTTGCGTTGTATGGCCAAACGTTTCTCGAAGTGATATGCGATTCTAGTTTAGCCCTAATTTTTCATACGTTAATGACAAACAAGTTTCTGGAAGTGACATACGGTTCTTATCAGTTTTTTTGCAAATCCAATAACTTTATTAATGATCATTCAAAGTATGGATAATACAACTTGGAGGATTCTCCAACCAAATAACGACAGACCCCGAACAGACTTCTCTCGCAAGAATATGAGCCGCCTGATTCGTTGTACGGTGCACATACTGGACACTTATACGGTGACATACGGTTCTTATCTAATGACTATTTTATTAAACTTGATAACAAATGAATAGGAATAACATATATACACACTTGCTAAAATATTAGGGTGTTTTACCAAAATACGGGAATTCTCAACATCATTTGCCAAAACACGGGAAAAAGTTTAGGGTTTTTAAAAAAGCGAAGGTCGGATACACCAATTCCGACCGGGGAAAACTAGGATGTGCTCCTGTCGGATACACCACTTCCGACTTGGGTTTTGTTTTTCTTTTTCAAATTCTTTTCGATGAAGTGCTTTAACATCCGAATTGGCATGATGTTTGGATGGTCTTTTTTATTAAATAAAGTTAGTTTTTTGAATGTGTTGAAGGAAATTCTATGTAGTGTGCTATCGTGTATATAGAAATGTATTAGGATCATTCTATGTAAACTATGTATTATGGGTCCATTGGCCCGTCTCTGTAAACCCTAATACCTCCCTATTTATAGGGCCCGTCTCAATTACACTCTTTTCCTTTAACCAAGTTTTATTTTTCCCACCGGGTTTTGTTACTTGGTAAGGTTTTTGATGAGGTAACGATACATATACGCTTTATTGATCAAAGCAAGGATCAAATAAAGACAGACTTAATGGAAGAAGTCTATCGTGATGCTCTATACTCTTTTTTCTAGTCAAGGTTATTTTTTCGCACAGGGTTTTTGTTACTTGACACGGTTCTGACGAGGCAACAAGACTGATACCAAATTCTATCTACAACTCAGCACAAGGGGGAGTGTTGAAGGAAATTCTATGTAGTGTGCTATCGTGTATATAGAAATGTATTAGGATCATTCTATGTAAACTATGTATTATGGGTCCATTGGCCCGTCTCTGTAAATTCGGGTAAAGGAAAACACCCTGGTGGAACATCGTTTCATCACCTACATCCATGGCCAACCGCTCAAGCCGTTCTTTAATGTTTTCATAACCCGCCGCCTGATTGGCGAGCTCATACACATCGTGAAAGCCCTGCTTTTGCATAAAAATGTAACAAGTATAAATAATATGACACAAAATATTTTAATGAATATGGTATGTATTCAATAACTTACCATAAGACCCCAATCACGTGCTGTCGAGGTGTATCTTGTCGCCGGCGCAACGTGAGAAGGGTTCCCGACACGTATCACCCCATGCCGCGAGTACCATTTTGGTACATACCTATCAGTCGCTGTGAGTATTCTTTGTTGTTCGTAATTCAGCAGGTATACACTATTCCGTCGGTTCGCCTACATTGTCAAGACAGATGTTGATACGGCAGAACGACACTTCCCCCGTGGTTCATGTATTTTTCGGACTGTTTTAAATATATTTTATTTTATCGGGTCGAATAAAATATATTATGTGTTCTTAATCATTATGACATCTAGAATGAATATACATTCCCCAACTTTAATTTATTAGTCTCCGAAATTCATTTCGGGTTGTTATCTGCCCAATTACCAATACCGGTATTTGGGCCTCTTTTGACCAATCGGTCAACTCCGGGCCTTTCCATGGCCCAAATGAAGTATCCACCACCATATGAATATTATCTAAATCAAGATGAATAAAAATATATGGTCTCAGGAATATCGGGCGGCCCCCACTCCCGGTGTGGGCCCCACGTGCGAATTCACTATTCACGCAAAAGAATTAATAAAAATTCACAACTTCGTATATTCATTAACCATTCCATAAGGTTCAATACATTATTCACTTAAAAGTAAATACATTTGGGGACGGTGTTACATCATCTAACTAATTATTACATGATATTTAACTAATGGAAAATATCATCTACAAATATTTAACTAATTTAAACTTTTAACTATTGAAGTTGGGGTGAAGTTGGCCGGATGTATAATTTCAAAAAAAAAAAAAAAAAATCTGTAACTACCTGTCGGATTTCCCAATTCCGACAGGAGGATGCTAATGACTTTTTTTTGTTTTAATTGATTCAAGTTGGCCGAATGTATAATTTCAAAAAAAAAAATCTATACTTGTCGGATTTCCCAATTCCGACACGAAGCCCTCACCCTAAACAATGCCCTACCCTGGTCGGAACACGGAAATCCGACTCACGCATTTTGGTAACCTAATTCCAATTCCCGTTTTTTGGCGTGTCAGACAAAAAAGTCCCGTGTTTTGGTAATTTCCTCAAAATATTATTCTGCATCGTTATTGACATCTTTTTTTTTCGTATAGTAATGATTATCTTATAAAGGTGAATTTGAGGATGAGATATGAATAAGAATGGCAAAATTATCAAATTAGTAAAAAAAAGAGAGGGCAATTTACCAAATTGCGGATCGAGTCTTGCTCAATTTCTGTCCGGCCAGACGTTAGGGACTGGATCGGCCCTCATATCGTCCAGTCCCGAAAATAGCACCCGAGACTGGAAAACTGGTTTCAGGCAAGTCCGGAATAGTGCCGGGTCCGATATGGCCCGGTCGGAATTGACAGATAAGGTCTATATAAAAGTCTATGGATTTATTGAAATCAATAGAAGTCATTCATTCAAAAGTCTATGGATTTAATTAAAATTCCATGCACTTTTTTTAATAATCCATGGAAAAAAATATATCCACCACAATCCATATACAATACACCCACCCCCCTTATACACACAAGAGGCACACTTCAGAACACATGAGTTGCAAATAGGGTTCAACACAGGTTCAAGGACGGGCCAGACCAGATCGGAAACGGAATTGCATGTCAAAAATGTGGAACGAAGATCGGACCTATATAATTCTAATCTAGGACCGGACCGGATAATTCCAGTTTTCCGGACCGGACCGGTATTGGACCAGATTTATTATTTTATATGAGTAATATTTATAGTGTTTCATGTTTAAAAAAATAGTTTTGAATGTCCAAAAATTTATTTATTTAGCGCTTTTGTTTCTATTACAGAGTAATATTTAATGATGTTTTATATGTGATTATTTCAAATGCTTATTTTATATCTATGATTTGCATTTCTTATGTCTCTTTTAATCAATATAATATACTACCTCCGTCCCGAAAAGGTTCGCCATATTGACTTTTCTTGGTCAATGATGGTGAACTTTGGGCAATGATTTTAAGTATTACGTATATATTTGTATATTATTTATAAAATTTATACTTTTATGAAAATATATTGAATGAGGAACATTTTGGTAAAACTTTCATTTTCTAAATAATTTCGTATGAAAAGATATCATTGGTCAAAGTTGATTGTCATTGACCAAGAAAAGTCAATTTGGCGAACCTTTTTCGGGACGGAGGGAGTACATTATTATAAATCAAATAAGTAGAAATAAACGCATGAACTATGCCTAGTGGAAATATGGAAAATATGTGATTCAATTTTGACTATAAAACTATATGCACGATCATATTAGTATGGGAAACTTATGTTCCTTGCTCAATTAATTTTGTTAATGATGTACTCAATAGCTATGCCTATTTAATGAAGAAGAATTCAATTAATCACACTGTGCCATTTTAACTCCTAATATTTTTAAGCTACAAAATTTTACTAGTGTAAGAGCCCGTTTGGTAACACTAAAATGGACTGAATCGGTTGATTCTGTCACTACAAGAATCTTGACATAATGGGACAATTTTTTTCGTCATGTAAAATTCATTTTTTGTCACCAAAACTCTTATGTGACGAATTATGATCGTCACAGTGATCGTCACCGTAGTTGCGTGGTATTAGGTATATGTGACAAATTTTGAATTCGTCACCAAATAGATACCATTTAATGACATTTTAACATTTTGTCATCATTAGTAATCACTTTTCATGACGCCAAATGTGTCACCTTTGTATCAATTTTTTTGTCATCTAAACATGTATTTTGTCATTAATAATCGCACAATAAATGACAAAATCTTAAATTGTCACCATTATTTATCACTTTTGGTGACGCCAAATGTGTCACGGTTATATAGATTTTTTTGTCATCTAAATATGCATTTTGTCACCAAAAATCCACACAATAAATGACAAAATCTTAAATTGTCAACAAAACATAGCATAAGTGACAATCCTGGTAAACAAAATCGTCATAATTAAGTCACTTTAACATTGTCTTGTTTATAAAGCTTCGTCACTAATTAGAATTACTTTCGTTACAAGTTATTCATATACAGACACATATATATACTAGTATGTACAAAAGTTACAATGTATGAGAAACAAAAAGTGCTTCTTTGATGAAAAGAATTAACATTTAGTAATCCAAATGGTCACAACGTGTGTTAACATTACAAGGCTAACCAAATCTACAATAAACTAATTTGAACCGTCCGTCCAATACTCTAACTAAATGAGCTCCATCTGTAATTAAATTTGTTGATAGTCTTCAACACAAGTATCCTTTCCGATGTATCAAAAAAAAGTCTTCAACAAAAGTATATCTTGTTTCCTTGTGTTTGATTAATATAATCCTCTTGTTTTCTTCTCTTGGTCCATTGGCTTCCTACAAAAGAAAAAAGTAAATATATATCATGAGAACAATTGGCAAGTGAAAAATCAGCTACAAAAGTATAGCGATTCAAACTAGTGTATCCAGAGTAAAAATTGATTTCAAAGAAGCTAGTCATCTTAATCTTGATGTGATATAAATTGAGGTGCTCCGAGTACAAGTATTCATTATCTATGTTATTACTTGCTGTCCATACAAATGAATCCATCCAGTAGCTAATTCTTCAAAACTTTGGTTGCTAAGTCACTTGTTCTTTTGCAATTTCTCTATGTACTAGAATCTGAAAAAACGATAAATTATGGAATTCTAAGAAAAATCATATTCTATATCCTCATATAACTAAACAATGATGAGGTTGTAATCCACAATTTAAGAAAGTTGAGTTTTAATTAACTTAACTCTTAAGGATTCAAGTGTTAACGCATATTTTTGTGTAGCAGATTAATTACAAAACGAGTTGTGTTTGTAGAAGGCTAATGGAGTAGAAGAGTCTAAGCAAATGGAAAATGATTCTTTTATGTATCTGAGAATATAACTGGTGCAAGTACAAAATTAGAAAAAGCCCCAACTGCAACCTTCTGTAGTGAAGCTAACTAATCAAAAGAAATACTTCGAGCAAAGGAATACCTTTTATCATGATTAACATCAAAGTCAATAATTGCAGGATAAACTTGAAGTCTCCAAGTTTACAAAAGAGATAATTATATGATTAGAGTCGATAATCAAAAGTTCATTCTTTAATTTATTAGATTTTAACAACGTGGATTCATGGAAGATCTTACCCAAGAAATTTCTCACCAAGCTTTTGAATACTCCTCTATGCCAAAATGAAGCCAGTCTTAATCTATAACATCATTGTTTAAAAGTTTTAACTAATCAACTAACAAGTGAGGTAATATATAAACTATTTAGCTTAATCTCTCATAACGTATCTTTATTTATTTGTTTTCTTAATCTGTTTTTTATGTTTTACATTCTTCTTTTCTATTTTCTGTTTTCCACTCCTCTTCTGTATTACTGCATATGAAGTAGTTTGGTACTCAAGTTGATACACTAAAGGGAATACTATTGTTAGTACTTAGTAGAATCTAATAATCTGTTTGATAATCCAAATATATATTAACTAGTGTGCCCTAAGAATAACAAGGTTGACAAATATGTGGGGATAAGATTCACATACAAAAAATAACAGCACATGTACCCACTAACCTGCCTCACCACTTTGACTAAAAGTGAAGTTACAAAAAAAAAGGCAGAAAATTAAGTCAACTAAAATACACTCACTGAGACATACAAACACTTGGAGAAGTTATCAAATCTAGTGTAATTCTGAAACAATAACCAGTCTTATACCAAGCCCTACGAAGCAAAGTAGTTTGATAATGAGTTAGATATTAATTAGTTTGCTCCTCGCTAATAACATGCAAAACGTTTAGGCTTCTGAAAACATGATATAAAAGTATTTAAAGAAACATGAGAGAGAGCCACTTACCTGCCCTCCAGTAGAATTACAAGGCCCTTTTGTAATTCTAAAAATCAGGAAACTTGACTGCTTAAACCTGAAAATGCATCACCTTCTTCCAGAAGATGTCTGAACCATATATGAAAATGATCAGCTGGCCTGGTCTTCCTTCTGCGTTTTGAGAATCCCATACAAAATGAGTTTGTTCATCTATTAACTCTTGGCAATGTGAACCTAAAGTAGAAGTGAGCTATCGATTTCATAATCACAGAACAAAGCATGAGTAAGACGTCGATCCCAAACCTTAACCATTTCAAAGTCAAGTGTTAACATTACCTCCAAATCATGAAGATGACCTATGTTTTCTCAATCTTGGCGTCCTCCCTAAAAAATATAGTTTAGAATAATTTCTCATTACGAAGATCAATTTAAAATCAAAACTGATGTCAATATCAGGCCGGGTTAATCGGATGACTTCATAGTTCATACTGTTAATATAACCATGGTCATCAACTCAAGTCCAATATCATAGTGATATGACAATTATAAGTTTTAAAAAACCGGAATTTGTTTAACTCACAAATAATGCATTTGAAAGGTCTGGGGATTCTGGCAGGAGACAAATTGTAATGTGTAGTTGTATTTAAGAAAAAATGCAAAGAAAGTGGTTGTTGTATTAAATCGAATTTATAGGAAAAGAGAACTTCACTCTCACTTTCTTAAATAAAAGTCAGTATGCTTAGTCCTGGTAATAAAACAAATTCAAGCTTCCCAAATCCCGAACATATTCTATAAAACAAAATGGAATGAAAATATGAACACTAACCAAAACGGTGATGAGAAGTGTCTGGCAACCAACGAACGAACCGTCGACGACGACTGACTCGACGAGGGCTGGCGGAGACAGAGCGGTCAGCTACAGGGGACAACGACAACGAGGCACACGGAGACGGAGAGGTCAGGGATGGGGCGGGCGGCGACGCAGCGGGCAGGGACGGGGAGGGCAGCGACGGAGCGGGCGTCGATGGCGCTAGGGTTAACTCGGGTCCGTCGCTTGCGGCTGGCTCTGGTACTGTTCTCGATCGTTTTATTGCTGTCCTTTAACTCATACACAATTTTTGCTTAAAAAAACTCATACAAAGTACAAGTACATACGAAAGTATAATTTACATCTACAAAAAATTTTACTTCTATAAAATTTATATTCTATTTTACATTGTATGATTTGCACCTCACTTTTGTGTGATATTGAATTTTGCATTCTAGTGTGAAAAAACTTTGATTCTACATCTCATTTCATTAAAAAATCTTTTGACTTCGCATCTCATTCATAAATATTTCTTCACCAAATGTTATATAGTGGGGTGGAAAGTCAAAGTTTTTTTAAAAATGGGATGCAAAGTCCAACATCACCCAAAAAGTGGAGTGTAAGGTTAAATTCGTCTATAATAAAAATATATTCAAACATAAGGTTAATATAACCGTCTAGGACCTCATAATTGTTGTACACGACCCTGATAAAGTCATTGTTATAATCTATTTAAATAACAATAAAAGTTATGTATTAACATAGGAAGTGGAAAATAATACAATATCTCAATGTTGCTATTCATTAATATTAATTTTAGATTAATAGATTTTGATCAAACATTAATCATGATTTTTTGCTAGAAGTATAATTATGACACGTTTACATTAATCTTCATGAAAATGGAGCTTGCATGACGAAATAATGTTGTCATTATTTAATATAACAATTAGTGACAAAATATGATTTTGTCATCATAAATAAAATTCTGTGACACAACTTATATCGTCATTAATTATTGTTAATGTGTCACCAAAACATTTCCCTCCAAAACTTTGACGGCAAAAATTGGCGCAAAAAACTTAAGTGACAAATTTGTTTTTATCGTCATATATTGTATAAATTAGTGACGAAGTTCGAGAGTTAAAGTGACACATAACGATTTTGTCATAAGAAAGCATTTTAAAGTGACGAATTCAAGTTTTGTAACTATTAGTCAATAAAATGTGACAATTTTTTATGTGTCATACAATTTTTTGTCATAAAATGTGTTATTTTTTGTAGTGTGTTGAAATTTATGAAGTTCTGGTTTTAAGTGGTTGTATTGTTTGATTCTGCTGATTTAAGAAAAAACTAAATTTAAAATATATTTTACTAATAAAATAAAGAAAAAAGTATATGTAAAATTAGCTAAAATAGTCCTCTACATTAATTTCAGCCGCAACAGCGAAAAAAGTAACTTCAGCCATATTTTTTCTTATTATTACACATTTCAGCTCGCGAAATAAAAAATTATGTGTTTGATGAAAAAGTCGATCGATAAGCCTAATAAGCCGAACAATAGTTGTTGAGGTTTAGTCCGTAGATCCGAAAGTCCAACATAAACTTTGGATATGAAGGACGATGAATTCGGTATAAAAGTAAATAAATATATAAAAGTGTATGAACTAGCTATTTTTACGTGGAACCCCGGAAAGGGAGAAAACCACAGGAATTTTTAGGCTAACGTCCAAGCCCGCTCTTTCTCATTAATATGCTCTCCTCACCCATTACATAATACAAATATCATCCTCCATTAATGGAGTTTTGTTGCTAGCTAATCTAAAGAAGAAGAAGTAGGGAGGAAGAAGAAGTCTCCCTGGAGAGAAGAGCCATCCGTCCCTTAATCAGGAAGCTTGTCTACCTATTTATAGATGGGGGAGGGGGTAAGGGTTTTTCTCCTTGGGCCAATGGGCCTAAATGGTCCTTGCTGACTGGGCCCCGTAACGGGGCGGTGTATTGGGCCTCTGAACAGTAGTAGGCCGGGGTAATATACCCCAACACAAGTCCCCCAGTTTCTTGAGTAGTGAGCCTGCAAATCTACTCGAGAAAGTATACTCTTGTTCACGTCCTTCTCTGCCTTCCCTGAATCAGAGTTTTTGAATAGTTTTGGACGCAAGGCCTGCACAAGTCATAAGTGAGGTGCAATCCCGCACTAGGCACGATGGCGCTGAAGAGCCAGCCACTCGTGCTGCATAAGACGGCGGTCCCGACCCTGAATGGCATGGGCGGACTCGACCGAGAAGTAGGCGCGGCGGTCGCCATCCCAGATCAAGGATGGACGAGTCCGACCGAGAGCCAGGCACGCCGGTGCTGTGGAGCCAGTCCTTCGTGCTGCATAAAAGCGGCGGTCGCCATCCCAGATCAAGGATGGACGAGCCCGACCGAGAGCCAGGCACGACGGTGCTGTGGAGCCTGTGCGTGCTGCATAAAAGCGGCGGTTTCCATCCCAGATCAAAGATGGACGAGCCCTCGATTGAGAGCCAGGCACGACGGTGCTGTGGAGCCCATGCGTGCTGCATAAATGCGGCGGTCTCCATCCCAGATCAAGGATGGACGAGCCCAACCGAGAGCCCGTCACGACGGTGCTGTGGAGCCCGTGCGTGCTGCCTAAAATGATCAAGAGAAGAAAGTTAGCTTTTATTCTCCAGCTCAAACCGAACCAGCCGAGATCATCTGTCCGGTCTGATTTGGACGGATCACTCTAACTAATTAGTCGGGGATGGCTACCACACTCAACAAGACGTCACGACATTTGGGTCCCCAAACATGTATGCCACGCACTTATGAACGTGGTCGTAGAACCCCCTATCGTTTGGACGGGGTGTTCCATGGACTCGACTCTGACAGACTCGGGACCCGTCGGTCCAGGACTACGTTTGGCCTCCCTTTGCTTTACATCACCTCCAAACCAGTTTGTACCCCCATTCATTCGCTTTCGACGAACGGATCGTTCCGCCATGGCCAAAATGATGACTCACACCCAATTCATAGTTCCGTTCCCCCGTTCTTCCCACTAGAATGGTACGACGTAATTATGCCTGGGGGTGAGCTTTTAACCATCAGTTCCAATGCAACCCGTCCGGTTTTTCTAGTCTGAATCATCCATACTAGTGGTCTGCCCTTCGCCTCTAAACAACAGTTTCAATGCCATGTTCGGTTTTTCCAATACGGTTCATTCGTACCTACGGTTGAGGTGACAATCGAGAAGCCCTGATCTCCTTTTCTCTCCTTTTTTCTCTGGGTTTTCCATACCGTTATCGTTCGGTTTTTTTAAACATAAATACAGGGACTCACAATGATGATCACGTCGTGCCGGGGTGGCCGATCGTAGAGCTATAGAAGCGGTCAGATCATCTGGATAATAGGTCTTCCTCTCTGGAGGGTGAAGATACCTTCAAAACATGTCGTGCCGAGAGGCCGATCATGATATGGGGACATCGGCGGCAACTGTGGCGGCGGTCCAAGAGATATAGTCATACCAAAACATCCAAGCAACGGCCCTCATCCGCGCAACATGGGGATGAAACCGGTCTTCAAATATGATGATAGAACTGTACCAGGGAGTCGGTGGCCATGTAACGATGTCGGCACTGGGGGCCGATCAGAGAGAAAAACAATCAACATTCTTCATCCGCGAGGAGCGGGGACGAGGCTGGCCTTCAGACATGATAATGGCACCATACCAGGGGGTCGGTGGCCATGTAATGATGTCAGCACTGGGGGCCGATCAGAGAGAAAAACAATCAACAGTCCTCATCCGCGAGGAGCGGGGACGAGGCTAGCCGGATATGATAATGGCACCGTACCAGGGGGTCGGTGGCCATGTAATGATGTCAGCACTGGTGGCCGATCAGGAAGAAACAATCAACGGTCCTCATCCGCAAAGAGCGGAGATGAGGCCGGTCATCAAAATATGGAAAAACACGCCGTGCCAAGAGGCCGATCGTGATATAAGTATGTCGGCCATGAGGGGCCGATCAACAAGAAAAAATCAACGGTTCTCATCCGCGAGGAGCGGAGACGAGGCCGGTCTTCAAAATATGGAAAAACACGCTGTGCCGAGAGGCCGGTCGTGATATAAGTACGTCGGCCATGAGGGGCCGATCAACAAGAAACAATCAACGGTCCTCATCCGCGAGGAGCGGGGATGATACCGTCTTCAAGTAAAGAGAAACATGTCGTGCCGATAGGCCGACCGTGATGTAATGGTGTCGGCGATGAGAGGCCGATCAGCAAGAAACAATCAACGGTCCTCATTCGCGAGGAGCGGAGATGAGGTCGGTCTTCAAGTAAAGAGAATCATGCCGTGCCGATAGGGCGGCCGTGATGTAATGGTGTCAACGATGAGAGGCCGATCAGCAAAAAACAATCAACGGTCCTCATCCGCGAGGAGCGAAGACGAGGCCGGTCTTCAAAATATGGAAAAACACGTCGTGCCAAGAGGCCGATCGTGATATATAAGGACTGCCACACGGCCCTCGGTCATGATGGTTTCTTCTAGGACCTCGGCCTCTGGGGTGGCAAATGCTCGTTTCACGGTCCTCGACCGTGATGGTGGTCTCTCCATGTGTCATTATACCTACACACTTGTACTAATCTCTATCTCTCTCTCTCGTTGCCAATTATGAACGTCTCTGCGCTTCATGATATCCCCGTTCGAGCTGATCGAACGGCTCTGAATGTGGTGATTCCTTCTTGTCCGTCATGAATGTCTCTGCAATTCATGCCGAATATCATGGATCTCCCAGCTAGAGCATACCGAACAGCTCTGAATGATTGTGATTCTTTTCTTGTTTCCAGTCATGAACGTCTATGCGCTTCATGCCGAACGTCATGGACATCTCTTGTGCTTCATGATCTCCCCATTCAAGCTGATCGAACGGTTCTGAATGAATTTGATTCTTTTCTCGTTTCCGGTCATGAACGTCTATGCGCTTCATGCCGAATCGTCATGAACATCTTTTTGCTTCATGATCTCCTCGTTCGAGAATATCGAACAAAGTTCACTCCACAATCAGCATGCTAATACGGCCGCACGGCCGAGCAACATATACAAGTATATACATACACATGTGCAACATTTCTTTTTATTTTTTATTCATGACTACCGGCCGAAGTGGTAATAATAACCCTCGGCCTAGATTTATTTATTGAACCACCTAGTGGTTTGCCAGGTCACTCCCAGAAAAACGCTGGCTAATTAATGTACGTACTTTGCCCCGTACTGGGTATAGTTGTGATCGGAACCTTGAATGGTCCTCTTTTTAAAATGCGTCATTGGGCAATGCCCTTTGGGACACTTCAGTCAAACTAATTTAGGCAGATCGGGTGTGGACCGATGCGCCTACTAACACCAATCATTTATTTAAAATGTCGGTGATCTTAAAATAAAGTTTCGCTCGACATTATTTATCTTGGGAATTTTAAATCCCTAGTCAATAATGGTTATTCAACTGATGGCAATTAATATTTAATGTATTAGCAGCGTCGTTAGAGTGATGCCCTTCGGGGGCACTCTGACCGCTAAATTACATCTGAACGTGGGTTGGCCAGTCAGCCCACAAAAACAATCATTTAACTTTAAAATGATTATAAGCTTATCACTGGAGCTTCGCTCGGTATTATTTAATTCGGGATTTTTGCAAGTGGGAGGTTGATAAAGACATTCGTAACAACGCTATTTCGAATTAATTTGCAAGTGGGAGGTTGTGTACTTAGCTGAATAAGGTTGATGTTCAGCTGCATAGCCCGTTGCAAAATAATTCCCAAGGGTGACCCGGGCCAACAAAATAACAAGACATATCCCCTTGCAAGATCAGCAGTTGCCTCCCTACGCCCAGCAGCTTATGGACCTCAGTTTAGCTCGAGCCGCTTAGTGGCCCACTCCGCCAATGGCCCACCTCGGAGGATCCGACCCGCTGCCACTTTAAGTCTCAGTCCCTGTTCACTTTATGTTTCTCAAGCGCATATATGGGAGAAATATGCCCTCCGTTCGAGATGTCTAGATGCCTTAAAAGCTGAACGGCCAATTACGCTTTACGGGTTTAAAGCTAGCCCAGAGATTGAGATATGTCGAGTGCCTTTCGGTTTTGGGTGGAAGATCGATCGGCCAAGTTCAGAGCTTAAAGGCCGTGCGGTATTACCCGATGCAAAGTTCGATGGTTTTGGCCGTATCTGATACCGGCAGGAGGTTCTCGATCGGGCTGGTATTATCGAGGCATCCCAAACGGTTCGGGCAATAACAACACCGGTCATCGGGGCCGAGCGAGAAAATCGCCATTCAGGTGAGGGCCTGCCTGTTCAGGTTCTATCAACTGGTGTCTGATCATCCGGGTCACCCCGGCGTGGGAGTTTGGCCTGGCATACCGATCGGGGAAGTATCACTACTGTTCGGGAATCGTGCCCCTTTGGTAATCGATTGGCCCTGTTGAAGTTTTTTGGTTATTAGCCTAGCTAAGGGCCTGCCTCTTCAGGTTCTATCCAGCCGGTGGAGAAGAGGTAGAAGGTTTTCCTACCGAACGGCGGATACTACAAGTCCAAACCTGGGGGGGGGGGGGGGGCGTAAGGTGCCTGAACTTCTCTGAGCACCGGTCAGTACAACAAAACGGGCCATTCGCAGCAATGCTAATATGTTACATAAGACTGTCAAAGTGTTGCAAAAGTGTTTAAGCAACACTTGTAATGATGTTACATCAGGTCTCGTTGCATAAAGTCATATGCAACATTTTTCCCTATTACGCAACAATAAATAGAAATGTTACTTAAAATACCTCAAATGCAACACAACTCTGCAACACTTTGTTTAATATCTTATGCAACGCTTTTTGAATCAAATGTAACACTTCAAACAAAACGTTAACCAACACTTTTGATATAATTACGTAACATAGTTATTTTATCAATTCGCAACACCAAATTATATTTTGCAACACTTATACCACGTATCAATTTTATACAGCAATGTTTATATAATTGGCAACACTTTCTGGCATTTAACATATGTCATGATTGGATGACATGTCATGCTTTTAAAATGTAAAACTCACATAAGTTTTTTTGCTCTTTGATATAGGGAGTATTACTAATAATCAATAATGAGGAATACCGAACCAAATCTTATTTATGAAAGTATTGGTCACCTAATACATATCAAAGAATTCATCTTAAAGTATAGTAAATGTAACTATACTTTGTACAAATGTTAAGAAAATACTTCAAAATAGTAGGATATGTAACATATCGAACATAAAACTGTTCTAAAACATGGCTAAATGGAATACATCAAACTATATTTCTTCTACTCTAAACTCCAAGTGTAGCAGTATTTATTGACCATTTTGTGGGAACGCAGGGATTTGGGTTTAGATTTAATGGATGGGTTATATTTGAAATAAAAAGTTTAAAAGTGAAAAGTGAAAAGTTTAAAGATGATAAGAAAATAACGTGGTGACATAAATGAAATGTGTTAACGAAAAGTGGCTTGAATGGGAATTTCCACTAGTATAAATTGTCTTTCCAGCTGTTGTTGACTCACTGTTTGTATTACACCTATTAGGCTATGACACTCCCCAAGCCCAATTATCTCGGGAAATAACTTGACTAGAGTTGAGATATATTTGGGCCCAAAAGATATGTCGTTCACATGTATGTACGTAGTTCCAAAATAAACTGCCAAGACAAATTACAAATCTTGACCCACTAAATAATTTAGGTGACAACTCCGGTACCCATTTAAATAATGGGATACCGTACCTACCATGTATTTGATTGGTTCAAATCATTAAATCCCTTTTAATTTAGATTTAAATAATTCAACTTAATGATTCTGATTGGTCCATGTGGACAAATGTACGGTACCTTACGGATACCATAGAATCTACCAATAATTTATACTCCATTAGTGAGAAACCAAGTTAAGAAGTTACGTTTTAATTGTAATGTTTGATTATAAAATTAATATTTCTTAATGATTGGGTTGATAACCGTGGACCCGGCTCAAAGCTCAACTGAAGGGCAAATCACATAGGTAAATTCTATGGTACCCATAAGGTACCATACCTTTGTCCACATGGACCAATGAGAATGTTGCAGTTGAATTATTTAAATCTAAATTAAAAGTGATAAAGTGATGTGGTTCAATCAAATGAATGATAGGTACGGTACCCCATTTTTTAAAAGGGTACCGGAGTTGTCACCAATCACATATTCACGGATAATAAGTTCGAGAGTGAAGTATTCAGAGAAGAGCTCGAGCGTGCACTATGAGTCTATTACACCTTCACTACAAAAAAAGCGTTATAATCACGGATTTTTGTCACGGATTTGGTCCGTGACTAATTTTGTCACGGACTAGTCACGGACTCATAGACACTACAAAAAAACACGCGTGTAGTCACGGACCGTAGTCACGGATTTGGTCCGTGACTAGTTTAGTCACGGACTAGTCACAGAAATTTAAAAAAAAAATAGTCACGGCTAGGACCGTGACTATGTCCGTAACTACACTTAGTCACGGTCGTGGTCCGTGACTAAAATCCTCCGATTGGCCCGTTTGATTTTCCGGCCTGGCTTGTTTTACTCCGACGATTTAGTCACGGCCACATCCGTGACTAAAGCCGTGACTAAATTTAAAATTTAATTTTGCAGCTCCCATAAATCAATTCGCAACGGTATTATGTACGGATAAAATTAGTCACGGCCATGTCTGTGACTATTTCCGTGACTACTTTGATTAACACGTCATTTACACGTCATTAACACGGGTTGGACGCGTAATGGACACGGTTTTGCTTAGTGACGGACAAATCCGTGACTAAGTCCGTGACTAAATTTTTTATATATGCAGGAGCAGCTCATTCAACAGAACCACACCAATTCATTCCCAGTATATACAGTATCTGTTTGAAAGATCGAAGGATGTAGTCTATCTTCTATCATTTTCCCCGTTTATGCAGATAAGGTATGTTATTTGAATTATTATTTTTATTTAGAATTAGTTGGTTCAATTTAAATTATTAAAACTATTAAATTAGTGAGGTTGTTAATTAATTAACAACATATTTAACTATAAGCTTAGTAATGTCATAAACTTAGTTAAACTGTTAGGTTTATAAAATAATTTAATTAAAATTAGTTAGCTAAACGTAGTTTTAAACGTAATGATGTTTATGTTAAGTGAAATTAGTTAGTTAAACGTACGTTAGTAATGTGTTAATTAAGTGAATTGTGAATTGTTATTGTGAATTGTGTATTATTTATTAATTCAAATGACTTTATATACATGTTCACATTATTGGGTTTAATTTGGTCATATTATTTAATTTAGTGAATTGTTTATTGTGTAGTACTAATAAGATTAAATGTCATTAACGTAATAATTTAGTGTAGGTTTAAATGTAGGTTTACAAAAATAATTTAATTAAAATTCGTTAGCTAAACGTAGGTTTAAACGTAGCTAATGATGTGTTAATTAAGTTAAATTAGTTAGCTAAATGTAGGTTTAAACGTAGTGATGCATTAAAAGGGGACAGAATGAACTAGTTAAATTTAGTTAAATTTAACTAAATGAATTAGTTAAATTTAGTTAAACGTATGTTTAATTTAAATGTAGTGTTAAATTACTTAAATTTTTTATACTATTAAGTAAATTTAAGTATTAGGTAATTACTTATATTTTGTGCATTATTGTTGTGAATTGTGTGCATTTCATTTAATTTAGTGAAAATTAGTTAGTTGATTATTTAGTGAAATAAAATACTTAAAATTAGTTAAACGTAGTATTATTGTTACATTAATAACCTTCGTTTTGAACGTCTATAATTTTGTATCATAATATTCAGGCATAATGTATAAACAAAATAGAAGTTGGATGTATGATAAAGATGCGGTATTGTACGGAATGCAATCAAATTTTCTCGAGGGAGTCGGGGAATTTATTGAATTTGCACTTGAACATCCGGCTTATATGAGTGGTGATAAAATAAGATGTCCATGTTCAAAGTGTAAGAATCTCAAATTTAAAGACCCACACGAAGTTGGGTATGATTTGTACGCGGTCGATTTTGTTCCCAATTATTATAATTGGACTTCTCACGGCGAACCTTTGGATCCATCTGTTATACCACAAACGGTAGGTTCGTCTCGTTACGTCCCTCCAGAGATGAGTGTGTGGGGAGACCGTGCTGAAATGAGGTGGGACCAACAAATGGTATATGACGCATACGGTGTACCGATGTCTCAGTTCAACCCACCACAACCACCTAACGACCCCCCTGAAGCCTCAACCTCGTATCAACCAGATGCGGATGAAAATCCGACATTTTATCAACCTTATGTGGATGAAGGTTTGGCTGAGAGATTTCAGGATGTTCTAAAAGCTGCCGACCAACCTCTGTATGCTGATTGTGAGGGATACTCTCAGCTATCCGCCGTTACTGAGTTCATGAACATAAAAGCCGAATACAGTCTCCCTGAAACTTAAAAAGTATATAAAAATCATATAATTTATCAATGAGTTGACCTAGTTGATCGAAGAATCGACCAGTTGGAGCTTATCAATGAGTTGACCCAGTCAATTCGTTGATAAGCTCCAACCGGTCGATTCTTCTGGCTACGGCTTTAGCCATCGACGGACTCTCCCAAACGCATGTACTTACATTATGTCGCTACATGTGATTTAGCCCATCCATGGTTCAAGCCTTAGCCCGAAAAATCGCCCGGATAGAGCTTACCAACGAGGAGGACCCCGAGGAGGAACCCGACCCGATGACCCCGTGCAGCAGGAGGACCCCGAGGAGGAACCCGACCCGATGACCCCGTGCAGCAGCCCGAAGACCCCCCCGTGAACCCAGATGAGTTTCTTGTTGATGATGATGAAGATGAAGAAAATCCTAATTTTTTTCATAATGGAGTCCGACGATGAACGGACATGTAATCATCATACATTTATACTTTGTTGTATGTCATAACATTTAAAAGTTTGTCATAATATTTAATTTATTAAGTTTGTTGTATCTCTTTTAATTGCTTTACTCTTTACAATGTAATTTTTTCTTTAAAAAAATTAGAATAATATTTTCAATAACAAAATTTTGAAAAAACATTTTTAAATATAAATTGTAAAAATACGCATAAAAAAAGTAATTTTTTAAAAACATGGTTTTAAAAAAAAACACTCGAAATTTTATTTAAAAAACAAAAATATTAGTCACGGCTGTCGACCGTGACTAAAGTTTCAAATTTTTAAAAATTTCAAAATACCGAAATACGCATAAAAAAAGTAATTTTTTAAAAACATTTTTTTTTAAAAAAAAACTCGAAATTTTATTTAAAAAACAAAAATATTAGTCACGGCCATATCCGTGACTACAGTTAATCCGAAAATATTATTTGTTTTTATTTAAAAACATTTAAAAAAAAACTTAGTCACGGTCTACAACCGTGACTAATTTCAAAATTTCAAAAATAGGGATTACAACCGCGGGCGGTATTTTGAAATTTTTGAAAATTTGAAACTTTAGTCATGGCCGACAGCCGTGACTAATATTTTATTTAAAAAAAAAATAATAGTCACGGTCAGCAGCCGTGAATAACACGTCGGAGTGGGGTTTCCGGCATGATAATAGTCACGGCCGATGACCGTGACTAATCCGTGACTACATTTAGTCACGGTTAATGTGGCCGTGAGTCCGTGACTTCATTTAGTCACGCCCTTTAAGTCACGGATGTAGTCACGGCCAGAGACCGTGACTAAATCATTTAGTCACGAAATTTTTGAACTGACATCCGTGACTAACTCCGTGACTACGCGCGTTTTTTTTGTAGTGAGAATTCCATCACTCCAGCATCTATATTTTGTTTACAAATTACAACTTATTACAAGACATTCCAGTCACCGATGATTTTTGGAAATTGTACGTTTATTGTCTTAATGCAAACGCTTAAGGCTTATAGGAAGTAGAGTTATTTTAATACTATCGAGTTTGAATAAATCTAAAAAGTCAAGCATCCATATGTCTAGCAATTGAGATAGTATTGTGAAATTATATTGACTTAAGATGTTACCGCGTACGTAGTATTATTTGAGGTCCAAAATATTATGATGCTTGACAATCGAGATCCGTTGATAATCTGTTCCGTGAATAAGATTCGGCTTAATCAGTTTGAACTTCGGATCTCGATTGTCTCTCACGTGCATACATAGACTAAGCGAGCAATAACCTATTCTAACTTCTTTACACCCTTACTCGGCTTCACAAAGAAGTGATTTACTCGCCCACTCAAAGGCTTCAATAATACAAAGGGAAGAATTGGTTTATTAGCCTAAAGCTGGACGGATAGATATGAGGGGACACTCAATCACACACCTCACTTATCTGTTCAATTATGAGCCTAGTTACTTTTAAAATTCAAACGCTAGAAATTAAATAAACTAAACTTGGTAAATGGAGTAGGAGTATATAGTGGGTTGCTAAATATACCAACTATTATTAATATAGAAAGACTTTTTGGCCCCATAATATAGTGCGTATTAACAGTCACTAAAGTAGTAGTGTAGAACTAGTTTAACTTCTTGATGAGAACGTGAACTAATGAAGCTTGGAATCAATGGGCGTGAACAATTAACTAATTGAGGTCGGTGTTTTGTGTTGAGAGGTGTATGGACAATATGCAGATTTATTCGAGCAAATCATGATTTACTTTGTAAGAATCAGATACGTTCACTACAGTCTAAGAATAGCCAAGTAAGAATAGCCAAGTAAGACCAGTATACATAAAAAATTAAAATGCAAGCTTTATGTGTAATAAAAATTTGCTTTAAACAAGAGTACAATATAGATAGAATTATAGATAGGGGTATGCATTTTTATAGTATATTTTTTAAGAGTTAACGAGTCTTACTTTAAAAAGAATATTTTTCTATTTTAAAATTATACTAGTATGTTCTATTTATACCCCTTATGGCCTTATCTATATTTTATCTATATTTTATTTCTATTTGAGAAATTCAAAAACTCCTGCCAACTTTGAGCGACCTAAAAAACAAAATTTCCGGGGGAGATGATGTTCATGACTTGTCAAATAACTAGAGAGACACAGTGAAATTGTTTGTACACGCCAAATTGTACACTAGTGTTTACACGACTCAAAATTGTTTGTACACAAATAATTTTTTATGTTTTTCGCACCGACAAAAAATTCTACTCCCTCCGTCCCAATTTGTTTTGCAAAGTCACCAATTTTTGGTCAACTAATAATAAAAGTCAACCCTCCGTATGAATAATTAATTCAATTTTTAATAATTAAAATTTACATATTCAAAAACTACATTAGAATCTCTTCAAAGTTGTAAGTCCAAATTAGAATATAATTAAAAATTGACATCGTAATTAAGTGCACAAAACGAGACTGTTTGACTAAGAAAAGTCAAATTTGCAACTCTTTTTGGGACGGAGGTAGTATGTCTTAGACAGTTTTTTTGTCTATATATATGATGTACAATTCCGTTCACAAAAATGAATAAAAAATTATTTGTACGCACACAATTTAACCGATGTTTAAAACAGTGACGGGTACGCCCAATCCATGGTTGCAAAACAATAAGAGATTGAGAAATGCTAGAGGTACCCCATTTTGTAACTCATTCTTTGTTTGTGACTCACAAAAATCCAACCAAATTAAAAAAATTGCTCCATTTTAACTCATTGCGTGTAACAATAAAGGCACACCCACCAACTTACCAAGTAGGTCAACCGGCCATCCTTCTTATTAACTCGAAGACTTGATTGAGCCCACAACAACTAACCTGCCGCCGGCGTGGCAGCTCTTTCAATCGATCGGTGCGAAATGAAGGACGACGCCGTGCTCCGGGCTTCGCTTTGCTGGGTAGGGGCCGCCGTGGTATTGACGGGGATATACACCCACTACTCCTTCCAGAAAATGGCCGCCACTTACCTCTTTGGGATGTTCGCCGTCTCCGCCGTGGTGTTGCCGGAGTGGGACTTCTTCGACCGCCCCGTCTCCCAATGGTTCACCCCCCTCACCCTTACTGCCCCCCAACAATCCCCGACAAAACACTCTCCTCCCTCCAGGTAATAAATTCCTTCTTCGTCATCGTTTCTAAATCATCAACAATTTTGCAACTTTAATTTATGTTTAATTTGTCCTTTTAATTTTGTTTACCAATTTCATTCTGTTTTTGTGTCATGCCATATGTTTAGGGAGTACTTTTCTCTTGATTTCACAAGAGCGATTGACTATTTGACATTTTTCGGTTCTTAAGAAAATTGCAATTACATACTTGATCTTGAATCTGTGAATCAATTAGAAATGAAGTAGAATAATGTACAGAGTAAAAATTACGAAGTATCGAATATGCAATTTTCTTTGAGATAATTAGGGGCGCGTTAGGTACTATGTAAAGTAAACACTTTGTGTGTGAAGTGTGGGGAAGTAAACAATTAACACCGTTTGTTTTAATTGTTTGATGTAAGTTATATGACATTTTTTAAAAACATTTTACACTATACCGTGTAAAATATTTTACATGGGGGAGGGTACTACGTAGTACTTTACATCGTTGAAAATGGATGATAAAATATTTGGTCGCCAAACAGGGTTGGGGAATTGTTACTTATTCCAAACACATTTATTTTACATGAATTTTTAAAATGGATCGCATAGCTCGCCAAACAATATACAGAGCATTTGTATTTTACATGCAAAATGATTACATTTTTACACTTTACATGCAATCACTTTAGTTTTAATATGCAAAGAACCGAACGACTCCTTAAATAGAACCAATTAAAGATGTTTTTAACTAGACTACAATTTTCTGATCGGGCCTAGGGTTGGGTTCAGTCAGGCTCACTTTGCCTAGGAAGTGGGAAACCCAGAACCGACCCACTTTATTCGTGTTTTGAATCAGGTCTGGTAGACTGATCGGTCTGGTCCAGTCTCGATTATAGGCTTTTTATTGTTAGGATGTTTTTACTTGGACTGTAATCTGTACCAGACCAGACCAGATCACACCAGACCAGACCAGATCAGACCAGACTTGGATAGTTATAAAAATACAAAGAAACCAGACCAGACCAGCAAATTACAGTCCAAGTAAAAACATCTTTATCTTCAATTTCCCCAATAATCTAGCATAAACAAAATAGTATGGTGTACATGAAAAATTAAATGTATAAGTGATTGCTAACTATAAGACGTTAACGGCAAATTTTAAATTAGGAAAAATAATTTTAAATAATATCGACAATCACTCATCAATCAATACTATACTAACATATACTTTGAAAACGACTTTTAATAATACCAACTATTTGAATGAAAAATAATTTATGGAGTCAATTGTCAACAAAAAATCATCTTATTTAAGATATCAAAAACTAATAGCAAATCATCAAATAAATGATATATATTCAGAAGGAAAAAAGGTCAAATAAGCCATATACTATTATCAAATGATCATCTAAGCCTAGGTCAATTGGCTTATCTGATGTAATTTTGGAAGTAAATGTACTCCAATGATAATTTTTTTATTTAAAGGATTTAGATGATAGTTTTGTAATAGACGGACCTATTTGACCCTTTTTCTTATTTGGAAATGCAATCACTTATTTGACATTTTAATATTAGGTTTTGGTGAATCAAATGACTAAATTTTTGGTGAAAAAATGCTTTATATTTAAATAGTTGGTATTATTACAAATTATTTCCAAAATAAGTATTATTATTAGTTCATGAAAGATAATTTCTATTATTTAAAGTTATTTTCCCTTTAAATTATTATAAATTTAAATACATCAAACTGATACAAATATTACAATGGTGGGCTTAAAGCCTTATTTAATGCGAAAAGAGTGCATAACATTTGAATAATTACCACACAAACATAACACTTATTCAATATTGGCCCCTCTAGCTACGCTCATGCTTGATACTAGGGGCAGAGCCCAGGGGCGGTCAGGATGGGTCAGTCGATCCTTCGTAAAAGTTTGAGAATATAGAGCACGGAAATAACTTCGATTTTATATATTATAGCTTCCGTAATTTATTTCAAATAGAAAGTTATGACTCCTAGAAAATCAATATTATTTAAATTTGAAATGAACAAAATTTGATATGTAATATTGATTATATTTTCAAATTTTAATAGTAGCGTCAAATCCACTCATTACTTACATGAAGTCTATTGTGTACTAATATATGACACATATGTGAAATCTATTACTCTATTAGTCTAATATAAACAACCATTATATAAGTTACATATTACATGAGTCACGAGTCCAGCTGGTTTGAAGTTTTTGATATGTGACAATAACGGTAGATCGATAAACTCCACATTAAGGGTCTGTTTGTAACAGCTTCTTCTTTAAAAAAAATGTTTTTTTAATGAAACGAAGAGAAGTGATTAAATAAAAGTTGTTAGTGTTTGAGAAAAAAGTGATTTTGAAAAGTAAAAGTTTGTAGTGTTTGGTAAAATAAGTGTCTTTTGTGTAATAGATAAAGTAAAAGCACTTTTGATACAAAAGCCGAGAAAAATGAAAGTTGGTAGTGTTTGGTAAAATAAATATTCTTTTAAGCCAAAAGCTGAGAAGTGTTTTTTTTAAGCATTTGCAAACTAACCCTAAATGTTGTATACAAAGAGGTCTTTACCAATTTGTAATATTACATTTCGTCTTGAATAAAATTGAGAGCTTTTTAATTCAAATCAAAAGACAAATGTTATGCATTCATTTAGGAAAATAATTAAATTACTAAATAATATAAAATAATGTTTTAATCCATGCTTGGGAGGAAAGGACAAAATTACGGGCCTTTTTTGTCTGACAAGAAAAAATATGGGAGTTTCCATTAGGGTACAAAAAAGCAAGAGTCGGAAGTGGGTTTTCGACTGGAGTAAGGGTTTCGAAATTAGGGTGTTTTTCCAAAATACGTGAATACTTAACATGTGTTGCCAAATAACGGGGAAAAAATAGTGTTTCTAAGAAAGAGGGAATAGGAATTGGCTATTCCGACTAGTGCTAGGGTTTCGAAAAAAATTAATTAAACTCTTTCAGTCGGATTTCCCAATTCCGAAAAGAGTTTCTTTTTATTATAAATTCCAGTCAGAATTTTCAAATCCGAATGATGTTTTTTCTAAATATGGTCCAAATTTGTTTGAGTATTGAAGTGACCGTGTAAGTTTATTTATTTAATTGTTCTTTTTTGAAAGGTTATATATTTGTACTTCTAAATTGTAAAAGTAATACCCCGGAGACGTGATATTTTTTTAAAATGAAAAATATGTTGTTTGATTTTTTGAATAACAAAACATTGGTTACTTTATTTTATTTTATAATCCATCTGTATTGTGAATTAAATTCATAAAATGAAATACAAATTTGATTTTGTTTAGAATGCATTTTTTGTAATTTTAATGGAAGTGAACAAAACAAATGTGGTTTTCAATGTAACGTAATTTATTAATAAATATGTACATACAATAATAAATTTAATACTACATCTAATGATATATGTGATGCTCTTGGCCAAGACCCATAGAATCCCCCCCACCCACAGTCACGATGTCACGGTTGTCGTCTTCGTCTTTGTTCAACGATAGGTTGGGTTCTCGGGCCTGGTATATCCCCGCCGCCAGTGTTCCAATCTCCCGTTGTGTGTTCATAAGAAGGACGAGACTCTAATGATGATCATGCATGGTAAAATGACGAATCTGAAAACGTGGGAAAATATGCATCCGACTGTGTAGAGTACTGATAACAACCATAATATGGCGATGGTTCAAAAAATGAGAAATCTTGATGCGAGAATTGAGGGGACGGTTGTGATTCCTCACCCCTACCTTCATCTTCATCTGCATCATCCTCTTCCTCCTTTCCACCTTCATCTTCATAGTCATCTCTATCTTCATCACCGAGACCATATCTACGACCACGGGATGGGGGGTGGAGCATCTCTTCGCAGATCTGGCCTATGACGAGGGACGAGAACTGGCTCATCTTGTGCATCCGGGTAAATGAATATGTCCTGGTGGAGCATCTCTTCATCACCTAAATCCATGGCCAGCCGCCCTAGCCGTTCTTCAGCGTCCTCATAACCCGCTTGGTTGGCGAGCTGATACACATCGTGAATCCCCTGCTTCTGCATAAAAATGTAACACGTGTAAATAATATGACACAAAGTATGTTAATGAATATGGTATGCATTAAAAAAATGACCATGAGACCCCATTTGCGTGATGTCAGGGTGTAGCCTGTCGCGGGCGCAACGTGAGAAGGGTCCCGACGTGTAAATAATCCTCAAGTACCATTTTCGATACCTATTAATCGCTTCGAGTATCCCTTGTCGTTCGTAATGCAGCGGGTATACATGATTACGTCGGTCTGCCCACAATGTCAAGACAGCTGATGATACGGCGGAACGACTAGTGTGATAATCATTACCCTGCATAGTGTCTTTCGGAATATCTTGCGTTATATGGAACTGCCAAAGAAATCGATCGGGGTAATGCCTTTCAGCCATATTGCAAAATATGAGCATCACCTCAACCAACCAAAGCGGAATGACATCAACGCAGATTATTGGGAGTGTGTTGAACGGGTAAGGAAAGAAATAAAACTGGAGTTTAATTTCAATTTAACAACAATAAAACAATGTGTACTGAAAATTGAATAGTACGATTGAAGTTGAAATTCCAAGTACTACCTGACTCTCACTCATGCGGTCTAAGAGGTCTCGGTACAAGCGTATGGTGTGTCTTGGGGCATGCTTATATGACTTCGGGACGATCCACCTACATTTATTGATTACCAATATGAAGATAAAATTGTAACGTCATATAAAGCATTTTCAATTATTAAGATGTAATTGCAAACATACCTACACCGATATGGAAGATTTACATGTTGAGTGACCTGAAGTAATTTGGGACGAACCATCGAAATCCTCGTCCAAGCCCAAATCTGTAACAAGTGCATACAACTGTCAATTTGTTTAGTCTCCACTTGGTGCCATTGCACAAGTTGTGGTAGAGGAACCCAAGCACCGCTGATCCCCAACTCCATCGATGGGCTAAAGCAAAGTCATCCTGCAAGAGCTCCAAAAAATACAATCTTATTCAGGTCCCACTTGTGTTAACTGTTAAGGAACAAAAACCCTCCAAGTAATTGTCATATTACGCCCCTAGCGTGTTGGGCGACGGATAACACTAACCAATAAGATATCCGACCGACGTAGATCACACTCTATAGGAGGGAAACTAGCCAACTCCGTGCACATCTCGATCCACCGAGCCTTTGTATTTATTGTTGGACCACTGAGGGGCATACCGTCAATGGGCAAACCCAATATGATCGCCACATCTTGAAGACCAATGCCGACCTCCCCGAATGGAAGATGGAAAGTATGTGTCTCCGGCCTCTATCTCTCCATCAAAGCGCATATTAAAGCGTGATCCACCTTGTGGCGGGCATTGTGCTCTACGCTCAAGAACCCAACTTCCTCTAACTTCCTTATCACTCTTGGATCTCGCACCTCTCTGAATGCAGCTGAAGGGCAATTGGTGCACTTCAATTGGTCGTCTACGAATGCCTCATTATACCATACACGCTCCGCACGATGTGAATTCAGTGGCAATGTCAGTATTGAAGATGAATAACTAAAAATAATAATTCTGTAACGTATTAAGATGTTTATTCATTGAAATTAAATAATTAATCTAAATTACAATCTAATCTACAATCTCAAATAATCTATTGTAATAATAAATTTTATTATATAATATTAAATTACTAAATTACGAAGGCAATCTAGATTAACTTATTTCACCAACCATATGATATTAAACTTCGAAAATAACAATATGCATTCTATCTAAATTACTCAACTCACTCAATTACAAGTTCATACTAAATTAATTAATTTATGATCATATATTTCAAAATATAATTACTATACCCTATTCTTTATATAATACTAATCTATCTAAATTTCACTATGTAATTTATTATCTAAAATAACTTATGTGTATAATGTTCATTTTCGATCCAAATAGCTAAATTTAACTATAAAAATATCATCTAGTTTACTAATTTCCATCTTGAATGTAAAATAATTTATTGTAATCTATATGCATATTCAATTCAAATAATCTAAAATAACTTATTATGGCCACTGTAGCTTTTGAAACTTACAATCTAATCTAAAATCACCAAAATTTTACTCAATACACTCAATTACTAGTTCAAACTAAATTACTAAATTTATGATACTAAATTTCAAAAATATAATTAGTATACCTGATTCAAAATATAATACTAATCCATCTAACTTATTTGTATAATTGTAATTTCGTAAAATTCCAATCTAATCTAAAATCACCTAAATTTTAATTCTAATGTTCAATCAACACAAAAATAATAGACATTTAGAATAGGATGCATACTAACTAACTCGGAAACCTGGCTGTCAGATGTAGCTCGAGTGTTTGATTGCAATTAGTGGAAAATAGGCTCGGACGTCGGATTTAGCTGGAGGAATGAGAATGACTGTTTGATAAATTGGATGGATTTATTAAAAGAATTGGATATGGATGGGAATTAATTCGGTATACTTACAGTCGGATTTGGCACTTTCGACCGGAGAATTGTGTTTCTTCCGAGTTGGAACTTGCATTTCCGTCTAGAGGAATGACTAATGTCTGATGGCGATCTGGACAATTGAAGTTATCTTTACAGCCGTTCAATGTGCACTCGGATCCAATCAATGTGTTTGTGGTTGTGTTTCTTTAGTAGTTGGTTGAGAGTATAAATTTGCCAGACTTTAATTGGTTTTACAGAGTTAGATTGTATGAATTGAAGTGGTTGATGAGAGTTAGATTTACGTCAATAAATATCATTTGATTAAATTTTTGTGATTTTAATTTTTCAGATTAAAATTTATCTGATTACATTTATCTCTTTTAATTTATCTGATTCATTTTATCTGATTACATTTATATGATTGAAATGTCATCTTATTATATGTTATCTTATTATATTTATCTGAACAAAATCTTAAGACATAAAAAATGAAAGAACCAATATTACATTAGTAATCCGATGCAAAACAAAACATCCAACAGATTATACATTACAAAATTACTCGGGTCCTCTTCTTCTTGCACGCAGATCCATTTCATTAGGAAATCTTGTTCTCTATGGCCTATCAGTTGTAGCGGATCTACTGTTTATGGGCGGCAAAATGCATGGTCCACGGTATTTCTGCCATCACATTGAAGTAATTATTAATATGTGTAATATCTGCATGTACGTCCGGATGTACTCATTTAATGAGTACACCTCTGGGATGAGGTCGTCTACGATTATTTTCATAAACCGACAAACCGCATACACGTGAAAATATGGCATCCCGTTCTGATTCCAATGCCCACATTCACATTCTCGCTTCGAAAGATTGACCGTCACTGGTTCATGTGAACGTATGGCTACAGAGTAAATTCCTGTTGTTCGATTGTGCGGGATAATAACTGTGTGATGCGCTCATAAACATCCTTTGATATGTTTTGTGGATATAAGAACCTAGCTTGCCGCCTCATTATTCCAGCATTTCGACAATCTGCAAATAGTTGGACGACTTTATCGAATGTGGCGGTTATTAGTGCGGTGATAGGCAATGCGCGACATCCCTTTAAGACATTGTTAAGACTTTCAGAGAGATTTATCGTCAAAATGCCATATCTTTGTCCATCGTCATAGCTTAGGGCCCACATCTCAACAGGAATCTCGTTCATATATGTAAAGACACTCTGATTTATGCCTCTTATTTGTTGCATACATTCGTGAAATTCTCGTACTGTGGGAGTGCTACCGGCTTGCCAACACAATTTTTTCAATTCCGCGTTCCTGAATTTTGTCATGAAATTACTCCGTATGCGACGGAGGCAATAACGCTTTGAAACTTGTGCCAAATCTTATAAATGCACTTTCAATTCCTGCATTACGATCGGAGATTATGCACACTCTACGACGACTTCCTACCACATCACCATAAGTCCATAACCCTTTCAAAGAAGCACGACCAACTTTCAGCATTCTCACTCTCAACAACAGCATACGCAAGAGGAAATATCTCACGGTTAACGTTCATGGCTACCGCAACTAGAAGAATCCCCTTGTATTTTTCATATAAGTGAGTGCCGTCAACCGAGACTACATGTAGACAATATTTGAAACCGTCAATAGAAGCTCTGAATGACCAGAACACGCGGCAGAAGTGTAGGTCTCTTGTTTCAGGAGTGTCGGTCTCTTGTGTTTGGAATTGTACAACACTCCCCGGATTTGAAAATCGTATTGCTTCCAACAACTTAGGGAGTTCATTATATGACGTCTCCCAATTGTCTAATTTACACTCCAGAGGGATCAAGCATCCGTACCAAACTTTTTTATGTCCAACATGGTTTTCAAATTTTTCATAGATGTCTGAGATTATCAGTTTAATGCTATAGTCCAGGTCGGCTTGCACTTTCAGAGCAATCTCACATGCTATGGTCTTGGCCGTTAGGATCCTTTGATCCCGATGCGTGGTAGGATCCGACCTACAACTATTTTTGGGTTGATAATTTTTTGACTTTCCACTTTTGTGAGTGTAGACCTTCTGCTTGGATATCCCAAGTGCAAAGGTTCGGGTAAATGAACCATAACAACAATATTGTTCTCACTAGACATTTCTATATATAGTATATATTATAAATACATTATGAGAGGAGAGTGCCTAAATAGAAAATATAATGAATATATAAAGAGAGCAAGATGTGTTTTTGTTGGAGGGATTATCATAGGCAAGACCGTGGAACAATATCTTCCACGGTCTTGGAAGGCGGTTTGTATTTACCCGAACCTTTGCACTTGGGATATCCAGGCAGGAGAAGGTCTGCACTCAAAAAAAGTGGAAAGTCAAAAATATCAATCCCAACACAGCTGTAGGTGGATCCTACCACGCCTCGGGATGATAGGATCCTAACGGCCAAGATCATAGCAAGTGAGATCTCTTCGAAAGTGAAAGCTGACCCGAACTATAGCATTAAATTGATAATCTCAGACATCTATGAAAAATTTGAAATCCATGTTGGATATAAAAAACCTTGGTATGGACACTTGATCGCTTTGGACCGTAAATTCGGCAATTGGGAGGCGTAATATAATGAACTCCCTAAGTTGTTGGAAGCAATACGATTTTCAAATCTGGGGAGTGTTGTACAATTCCAAACACAAGAGACCGGCACTCCCGAGACGTACGAATTCTGCCGAGTGTTCTGGTCATTCAAATATTGTCTACCTGTAGTCTCGGTTGACGGCACTCACTTATACAGAAAATACAAGGGGGTTCGATTTTCTAGTTGCGGTAGCCATGAACGCTAACCGTGAGATATTTCCTATTGCGTATGCTGTCGTTGAGAGTGAGAATGCTGAAAGTTAGTCGTGCTTCTTTGAAAGGGTTATGGTGATGTAGTAGGAAGTCATCGTAGAGTGTGCATAATCTGCGATCATTATGATGGAATTGAAAGTGCATTTAGATGATTTCCGGAGTTGAGATTGCCACAAGTTTCAAAGTGTTATTGTCTCCGTCAAATACGGAGTAATTTCATGACAAAATTCAAGAACGCGGAATTGAAAAAATTGCGTTGGCAAGCCGGTAGCATTCCCAAAGTTTTAACAATGTCTTAAAGGGATGTCGCGCATTGCCTATCTCCGCACCAATAACCGCCACATTCGATAAAGTCATCCAACTATTTGAGATCGATAAAATGCTGGAATAATGTGGAGGCAAGCTGTGTTCTTATATCCACAGAACATATCGAAGGATGTTCATGAGCGGTCACAAAGTAGACATCACACAACTATTATCTCGAACAACAAGAATTTATTCAATAGCCATATGTTCACTTGAACCAGTGACAGTCAATCTTTTGCGGTGAGAATGTGAATGCGAGGATTGGAATCTGAAGGGGATGCCATGTGTTCACGCGTATGCGGTTTTTTCGGTTTATAAAAATAACTGTAGACGGCCTCATCCCGGAGGTGTACTCATTAAATTCGTACATCCGGACATACGCTTCAGATATTATGCCAATTAATAATTATTTCAATGTGATGGCAGAAATACCGTGCACCATTTTGTGGCCCGCAAACAATAGATCCGCTACAACTGGTAGGCCACATAGAACAAGATTTCCTAATGAAATGGATCTGCGTGCAAGAAGGAGAGGACCTGAGTAATTTTGTAATGTATAATCTGTTGGATATTTTGTATTGCATCAAATTACTAATGTAATATTGGTTCTCTCATTTTTTTTATTTCTTAAGATTTTGTTCTGATAAATATAATAACTTTGAATATAATTAGATGATATTTTAATCATATAAATGTAATCAGATAAAATGAAAGAGATAAATATAATATGATAAATTTTAATCAAATAATATTTATTGAGGTAAATGTAACTCCCATCTACCACTTCAATTCATACCATCCACCTCTGTAAAACCAATTAAAGTCCGGAAAAATTAAACTCTCAACCAACTACTAAAGAAACACAACCACAAACACATTGATTGGATCCGAGTGCACATTGAACGGCTGTAAAGATAACTTCAATTTCCCGGATCGCCATCAGACATTAGTCATTCCTCTAGACGGAAATGCAAGTTCCAACTCGGAAGAAACACAATTCTCCGGTCGAAAGTGCCAAATCCGACTGTAAGTATACCGAATTAATTCCCATCCATATCCAATTCTATTTAATAGATCCATCCAATTTATCATAACGGCCATTCTCATTACTCCAAGCTAAATCCGATGGCCAAGTCTATTTTCCTCTAATTGCAACCAAACACTCCAGCTACATTCGACGGCCAGGTTTCCAGGTTAGTTAGGATGTTTTTACTTGGACTGTAATTTGCTGGTCTGGTCTGATCTGGTCTGGTCTGGTCTGAACTGGTCTGGTCTGGTAAGGTCTGGTTTCTTTGTATTTTTATAACTATCCAAGTCTGGTCTAGTCTGAACTGGTCTGGTCTGGTCTGGTCTGGACTGGTTTGATCTGGTCTGGTCTGGGACAAATTACAGTCCAAGTAAAAACATCCTTAGTATGCATCCTATTCTAAATGTCTATTATTTTGTGTTGATTGAACATTAGAATTAAAATTTTGGTGATTGTAGATTAGAATGTAATTTTAAAAAATTACAATTATACAAATAAGTTAGATCGATTAGTATTATATATTGAATTGGGTATACTAATTATATTTTCGAAATTTAGTATCATAAATTTAGTAATTTAGTTTGAACTAGTAATTGAGTGTATTGAGTAAAATTTTGGTGATTTTAGATTAGATTGTAATTTTCGAAAATTACAATGACAATAATAAGTTATTTTAGATTATTTGAATTGAATTTACATATAGATTAGAATAAATTATTTTATATCAAGATGGAAATTAGTACACTAGATGATATTTGTATAGTTAAATTTAGCTTTTTGGATCGAAAATTAATATTATACACATAAGTTATTTTAGACAATCAAATTACATTGTGAAATTTAGATAGATTAGTATTATATAGTGAATAGGGTATAGTAATTATATTTTCGAAATTTATGATCATAAATTTATTAATTTAGTATAAACTTGTAATTGAGTGAGTTGAGTAATTTAGATAGAATGCATCTTTTTATTTTCGAAGTTAAATATCATATAGTGAAATTAGGTAATCTAGATTGCCTAAGTAATTTAATATTATAAAGTATAATTTATTCTTACAATAGATTATTTTAGATTACTTATTCAATTTTTAATGAATAAACATCTTAATAAGTTACAAAGATTTCAAATGGATTAACCAATACCGCTCCCAGGCCCCGTTGATCGTTCATACTGACATAGCCACTGAATTTGCATCGTGCGAAGCGTGTATGGTATAATGAGGCATTTATAGACGACCAATTAAAGTACATCAATTGTCCTTCCACTGCATTCGGAGAAATGCGAGATTTAAGAGTGATAAGGAAGTTGGGTTCTTGGGCGTAGAGCACATTGCCCGCCACAAGGTGGATCACGCTTTAATATCTGATTTGGTGGAGAGATGGAGGCTGAAAACACATACTTTCCATCTTCCATTCGGTGAGGTTTGACATTGGTCTACAAGATGTGGCGATCATACTGGATTTGCCCATTGACGGTATGGCCTTCAGTGGTCCAACCATAAATACAAAGGCTCGGTGGATCGAGATGTGCACAGCGTTGGCTGGTTTCACTCCTATAGAGTCTGATATGCGCCCGACGGATATCTTATTGGGTAGTGTTATCCATCGCCCAATCCTACTTCACAGTACAAACGAAAGAGTCACCTAGCACGCTAGGGGTGTAATATGGCATTTACTCGGAGGGTTTTTGTTCCCTAATACAATGGCACCATAATAAGATTGTATTTTTGGAGCTCTTGTAGGATGACTTTGGTTTAGCTCGTCGATGGAGTTGGGGATCAACGGTGCTTGGATTCCTCTACCACAACTTGTGCAATGGCACCAAGTGACAGACCAAACAAATTGGCGGTTGTATGCACTTGTTACAGAGTTGAGCTTGGACGAGGATTTCGATGGTCCGTATCAAATTAGTTCAGTTCACTCAACATGTAAAACTTCCATATGGGTATAGGTATGTTTGCAATTACATCTTAATAATTGAAAATGCGTTATATGACAATACACTTTTTATCTTCATATTGGTAATCAACAAATGTAGGTGGATCGTCCCCAAGTCATATAAGCATGCCCCAAGACACAGCATACGCTTGTACCGGGACCTCTTAGACTGCATGAGTGTGAGTCAGGTAGTACCTGGAATTTATAATTCAATCGTACTATTCAATTTTCAGTAAACATTGTTTTACAGTTGTTAAATTGAAATTAAACTCTAACAGTTTGATTTCTTTTCGTACCCGTTCGACACACTCCCAATAATATGTGTTAATGCCATTCCGCTTTGATCGGCTGAGGTGATGCTCATACTTTGCAATATGGCTGAAAGGCATTACTCCGATCGATTTCTTTGGTAGTTCCATATAACACAAGATATTCCGAAAGACACTATGCAAAGTAGGGCATTTACAATGTGTATTAGCTCGCCAACCAAGCAGGTTATGAGGACGTTAAATAACGGTTAGGGCGGTTGGCCATGGATTTAGGTGATGAAGATATGTTCCACCAGGGCGTATTCATTTACCCGAATGCACAAGATGAGCCCGCTCCCGTCCCTTGTCATAGGCCAGATCTACGAAGAGATGCTCCCCCCGTGATCGTAGATATGGTCTCGGTGATGAAGATAGAGATGAATATGAAGGTGGAAATGAGGAAGAGGATGATGCAGATGAAGATGAGGTGAGGAATCACAAACGCCCCATCAATTCTCGCATCAAGATTTCTCATTTTTTTGAACCACCGCCATATTATGGTTCTTATCAATATTCTACGCAGTCGGATGCATATTTTCCCACATTTTTAGATTCGTCATTTTAATTACTATGCACGACCATCATGAGAGTCTCGTTCTTCTTATGAACACACAACGGGAGTTTGGAACACTGGCGGCGGGGACATACCAGGCCCGAGCACGCAACCTATCCTTGAACAAAGACGAAGACGACAACTGTGACATCGTGACTGTGGGTGGGGGATGCTATGAGTCAAGAGCATCAGAGATATCATTAGATGTAGTATTAAATTTATTATTGTATGTACATATTTATTAATAAACTATATTGAAAACTACATTTGTTTTTTTTTTCACTTTCATTAAAATTACTAAAATTGTATTTTAAACAAAATCAAATTTGCATTTCATTTTATGAATTTAATTCACAATACGGATGGATTAAAAAGGTAAAATAAAGTAACCAATGTTTTGTTATTCAAAAAATCAAACTGCATATTTTTTTATTTTAAAAAATATCACGGTATTACTTTTACAATTTAGAAGTACAAATGAATAACCTTTCAAAAAAAAGTAAAAATAAATAAACTTACAGGGTCATTTTAATATTTATAAACAAACTGGACCTTAGTTTTTTTTAAAAAAACATCATTCGGATTTGGGAATTCCGACTAGAATTTATATAAAAAATCTCTTTTTGGGATTGAGAAATCCGAATGGAAGAATTTAGCAACACATGTTAAGGAGTAGTCAATTCCCATTTCCCCTTTCTTAGAAAGTCTACTTTTTTCCCGTTATTTGGCAACACATGTTAAGGATTCCCGTATTTTGGGAAAACACCCATAGTTCGCGGCATATGTAGTTTTTTTTATGTTTTTTTAATAACGCATATGCATTAATATTGCTCTAATAATCTTTGACAATAATATATTTTTAATTAGAGAAATATGTTCCACTTACATGAGAAACATTTATGATGAGCCTCTGATATTCGTGAAACTTTAAGTTGGGTTTCTTTGTAGCTAACAATTAATTAAGGAGGTTGTTATTTTTCGTATGGAACCAAAAATAATTGTACTGGTAACCGGTCACAGGTTTAGATTTTATCCGGTGAGGACGGCTATTTACGCGGTGATGTACGGTGTTGGTTTCTACAAGTGGTGGACCTTCGTCATATCCTCATCCTAGCTAATACACTTCCTTAAGTTCCTTTGGCTGGTGCTCTCAGAAATGGTCGCACGGTTTGCACCCATTTTTTCTCTCCAAAAAAATTACAAAACTTAGGACAGATATGTACTTTTTGACCGGCTATTATATTGAATGTAAGATAAAATCTCTTTCTTTCTGGTATCATATCTTGTTCGTGTTAATCAATTAAAATATTGCAATTGTATAATTTCGTATATATAAATGATGAAATGATAAATTAAACCAACAAATTACAAAGTATAACTAATGTACAGTACACTCTTATTTGTGTGGTTTTTGTTTTGCCAACCTGACTGTAGAACGAACTGCTCGGAATAAAATACTACTCTATACAGTGGCGTATCCAGAAATATATTTGAGTGGGGCAAAAATCAAGTTAAGAAAAAATCACCAGAAAATTTTGACTAATCAAGTTAAGAAAGAATTGTAAAATCAGTTATAAACAGTAAAATATTCACTGGACATAAACATTATAATAATATGTTTAATTAAATTTCACTTCGTTAGAAATAATTGTTTACACGACATTTTTAATTTGTGCAAAATTATGACAATAAATAAATGAATCAACTAAGGGAAGGATCAAGCATGTAACTATAATTAATTTAAATTGCAACTTCACAAGTATAGTACTCCCTCCGTCCCCTTTTAAATGTCCCGGAAGAAGGGGGCACAAGTTTTGAAAAAAGTGAGTTTGTGTGGTTTATATTAATTGATAAAGTAAGAATAAAGTAAGAATGATTTGAGCCACACAAACGTTACCAAATAAGGTATGAGACAATTAAATAGGGACATCCTAATATGGTAAAACGGAACATTTAAAAGGGGGCGGAGGGAGTAAAAGAATTAGTTTATATTATGTACAAAAATGTAATAGTAATTGTTAAAGTTTATGAATTATATGTGAAACTAAAATTTTAGTTGTGTTGATGTAGTTTACATCTGTCCAAAAAGATTAATTCGAATAAAAAGAACTAAATAAAGCCAATTTCAATTAGTTAAAGGCTTCAAAGGGCAAAAGGCCAAAAACAAAAATTCAGTGGTTGAGAAGGTAGCTGGAATTTGAACCCAGGACCTTGAAGACGGTTTACTAAGAGCCCGTTTGGAGAACTCTGTTTTCGGCTTATCAGGCTTATCAGCCAGCTCTTTCACCAAACACGTAACTTTTACTTTTGCGCGCTGAATTGTGTAATAAGCCGAAAAAGTAAGGTTGAAGTTACTTTTCTGGCTGTATTGGCTGAAGTTACTGTAGAGGACCATTTTAGCTATTTTTACATATAATTTTTTCTTTAATTTATTAATAAAATATATTTTTAAAATATTTTTTTCTTAAATCAGCAGAATCAGCCAAAACAGCCACTCCAACCAGAATATCATAAATTTCAGCAGAATCAGCCAAAACAGCCGATTTTGGTGCTACCAAACGGGCTCTAATACGGAAGCTGCTAATTCCAATCTACAACGGATACATTTAGTTATTTATATTCTCGTACTTCTTTTATAAGACCTTTATACTCCTATTTAACATAGAATTATACTCCCTCCGTATTTAAAAGTTCCTTACACTTTCCTTTTTGGGATATATTTAAAAGTTTCCTACACTTCCATTTTTGGTAAGATTATCCTTTATAAAATACTCAAATACTCTTACTTTATCTACATTTTATGTTCTCTTTCATACTTTTACACACTCTCTCCTACTTTTTCTACACTATTCACTACCCCTACTATTCAATCCTAAAATATTGTGCCCAAAGCTAGTGTAGTGAACATTTAAATACAGAGGGAGTATATACTATTTTAAATTGGATCTAATAATAATAAATATAATAATAAAAACTTATAAGCATCAATGAGAGTAAGGATATAATTGGTACATAAAAATGTTGGTGTAACTTTGTTGCTTGAAGAGTTTGTACACTTAGATGGAAGTGTTATACTACGTACCACTTTGGGTGCCACTATGTTTCTTCCGTTAGAGTTAATTTATCCGTAAGTTCTCCCCCGTTAAATGTCTGTATGCCTCGTCTCCACAACTATTGAAATGTTTTAATTGGGAATCCATAAGGAACTGTTGGTTTTCCAAGCAAGCTAAGAGGCAGGGAATTAATCGGACAGGCTGCATTTCTTTCTCTACATACTTCACTACATGTCTAATTGATGCATTTTCTAGATCATCACTTCAAGAATTTCAAGACATGGTTGCAGTCGGCTCTTGCTACAGTAAACTACTCCTATTATATGCGTGTGTCCACGTACATATTCTCAAAATCTTTATGCCACACTATGTTCCCTTAAGAATTTGAACTACATTTTGAATTTCAAGGTTAATAAATTTTATTAACTATTTTATTATTTTGGTGCAATTAATCTCGAGGAAAGAGTCAGATTGGTACTCGAACTTGCATAAAAAGGGTCAAATAAGTTCTTACTGTCCGGCCGTCGCCATTCGGGGCGGTTCCTGGTGGAATTTTTTGATTTTTTGAGCATCTTATTCATTAAGCCCAGTTTACTCATACCAAATTTTAGCTAAAACTTTAATCGGGAAGGCATTCAAATTAATAGCATTATAATAATAACATAATAACAATAATATTATAATAATATAAATAATAATATTATTATAATATTATTATTATTATCATTATTATCATTATTATTTATTATTGTTAAAATATTATTATTATTATTATTATTATTATTATTAATTATAATGTAATGCTTATAATAATTATAATTAATATAATAATAAAAGTGATAAATCATGTTTGAACTTTTCTGATATGATCTGAATGTTTCTGATCTGATCTGAATCTTTCTGGTCTAATCTGATCTTAATAAAAGAAAAATAAGCAATAAGTAATAAGAATAACACGAAGAGAACAACTTCTTAGATAATAAATTGACACATCATATTTATACTATTTTTAATTGAATCATTGTAAAAAAATTACCATTTTTTAGATTTAATAGTGCTATAGGGTGAAGTTCATGACAAAGAGTTTGTGAATTTTCTGAATGATATTCATCGTATCAATTAAATATTCGGTAAGCCTATCTTTGATATTTTGTTATTCCGCAAATTTAATTACATATTTTATTATTGGTTGATACTTAATAGACTAAAACTCCAAATTGGCGTAGAGTAATATGAAATTGATCCTGATCGAATATGCAATTTCATCCGGTTGATTGTAAGTTTTGAAAGTCAATTGGCACACATTCAAGTTCAGCCCACATACTCCTTTTCTTAGCAGGCACCCCAAACATCTCTTTAGATCATATTATTTCGCGATAAAGCGGCGTAGAGCTCCGGCAACACCCACGAGCTGAAGAATGGGGAAAGTCAGTCATTCTTTCTTCCCCGGGAATGATAGATCTTTTCTTTCCCTGTTGGCTCAAAGTAATACATGGACGCTACGGAGTAATGGGTTGGCGTAAGGGTAAAATGGATAACTGAAATAATTTTATTTATTTAAATTTAATTAGGTGGCTGTGATTAGTAAATTGGTGGTTGTAAATAGAATTACCCAATTTCAAATGTGTGCCAATTGACTTTCAAAACTTACAATCAACCAGATAAAAAACACAATTGAACTTTTTTTAATGTTGGAAGATTTGATTGAGTTATTTATAAGTACGAAAACTCAATTGACTTTTGAATATAGTAGAAGTACCTATTTGATAGTTTTCCCATAAGAAATCATAAAAAATTGTAAAATCAATCCAATGGTACAACCACCCAAGAATTACTTGTTTATAGAAAATGATGTTTTATTTGCAGCCTATGTAAGAGACTGTTTACTTTCAACTTTATGGTCTTAATGATAATCTTTATATATAAAGATAACAAGGTGGTATTTCAGGTAGAAACATATTTTGCCGCCCAAAGAAGTGAAATTTTGTTGGAGAAGTATTAATTAAATGCTTAAGTATTAATTACAAACCCATATGTTCATAACATATACTATCGTATAACTAATGCTCCTGTAACGTATGATTAATCAAGTTTTCCTTGGAAAGTTAAGCTTTGTAAGGTAAAAGAAATTTAAGTTCCGTAAACTTTATTGAGAATAAGTATATAAATCTTTATATATAAAGATAACAAGGTGGGATTTCAGGTAGAAACATATTTTGCCGCCCAAAGAAGTGAAATTTTGTTGGAGAAGTATTAATTAAATGCTTAAGTATTAATTACAAACCCATATGTTCATAACATATACTATCGTATAACTAATGCTCCTGTAACGTATGATTAATCAAGTTTTCCTTGGAAAGTTAAGCTTTGTAAGGTAAAAGAAATTTAAGTTCCGTAAACTTTATTGAGAATAAGTATATAAATGAAATATGATAAATAAAATATAATATGTTGCACATTAATTGAGTTTTCCTTTTAATTTTTTTTTGGAAAGTTAAGCTTCGTACGGTGAAAATAGAAATTTAAGCTTCTTAAATTTATGGATAAATATGGTAAATAAAATATACTACCTCTGTCTCATTTTATGTGTCTTAGTTTGACTTGTAACAGTTATTAATGAAGTGGTTGAAAAGTAAAAGTTGTGGTGAGTATTTTTAATACGAAATCATTTGAAAGTTATATTTTTTTTTATACATAATCATTTTTGGGTGTAAAATATTCAATTTCTATTAAAAATATTTTCATAAAATATAAAATGTATAAATATGATACAAATATAATAATAAAATTATTGTCTAAATGATTTTGTATAAAAATGATAATTAGTAATAACAAAACATAGCGTCCCAAAAAACGTGTGTATTACAGATTTACAGGGCAGAATTATTTTATAAATGTTAATATTTTATTTCTAAATAAATTACTCCCTCCGTAACTTTAAAATCTTTCCACTTCAAAAGTAGGTAGATTAAGAATAGTGAAAGAGAATATGAATTATTGAGGGTATGATTGGAAAATAGTGGAATAATGTGGTGGTATGAAGAATATATCCAAAAAAAATTGTAATAGTGTATTATTTTAAAATTATTGAGAGTATGATGGAAAGATTGAGAAATGGGAAATTTTTTTTGTTAGGGACGAAAAAGAAAAGTGAGAAGATATTTTTTGTTACGGAGGGAGTAGTATGTACACGGTAAGAAAAATTCTCAATGATGCTAAAATTACATCTAACAATGGTCATTAAATTTGTTTCTAAAAATATCCGCATCAAATTTGTTAATTTATGTATGTATATACTATCGTATAAGGTAGGATATACTCCGTATAAACTACCGATTCAAATTGAAATCACTGCAAAGACAGTACCCAAAAAGAACAAGGACCCCGCTTTGTGATAATCCAATCAATTGAATGAGTTAAATGAGTTAGCATGTTTTCATCATTGACAAAAAAATCAATATATAGCAATCCTTTTCGGACGGAGGTAGTATAAGATAAAATACCTAAAATGGTTTCTACGGTAACTACATCCAATTTCATTGAAGTTAATTGGTATAAAAAATAATTAAAATATAGATTTTAAGTAAAACAGTATAAGAAGTAATTAGGTACAAAAAGAATAATATTAATGTAGTTTTAATTTACATACATAATTAATCTCACATATATGAGCATTAATAAATTTTAATACCTCATAAAGTATCGCCTATTTTTGCTGCTACAATTTCTAACCTTTTTATTGATTCAAAAAAAAAAAAACCTTTTCATTAATGTTCAATGAACTATGGTGTTCAATTTGTTGAACGGTTCCCCTTTTCACCCATTCTTCTATTTGTTTTGATGTCTTCTAAAAGTGGTGTGAAGTAACTTATTAGTGTCAAGGTCATAGAGTTAATCATTTGCGAAACTTTAACTTTGAGAGAAGTATTACGAAGGGAAAGAACATTCAGAAAAATCTTTAGTGGCAAATATACGCTCATTCCGAGCGGTTAATCTTATAAGGTAGAAAGGATTGATACTCGATATGCATGTATTACATTGAATGGGTATTTATTATTGGGTTAAATGGTTTAAAAAGTTTGGTAATATTTTCATTCACCGTTTTTTCAGTATTAATATAAACGGATTTTTTTAACAAATAAACATTGCACGTATCTTTATCCTAAGTACATGTATTGGTTATGATTTATTTCATTCCAACGTTTTCTATTTATTAAACTTGATTATACATTAAAAAAGTTCTTTGTTTATCCGTGCAACGCACGGGTCGATTGACTAGTGATGACTTAATCTATCATACATCCATTAAGTCATGTTTACTTATGACTTAATTGGAAACATGACTTAAACATCTAGTCAAAAAACTGACTTGATCATTAAGTTGAGGAATAATAGTTGTTGGGGTATTAGGCCCAAGCCTAATACGCCCGGTCCAAATCATGGAGAGGCCCAGGGGAAGTCAGGCGCCCAAAGCAGTTAGAATAGTTCAAAGATATCCCGAACGGGTAAGTACCTGAACAACATTCGGGTCTATTTCTTCACTTGAGATAATCGACAGAGTACTGGCATCCAAACACCCACAAAGGGGGCCCGCACACCGAACGCGCTACCCGGACGGCTAGTCGGCAAGTGGAAGCCGCATTTAATGCTGCGATATGGCAATAACAAGTAAAGGCATGGGTGCGAGGCGGCAGAGGCAGCAGCCTACCGGGTTCGGCCACGTGTCCATCTCACCCACCCCCTCTCTACTAGACCTGTACAAACACGGGTTCAGGCCAGGCTCAGGCCGGGCTTTTTATAAATTTTCTGCCCATCATGTGTGGGCGGGCCCGGCCCGCAAAAACGGGTCTAACCCCATGTCCATACCCGCCCGTTAGAGCGGGCCGGGTAGTCCACCGGGCCGCCCGGCCCGGGAAAACTTTAATTTTTAAAAATTATATAATTTTTTTAATACTTTATAAATGGCATTACAACATTTAAAAAAATGCTAATACGCTTATAATGTTTTTTAGGCTTGTCACCACTCACCACGTACACAAAAAATATAATGAGAAACTATATCTAAAATTTAAAACTCAAGCACAAAATATTATCTTTAAGTACTAAAATATACTACATACTACGTATATTATATTGGTTGGACTAGTTGTTAAAAACTAAAAACTTAAATTTAAACATAATTAACTATAAATATGTATAAAGATACTTGCACAAAGAATATAATGAGAAACTATAGCTAAAATTTTAAAATTCAAGCACAAAGTATCATCTTTAAGTACAAATTTGATATTATCTTGGCTCGGCTAGTTGTTAAGAACTAAAAACTTAAGAAAATGAGTTGGTCCAGTGGTGTTGAGCATATGTTGACTATGTTAAATTTAAATATAATTAACTATAAATATGTATAAAGATAAATTAATAAATATAAATATACATGTGTACATGTAAATAAATAAATAAATTAGTATATATATATTAAAAAATGTATATATACTAAATGTAGCGTGCCGGGCTTATCAGCCCGAACGGGCCTACATCCTAACCCAAGCCCGCCCATATGTTAATGCGGGCCGGGTCAGGCCTTGCCCGGTGGGTACATATATATGCCCAAGCCCGCCTATTTGTGTAGGCGGGCTGGGCGGGCCGGGCGGGCTGGCCCGGTTTTGTACAGGCCTACTCTCTACTATAAATACCTGCGTTTAATACATTGCTATACTCATTTATGTTTTTTATCTGGTTGATTGTAAGTTTTGAAAGTCAATTGGCACACATTTGAAATTGGGTAATTCTATTTACAACCACCAATTTACTAATCACAGCCACCTAATTAAATTTAAATAAATAAAATTATTTCAATTATCCATTTTACCCTTAAGCCAACCCATTACTCCGTAGCATCCATGTATTACTTCGAGCCAACAAGGAAAGAAAAGATCTATCATTCCCGGGGAAGAAAGAATGACTGACTTTCCCCATTCTTCACCTCGTGGGTGTTGCCGGAGCTCTACGCCGCTTTATCGCGAAATAAGATGATCTAAAGAGATGTTTGGGGTGCCTGCCAAGAAAAGGAGTATGTGGGCTGAACTTGAAGGTAAGGTTGACGTCGGGGAGAAGCAGAGGGAAGCTGTGAGATACTACTAAAAGGTATGGGGGCGGGCAGCGGTGCTGGGTCGTCACAATATTCAATGGATAGAGAGGTTGGTAGCGGATCCGCCGGTTAGTGTGGAGGTGAGCGGTGACGCCGGCGGAAGTAATGAAGGTGCAGAGCCGTAATGCTTATGAACTCGGGAAGGAGCAAATTTGTTTACCCTCCCAAACGAGTGATCCACTGATCCACAACTTCTGTGCCACCGATCTTGTTGATTGGAGAATCCTGGCTCCAACAATTTCATGGGAAGAAGGAGAACCGTTCACTCTGCCCCAATTTAATTTCATGCGTAGAAGTGTAGAACGGCAGAAGGGCCTACTGGCCTAGACCAATTGAAGGGTATAACTGGAATTATAAATAAAGTATTTAACTTTTTACGGGAATGGGTGTGTGTTTAGTAATTGAAGGTGTCTAAATAGAATTTCCCTTTGAAATTTTGAATAGAAAAGTTGTTGTTTTAGAGCCCGTTTAGTAACACGAAAATCAGTTGATTCAGCTCAAATTTATAAAATTTTGGCTGCTGATTTAAGAAAAAATTATTTTAAAAATATATTTTATCAATAAAATAAAGAAAAAATTACATGTAAGCTTAGCTACAAAGGTCATCTACAGTAACTTCAGCGAATACAGCCAGAAAAGTACCTACAACCACCTTACTTTTTCTTATTTCTTTACTCTGTAGAATTGTCTGTGAACAGACAATTCTCTGTGCGTGAGGCACGCGAGTACGTGTACGAAAGGTCATCCTGATCGCCGTTTTCAAGCTCTATTCGTCTTCTTTTGATCCCGTAGCCAATCCTAGAGCTCTTTTGTCACCAAATCTTCATCGTAAACCTCCCGGTGACCTCCAAATCTCTCAATCCACTCTCGAATGCATCTCAACTCATCCCAATTGCTTCTCAAGCGCCGGTGCCGAACTTTAAAATCCTGATTTTGACTCCAAATGACACAAAACTCGAACCAATGCCTGGTAAACATAACTTGAGCTAAAATTGAGACTTATAACACCTTAAAGCTAGTAAAACCATCAAAATCCAATCCCAACACGCATCAAATGTGTGTCTAAATACAGACTTATCAGCCATCATATGTCTAATCTCTCTGAAAATAATATCATTATATTGTAGGCCATTCTCTCGGGTAATGAGCTGCACAATCTGCTCGGCATCAGACTCTACTATAAAATGTCTCCAACCAGACTCGAATGCCCATCTCATTGCCTCTTTAATGGCCATAGCTTCCGTCAATCCCGGAGAAAATCGCCCCCCTCTTTTCACGCCTTGACCTGCTATAAAAACTCCTCCTTCGTCACGAGCTACTATACCCAAGCCTCATCCATCACTTGCGTTTTGAACTGCAACGTCTATATTAATTTTTATGAACCCCGGCTCCGGTCGCTTCCATTGCATTTGTGGATTAGACCGAGAAGGGTCCTCCACCTGTTGTTTTTGTTTTACTTCCCTTCATCTCGCTAGCGTGACATCTCCACAAGCAATGACTCCCTTCCAATTGGAATTTATGTTTTTCCAAGTCTTATCATTTCTAGCCTTCCAAGTCTTACTACTTACGTAGTGTTGGAAAAATGTGTGAAAAATTGCATTAAATGGTAATTTTGGGGAAATTTTTTGAGTGGTGTCCACTTCTGATTTGGGTCAGGTCAAAGTGGTTTCGGATTGTCCTTGTGAAGGGCTACAATTCGATATATGGTACGCTCAAAATGGATAACGGGTGAATGAGAAATCGCTTTTCGAAGTTTACCCGTTAGAATGGAAAAACTGGGGAAAAGGATGGGTTTCTAGTGTGTTATTTCCCACACCAGAAAACCCAAGGGATTTGCAACCCTTTATCAAGGGACTCCCCCCTTAAGGAGTTAAGATTCCTTAGGGTAAAGGCTCTCTCCACGCGTGCAGGGGGGGGGGGGGTGCAAATCAAATCCCGAAATCGCAGAAGAAAACCGCGACTTGCGTGCGCGGGCGACCTGCGGACACGAATGGCGTCCAAAAATCTATCTATCAAGAGATACAGTTAATATTTTTTTCTTCCCGAAACGTTTATTTTTTCCCAGCGGCAGAAGTGCTCCGGACAGAAGGCCTCGACCAGAACACCTCGGGAAACGATTAAAAACACCTCCAGTCTCTCTGAAAAATTCCTGAGTGTGAAGACTTGTCCTCGTTCGCTGGAACTTTTGTTTGTGTGCTCAAACATTAGTTCGTAGTCATCGTATCCTGGGAAACGATTGTTGCAACGCTCCTAACACCGTGGGAGGCAACAAATACGTTTTAAAGCCATCGTGCGTACCACGAGCTTTGACTAATTCTGCTTCATCTCCTTTCTTATTTTTGTCTAGTCATTTTATTTAATTAATTTGTTTTAATTAATTTTCTTTATTTTCTAAAAACACACCCTACACGTAGTTTATATGAATATTGGCGAAATTCACAAAAATAATGTCTACATTTAGGGATTCTACTAAAATAATCCCTACTGAGAGTCTTCATATATAAAAAAATCCGAACTAGCACAAATAGTTTCCCTAAGAATAAATTGAGGAAAATTAAAATTAATTCCCATTTAATTCTCCCATATTTGCCTCTACTTTCCCCTTCACCACTCTTCTTTTCGGGTAACGCTTCTATCTTCTATTCTAGAAAGAACCACATATGGCGGAAATGACATTAAGATTAAATGAATTTTAGTTTTAATTCACTTCGATAAGAAGAGCGGTAAAGAGAATAGTGAGTAGAGATTCATAGTATTAAATGGACATTAATTTAAATTCACCCTAATTTATTCTTGTGGACACTGTTGCTAGTTTGTATTATTTTTATGGACACTCTCAATCAGGATTATTATTGTAGAATCTCTAAAAGTAGGGATTATTCTTATGAATTTTGACATGAATATTTAATGCATGTTCTTACATTATCATATCATACTTTAAATATGATTGTATTTTTCTAACTTAACAAAAATCACTCCTATCTAGACAATAAAAACATGACTGCCATATTTTAGAATTTCAACACATTTTTACTCATATCTTGTGAAATTTCTCATAATTTAGTTAACAAACTATAATGGTAGAGTAGAGAGACATTCTTCCATAGAAATGTAACTAAATATAATTAGAGCTATTTATCACCTATCAGTTAAAAACAGAAACGGAAAATAATGACTGAAGTCATTATTTTAAATAGATTTTAAAAAGGATTAACCCCAAACAAGAAACCACAGATCTTGGGCTAAAATCACAACGTCTTTGAAGTCATTATTCCTTTTGGTCAACGGCGATTTGACCCCATTCTTACCAAACCCCTTCTCACAGTCCATTTCTGCCTCAATCGCATCGCCCAAACGCTGGCTACCCTCCTCCGCACTCCTTCCGGCAGTGCGAATCGCATCGGGGATATGCTCGGCGATGATCTGACCGTACAGGCCGCGGCAAGTCTCCAGGCCGACGGCGACACCCTTTTTCAGCTTTCCGGCCGCCGCCATCTTCTTAACGGACGAGAATGTTTCGTTCGCTTTGGCTAGAGCGAAGCCGGCCATGATTTTGCCGAGCTCAATGTAGTTCGGAGCGGCAAAGCTTCGCGGGTCGGATCTAAGGTAGTGGAGACAGAGAGAGCGGTCTGAGCTGGCAGAGCAGCCCCATAGCATCAAATACGTGTCCTTTTTGGTGGCGGAGACGGTCAAGATGATTAGAGGGAGACAAAGAATAATTGCTTGAAGAAATAACAGCTTCGCCATTTGTTCTAACAATTCTTCTTCAATAGCTATAATATAATGATGTATTCAGGATTCGGTAATGGCTGGGTGAGAATGGAGAACTTTAGATTGTAGTTATATATAGAGGAAGAAGAGAAGGGAGAAAATTGAATGTAATTGTAATGTAATTGGGGGAGGGGATTTATTGTGTTTTAACCCTTAGTTAAAACACAAGTATATATATACGAGGAATGATCCTGTCCGGTCAGAGGAGGGACAAGTATATATTAGTTCAAAATATTTTTTTGAAGATAATTGCGCCAAATTAAACATATAAAATGCAATTATGTTTCAAAAAATTATTTGACTGCCTTCCTGATCGAATTTTTAGCTGAAGTTTTTTGTACATAAACTAGACTTGATGAGGAACATTCCATAAAAATTTCATAAAAAAACTCCACCAGAAACCGCCCCAAACGGCGGCGGCCGGACGGAGGATCCTGTCCCTCTGGCTGGACAGGATCTTTTCCGATATATATACTATATGAACTTGTAATGGCTGGATCTTTGACACTTAAAATTCATAGGATATTTGACACAAATTTAAGGTTATAACAAATTCGTATCAAATTATGTGTCAATAACGTTTTGTGGCCAACTACTTGGCATGAGGTTATACCAAAAATATGTTATTATCCTTGCCAAGTCCAATCCTTGTTAATGTCGTTTTTTTGTAGTGTTAATAGGTATTGAATGTATCAAATTTTAATTTAAAATAAACATCAGATTCACGATGTTATTCTAATTGTGTGCCCCATGAAGAAAAAAGACAATTGTCAAATAAAAGTGATTATTTTTTGGTATAGTTTAGACATTGACAAATTGATATTCATTCGTACTATTTACTAATAATAATATTAAGAGACCGTTTGTTTGGTAGCACGAAAATCGGCTGTTTTGGCCGATTCTGCTGAAATTTATGAAGTTCTGGCTGAAGTGGCTGCAATTGTTGATTCTGTTGATTTAAGAAAACATTATTTATAAAATATATTTTTAATAATAAAATAAAGAAAAAATTATATGTAAAAATAGATAAAATGACCATCTACTGTAACTTCAGCCAATACAGTCAGAAAAGTAATTTCAACCTTACTTTTTCTGTTTATTACACAGTTCGGCGCGAAAGCAAGAGTTGACTGATAAGCCTGATAAACCGAAAAACAATGTTGTCAAACGGCCTTTAAGTCACATGATATTCAAACGGTTAAATTTGTTGCTATAGGGATTAAATGCATTTTAAATCATGTGAAACGTAACTAATGCATATAATTAATATTTCATGATGGATTTATACATTAAACCCTAATTAACAGTTCTGTCGCCAATTAATAACGGGCTGGGGGTGTGCCTTGTGGATGTGAGCTATGATGCACCAATATTTTGCCAGTGTCGTATACAGTATACACATAGTTGCATTGATATCAGTACTCACTAATACATACTCCGTAGTACGTCCGTATGTTATATGAATGGACTATGCATAATAATTATATAAAAGCATTACTCTTTTTAAAAATAATAAAATTTCAATTTGTGTATTTTTGTACTGATACGCGTACTTAAAACAATATGTACACTTACATGAGAAGATATTTAAAAACTCTAAAGTAAATTTAAAAGAAAGGGATAATTGAATATGCCATTCTTTTTAATGATGAGACAAATATGTAATATGTCTTGTTAAAGAATATGATCAAAAGAATATAGCAAGATATCGATCGAGTCTATATTATTCAACTTATATAAGTAAAAATATTAAATCTTTACAATGATTATAAGCATTTGGTATTTATTTGGGTACTCTACTCATTTATTTACGAAGCATTTGGATGAATGTATTTTGTATTTTTTGTTACAAATCAACCACCATAGTTTTAGTATACGCAAATATGCACCATACATTATCTTATAGACTTATACTAGTATATTTTCAATGTTCCAAAAGGTTGAAATTACAACCCCAAGGACCCCACTTCTTGATCGGAAAAGACATTTGGGAGATTGTAAGTCACGGTGACTCAATCGGCCCAATAATAGTAACGTAAATCTTGTACCCGAGCACACTACAGTTTCAATTCAGCACGCAGGAGCTGTAATCTTCACACGGCTGCTGCGGCTTTTGATCCTAGATCAATGTTTAAACTTTCCCACCAACTGAGTTACCATCCACATGTATCTTACTCTGTATATTTTCAAAAGTTTATCGTATTCGCCGTGCCCTATATGCGTATTGACATATCCTTTTTCATACACTACATGCATCACGAATAGGGCGACAACATTTCAAATTTGGGAAACGTGCGGGAAAGCATTGAATTCCAGCGAGTCCGGGTGAACTTTGATGACCCAAGAAGAAATGTGAATGCAAAACTTTTTCTTTGAAATCTGTAACGTTTGTTGAGTGCCAGTCCACCCTATATATCTCGCGACGCGGTTTACCTTAATGAGGGCAATAATCAAACGCCATAACATATTAATCCATTCGTTTTGTATTTCAAAAACGGGTACAAATAACAAAATGTATACATTTTTGGTTGGTAACGTATATATCCGTGTCATATTTTGTACACCCTTGAAATAAACAGACTTAATAAATGGGAAAAACTTATATATGCTCTTAAATTTATATTCGTTTGAGACTAGTTGGCGTGCTCAATTAAGGCATCCCCACGTGACAATATTAATTATATAATGAAATTGCTGATGTTGTGCGGCTTTCCTCCCCTCAAAATACATAGAATCGTTTGGCAAGATTGGTGACTGAATTAGTTAGCTCTTGAAATATAAAACTCGAACTAAATTAAAGTGATTAGATTACTAAAATATTTTAGAATAGAATAAATAAAATATTATATGAAAAAAAAACTAAAATATATAGTCCTCAATAGTAACTTCTATCAGCTAATTAAACAAGAAAATTAACTTCAACCTTGTTTATTTTGATTATTGCATAATTCATCTCGCAAAATCAAGTTGGTGTTGAAAAATTTGGCTGATAAGGTTGCTGAACAAAAAAAGGGTCCACCAAATGGCTCTTAGGCACTGAATATTTTGTTGTTTCTAGTGTTCTAAAAGGTATGGGGCGTGACAAGAAGTATTTTATAGTAATGGTATATGAAGAAAAAATAAATGTCCAAAATCAATTATACTTCGTACAAGATAGAACATAATTTTTATTTTTTATTCAATCAATATATACAGTTTTAAAATGTATAAAGGTGCAAATATAAAATGGTGTCGTTGCTTTTTACTACTCCCTCCGTCCCAAATTGTTTTGCAAAGTCAACATTTTTAGGTCAACCCATAATAAAAGTCAATGCTCCGTATCGATAATAATTTAATTTTTAATAATTAAAGTTTATAAATTCAGAAACTACATTAAAATCTCTTCAAAGTTGTAAATTTTAAATTAGATTATAATTAAAAATTGACATCCTAATTAAGCAAACAAAATGAAACTGTTTGACAAAAAAAAGTCAAATTTGCAAATCAATTTGGAACGGAGGTAGTACTTTGTATTAGATTCACTATATATAACATGTTTATAAACACATTTTTCAACAACTAGCCACTGTTTGAAATCGCCGTTTTCCACCGCCACTACAAAAAAACATTGAATCAGCGACGCAAATAGGAACGGGAAAATGATATTTTTCCGTTAGAAACAAAATCGGCAACGGAATTTCTACGGAAAATTCCGTCGAAATAGTGTTTGGAAAAGTTGCCGATGATATTTGCTACGGTTTTTTTAAACAGCCACGGGTTTCTGACGGAAATAAACTGTCCCTATTAGCGACAGATACAACCAGCGTTTTCTTCTCAATAAATATATCAATCCTTATACTTAATAGCGATACAAATCAATCTTGATCGTTCATTTAGAAACCATATCCATGGTTCACTACTTCTTCACCTATTTCTTGCCGTCTAGGCTTATCGCGCACCTCTTTACATTTCTTTTCCACCGATCTCTTTCCTTCAGCCACTGCAAGTCTTTCCAACCGATATCTTTGCTTCACGTCTTAAAGGACCGACAAACATGTGTTACAGTGATACCCTAAATTGATGGACTCCTAGGCCAAATGTCTATTCTAACACAAGCAGATCAAGGCATAAAGAACCCTTTATCAGCAATTTTGTTAGGTTAGCGGCATTCTTTAAGCTAAATCTAGTTCTTTAACTTCACGATCTAAATGGTATGCAATACTAAAAGAAAACCATTTCAACCATAGTAAGTAATCAAACAACGTTGGAATATAAACTCTTTCAAGTTAGTATATTAACAAATGTATATTTGCTGCTCAAAACTTTCAAGTTAGTTTATTTTACAATCTTCTTTTGTCTCGGTCTCAACCCTTACAAATGTATTAACAAATGTATATCCTTGTCAGCCGCTAATTTAGTGCTTTTAATTGTTTCAGATATGCATCATCTTTTTACAGTTTTATTGAGTTGTTTTCATTTTTGTTTCTAACTATATTCTTATAATTATTATTACTCTTATTATTATGATTATTATTGCTTGAAAAAATCAAGAATTCTAAACTAACTGCAAAGCAAGCTTCTTTCTTTTACTTGGGTTGAAGCTACTTGATCACATTCATCTATCATTTCTTTTATTGCAGGTTATGTTGATACTAATGAATGCAGACCCAAGCGATGTAGAGCAAGGACACTACTTCGATGTGGTGATAATAATCATCCAAATATAAACGACTTTTCATTAGCATATGTATCTGTTAGTGTTGCTAATTTTATCATTAAAAGTATATTACACTAGTAGAAAAATGGCTTATAGTGACACTTTTATAGTGACACTTTCTGATATAATTCCACTAATAACACAATAGTGTCACTATTTTCTAACACAAATGTATCATAAACCCCTAGTGACGCTTCACATTTTTTACGGAGTATTATATTGAACTTAACTCGTTACGCGTTTAATGGGCCGGCCTACACATAGTTTAACATTCTAACACTTAGCCGATTTCCTTATCCCGTTTGAGAATTAATCACTCTACATACCCCTTTCCTCTTTGGTCTTCTGCACGACGAACGTAACCCTAGCCTAACTGCTGCACCATTATTCTCCATGGATTGATTGCCGACCGCCTCCGTTCTTGGGGTCTGCTGCGCGACGATACCGGTTGGTCATCTCTAGGTCTTTTTCTTGAGCAACTATTGTCGATTTGAGGTATGTAATTGATCTTTCATCACCTCCGTTCTTGGGGTCTTCTATTGTATCATCTAATATGGAAATCCTTCAACCACCACCCATGGAGGTTTCCGGAGTTGGGCTATTAAAGCAAGAATTTTTATAATTACATCGTATATGAATACGCTTGTCATCCGTCAAGAGAATATATTTGGTCAAGAAGCAATTAAACTTTTTGAATTTTTTGAAAGGTAGTAAAACCCTAAAAGTCATGGAACCCAACCCATTTAAAATCTATTACGATCATTATTTGATCGGAATTCCTCACAGTCCTCGATCTAATTCTCATTAGCTAGCAAAGTGCTTAAAAATGTTTTCCTTGCTCAAATATAAGTTCATTGAGTCCTAATCAAACTTAAATATGTCTAGATCTCTTTTACCTTTTTAACTACTACGTATTTAATTTGTAGAATATTTACATGAATATATATATATATATATATATATATATACTCAATGTACCATTGCTAGAGGGTACAAAAGTGTGCTCTAAGCTAGTAGATAGTGAGAAAGTTTAATGAATGATCGAGAATTTAAACCTGTAATTCCTATGAAGGTTACAGTCCATGTCATCATGTGTATTGGGTTGGACCTCTTGTATTCATGGATATAAGGTCTACCTCATCAATTGGTTCGAAAAACAAAAAACCGAAAACCGAACAAAAAATTTCTGGACCGAAAAATCTATTGGAAGGGAAAAAGTGGAGGGAGTTTTAGGTTTAAGGGGGAATTAGCAAAATGAAGTACACAAATAAATGAAAAAATTATATTTAGTCTCATTAGTTTATTACTTTATTTTGATGTCACAGTGTCATAAGTCAGTGACAAATATGTGTTAATTACAATTTATGTTATTCATTTTTAATAACTTGTGCATCATTATGTCTAAATTTCAACAAAGATGTTTGTGCCCTCTACCCCTTTTTAACTTATGCGGCAAGATAATGGTAGAAGGTGACATGGTTAATCATTGATAAGGTTCTTTTCTACATTCCGTATAAATGGACTGCTCTACAATTTGTTGTTGCTTCACCTTTTAATCTGCTCCTATAAGTTGTGGACTTTGTGGATTCTAGTTAAATGTTTGCTAGCATTCAGTTAGGTGTTAGATTGAAAAGTTTTTGTGTATGTGGTGTTAAACTTTTTGATGGATTTATCATACTCAATTTTGTTACTCATAATTAAGTGCTATTTGTACTTGTATGCTTTGCTTTTGACCTGCCAGTGATTTTTGGTATTAAAAAAAAGCATTGAGCGTAACTTATTTATCGTAAGATTTGCAGCATTGCAGAAACTTAATGTATGATTTCTATGTTAGCCTTGTTATGGCTGAAGCCTATTGCTTCTACAAAAATCAACAATGAGTGCTAGGATAATAAACTCACACTACAAGAAAAAGTATTATTTGCGTCCATAGTTTTTGCATCGACACATGTGGACACGAATAAATACTCTTTTGCGTCAACATATGGACACAAAAAAACATACTTAAAAATTATCGGTGCAAAACATTTGTGTTGACGCTAATACTCTCTGCTCTGTAGTACCTATTTTCTTTTTTTGTAAAATGTCCCTAGTATTATCTATATACCAGAATTAGAGGTTTGGAGCGCAAAACAAAACCATAGCGTATACGTATGAGAAATCGCCGTGGCAGAGGAATTTAATCCCACGACATCTCTCCCAAGCTATTAGTGGCCCTCCGGCACCGGCAACGGCGGGAGCATGCTTGGATGACGATCGAGAAGACATCTCCGGCTTCCACTACAAATTGCGAGCAGATGGACAATCGGCGATAAACATGGACCGTCGTAGGAACAAAACCATCGACCAGCGATTCGGGCACCAGTTTGCTACGGGCTAGGTGCAAACATGCCTATACAGATCCAAAGAAGACCTCTATGGCTCCATAAGAAAATGCATCAGTTTGAAATCGACTAGCTAGTTTGACCTAAACAAATTTCGTTTCCTCCATCTGGTATGTTCTACCTAATTTCTTACACATTTCTTATGAATCAAACAGGTCGAGAATTGATTTAATTTTTCTGTCATACTTTATTCCTGAAATTGATTTCAGTAGTTAATAATACAACGTAGATGAAGAAGTATGATGTGTTTTCTTAGTGGGAGTGGTAGTTAAGATCTAAATCACCTTAATAAGCAGAGAGCTCAATAATTGATCCCCATACACATTTACTTACCCAAACAAGGATAGGGAGCCGAATCTTTCCCCCCTTGAACCGCTCACATTGTAAATATGTTTGGGCAGTTTTGACTTTTGCTGAACGTCTACAGTTTTTTGTTTCCATTAAACCTTTATATCAATGAAATCTTATTGATCAATAAATAATAAGATGATTAATTTCTTTCTATTGCAATACATTCTCTTAATTTTTGTGACTTATTTGATATTTGTAGCTATTAGCAAGTGCATATAGACTAGCTAAACATAGAGAGGTTGGTGGGGGTGGGGCATTGACTGTTAAGCTCCTCTAATGTATTCTAGATTTCCATTACCTTAAGAGGCAGTTTCTACATTCGATTGCAGGTTTTTGTTCATGCAAGGCTCTGTGTATCTGGATCGATGAGCATTGGGCGGTGGATGTATGGTCCAGAACTCCTCCAGTGTGGCCGGTATTGCCACCAAACTTTTGCAAAAAACTTTTTGTACGAAACCAAAATTCTTATATATTGAAAATGTCTATTCATTTTGCAATTTTGGATACTGCAGCTGGGGTATGGTGTGACACAAAGTCCGTGTTTATGAGCCCACTGGAAAAATTAGTGCAAAGCTGCAGGTGGAGATGTAGCTATAGAGTTGACTAGGCATTGCAGGCTACGTGGTGGTAAGATTGCTAACTTCATTATCAAATAACCCGTTTTAAATTCTTTTTATGGAATACTCTCTCAGTCTCTTGGCCTTATGATTCTGAAAGAAGTAGGTTACATAGCTAACACAATTTATCAGTAGAGTTAGGCTATTGATTTGATGCTATTTACTTTACCAAAGAGCGTATTGTGTCGGATGCAAAAATTGATTATCCTGCAGAAGCCGATGACGTTCTGTTTGATCCATAAGTATACCAAATACTTCATTCCTCCATCTCAACCCTTTTGAGTAACCACATATCAGCTTATATATGCTACTTTAGGACCCAAACTGAAATTTTTGGTATGATCTCGTATTCTCATATGTTTAGTTTTTGTATGTTGTGTTCTTGTTTCTACTTAGGATATGTTTATTTTGACTGGAATATTCTACCATGGACTTGTTTAATTTAGTTTGGTCGGTCTAGTTTCACATTATGCGTACTTATTATTGCTTAGTGTTAGTTTGTTTTGACCGGTTTGGTTCTGGTCTTAAGCCCAAGTGAATATACGATTTTGTTCTGATTTGTTCAAGCGTGAGACTGGATTAATTATTTGAGTTATGCAGGGTGGTCTCCTAAATTTGGAATGGAGTAATATTAATTGATTCCTTCCCCAAAGGTTCTTTGTCGATCTAAACAGTGTGTTAATGTGGTATGGACAGAGAGGATACTTTATAAATATTTAGTGTAGTTCTCTTTTACAATACTATGAATCTTTATTTTGTACATTCAAAGTGATTGGTTTTAAAGTGATTTTTGTACTAAGATTGCTTTGGATACTGATTATCACCATAATTTTCTGGCATCATCCCATCAGAAGGTGACTCCGAAGGAGGCCAGGTCATTGTCGACTGGTGATTCTTTCTTTGTTAATATTCTCATTTGTAAGTAGTTTCATGTGTGATAACAGACTTATGCCTTACTGTTTCTTGAGGCTCTTCCATTTTTTGACTCCAATATGGCAGGTTGCTAATCGTTTGAGAATTAACTGCTGAAAAATGTGATGACATCCTTCTCGAATTGATGGGGTTTCCTTGCAGAAGTGCTCTAATCCATGAGTTTCATTACAGAGAAGATTCAAATATTGTCCATTTGACTTTTGGCACATGATTCAAATCATATCAATTGGTTGTATTTTTTAAATTATAGTAGTTTTACATATTTATTAAGTTATATTGGCTTGTTATTCACGCTTAATTAGCTATTTAAACTTGTATTTATGCTTAATTTGAAAGTACGTTTTAGTGATCTGATAAATAAATTTATGCATTTTCTGTATTTTAGGATCTTGTGATGCATGTTTAGTGTAATTATATTTTTAATTTTTTTTTGAAAAAATAAAACCTTTAGCGTCCACATGTCGACACGAATAATGATCTTTATTTTTTTCGAATTATGACTTTTTGCGTTGACAAAGTCGACGCAAAAGATAAAATTTATTTGCGTCAACCCGTTGTCGACGCTAAAAGAGTTTTTGCGTCGAGCCTTTTGCGTCGACCCATTTGCGTCCACTTGTCGACGCAAATAAAGCATTTGTGTCGACTTTTGACTTTTTGCGTCGACTTTTTGTCGACGCAAAAAACACCTTTTCTTGTAGTGTCACACCGGTGAGGGAGGATCTTTATCAATAGTTGTTTTGCTTTGTTTGGAATGTTTTGAATTTATTCCTTCATTTGGAACTTCTGCATAATACAAGCACTTATAGTTTAATACATGTTTGATTAATCTAACTTGATAGCATAAAACAATGTGTTAATGACTAATGACTATTGGATACTAATATGTGTACATATTTTCTGGTGAATATTTGAAGGATATTAGTAATCAAGAATGCATAATCACATAATAGTTAAGTTTTTGTTCCTTGTTAAAGCTGTAATGGTTATTTATCTTTTTTTTGTATCACTGCAGTTTATTGTGACTTAGGAACAACAGAAAAACAAGACTGCTTTTGGTGTCCCCAATCGGCATGGCACCTCAGGCATTGATCCCGCACTAGCCACTGTTTCGGTCACTCTTTTTGGTGTTGACCAGCCCACTCTACACACTCCAGGTTTATGAATTAAAAACATTCCCGCACTATTACTGTTTGAAAACTTAACAGATTACTGCAGACTACGTTAATATTTGAAAAGTTTTCTAGTTTAATTTAATAAACCAAAGTTCAACTAAAGTTCTTAAAAAAAACTAATGTTTTGTGAAAGGTGAACTTTGTTTTTCATTCCATAATCTGAATTCTTAAAGTAAATACAGAGCATTGCCGAATTTTCTTAACAGATTCAGAGCAGGGTCTCCCTAATTTGAAGTAGGTTTTTTAGTTAAATAAGTTAGAACAATTTTTTATTTCAGTTTTTCAGTCATCTTTTTCAAAAGTAGATGAATTGAAAAAGATGACCTATATAAGTTAGAACATGTATGCTCACTTTGTTATTTAAGTTTTATATAAAAGTTTGATTTTTTGACCGAGCAATAAAGGGGTTTGTTGTTATTTGATAACATAGCCAGTTTTATATAAAAATTTGATTTATTTGACTGAGCAATCATTACTTTCTCAATTGAAATTCCTAATCCTTCACTGGTTGACCTCTTATTTTCAAGAAGGCATTACTTTCTCAAGCATTGAAATCCGGAGGTACTGTCCAAGACCAAGCTAAAATATTCTGCCAATTGAAAAGGTACATGAATTTAAAAGTATTATATATTTCAACTCTAAAAGTCATATGTCATTGCGGTAATTGAGCTAATTCAGCTTTGTGGTAATCTTGAATAATTATGATCTTTGGTTAAAGTATTTCTCCTGATTTTTTTCAAGTGTTTGCATTTGTTATTTAAACATGTATGTTGAATACTTTTTTGGGATCTAATAATTATCAGGAATTGAGAGATGGATAGGTCTTGGATAAAGGATGGTAACAGGTTGTCTGAAGAATACAGAAATGGAGTTGATGAATTCTTACAATTTTCTATGCTTAACTCAGAAAACCGTAGATCACTTAGGTGTCCGTGTAGAAGTTGTTGTAATATGGAATTTCATAAGCCTGAACAAATAAAAGTGCATTTGTTAAAAGTTGGTTTCTTGGAAACGTACCTTGTTTGGACTAGGCATGGAGAGACTGGAAAAACTCCAACCAAAACTCCGACCTTTTATCCTTCACAATCAACATTTCATGATCAAAATGAAATTGGTGACATGTTAGGCGATATTTATGAAGAATTAGAAGGTAACCCAAAGAGTCTTAAGAATGTAGTTGAAGATGCTGAGAAACCATTATACTCAGGTTCCAGTTATACAAGGCTTTCAGGGTTATTGTTGTTGTATAATGTAAAAGGAAAATATGGATGGTCTGATCAAGGGTTCTCAGCTTTATTAGAAGCTCTTTCGAGCCTACTACCCATTGATAACACCCTTCCCAAGTCAATGTATGAAGCTAAAAAAATAATGAAGGTGTTAGGTTTGGATTATCAAAAGATACATGCTTGTCGCAATGATTGCATCCTTTTTCACAAGCAACATAGTGATCTTGAAAAATGCCCTACGTGCGGAGAGTCTAGGTGGAAAGAGACAAAGAATGGATCCATAACAGCTCGTAGTAGAATTCCTGAGAAAGTATTGTGGTACTTTCCTCCAATTCCTCGGTTCAAACGTATGTTCCAGTCTCCTAAAACCGCTGAAGATATGACGTGGCATGCAAACCAACGCATTAAAGATGGTAAATTGCGTCATCCTGCTGATGCTCAAGCTTGGGATCACATTGACAAAATGTGGCCTGATTTTAGTCAAGATCCTAGGAATCTGAGGTTAGCTCTTTCAAGTGATGGAGTAAATCCACACAGTTCACTCAGTTCTTCGTATAGTTGTTGGCCTGTTCAGTTAGTCATTTATAATCTCCCCCCTTGGTTGACCATGAAAAGAAAATTCATGATGTTGTCTCTCTTAATTTCTGGTCCTAAACTTCCCGGGAATGATATAGATGTCTACTTAGAACCCCTAATTGATGACCTTAAAACCCTCTGGAATGATGGTGTAGATGTTTTCGACAGTTTTAGAAAGGAGACCTTCAAGTTAAGGGCTATATTGATGTGGACCATAAGCGACTTCCCTGCTTATGGTAATCTGTCTGGCAGCACCGTGAAGGGGTATTATGGTTGCCCTGTTTGTGGGTCGGGTACTCGTTCAATATGGCTGAAATGTAGTAAGAAATGTGTCTATATGAGCCATCGTCGCTTTTTACCAAAAAATCACAGGTTTAGAGATCTGAAGAAAGTCTTCAATAATCAAGTTGAGAAAGAGGGACCTCCAGCAGCCCTCTCTGGTGAAGATGTTCTGAAGTTGGTTGAAGGAATAAATTACAAACGCGGGAAGCGCAAGGACCACAGGCGAAAGAGAAAGCGTGATCACAATGATGGAGACAATAGACTGTTCAAGCGCAAATCAATTTTTTTGATCTACAATATTGGAAACATTTGTTGGTTCGTCATCTATTAGATGTGATGCACATTGAGAAGAATGTGTGTGAAAGCATCTACGGAACGCTTCTTGATCAATCGAGCAAAACGAAAGATGGACCTAGAGCTCGAGATGACCTTGCTCATTTGAACATTAGGAAAAACTTAATTCCTAAAGAGAATTCTAAATCATTGCCTCCAGCACCTTACACCCTGAGCAAAAAAGACAAACAAAAATTTTGTGAAACCATACTGCAAATAAAAGTGCCTGATGGTTATTCCTCTAATCTGAAAAGCATAGTTTCCGATGATGACAGTCACCTTCAAGGTCTTAAATCTCACGACTGTCATACCTTGATGCAACAAATACTTCCCTTGGCCATCCGGAACATGTCAGTGGCAGAAAATGTTACTAATGCGATAACTAGTATGTGCTTATTCTTTAACAGATTATGTGAGAAGGTCCTTGATCCCGATTCACTTGATGATTTAGAAGCCAATCACCACATCACCATGTGCTGTCTTGAACAATATTTTCTGCCATCATTTTTCGATATCATGGTTCATTTGACGGTCCATCTTGTTGCTCAAGTGCGTCTTTGTGGCCCGGTTTTTCTCTGTTGGATGTACCCTTTTGAGAGAAGCATGAAATTCTTAAAAGGGTTTGTCCGCAATCATTACCATCCTGAGGGATGCATTGCCGAATGTTATGTGGTAGAGGAAGCTCTTGAATTTTGTGCTGAGTATATTTCCAACCATGAATCGATCGGATTGCCTACACATTTTGATAAGGATGACCCAATTGAAAGGCCCCTAGGACGTGGGGACACTAAAATAGTTGATTGCTCACTGCTTGAGCAAGCACATCGTACTGTTCTGTTTAATACGCCCGAAGTTCAGCCGTACATAGAGTAAGCTCTCCATTTTTTTATTCCAGTTTTGTTTATTTTGTTTATACTATATAATTTAACTAATTTTGTTTTTTAAAAAAATCGGGAACATATGTTGGAGCTGCGATTGAACTATGATGGTTGTATTGAAACAGAGCATTATTGGATATTTGTTAAGTGGTTTGAAGAGAAGGTTACTCGTTTAAACTTATGGTTAATGATCATATTGAAAATGTTACATATATATACTGAATATTAAGCATATAATTTGTAGGTTCATAATGATGTTGCAAATGGAATTGATGTGGACGAAACTGTCCAGTGGAATTGATATTAACCAAACACAACAGTGACAACATACTCAGGGTACACTGTAAATGGATTTAGTTTTGCTACAAGGGAGCGGGATTTAAGTCGTGTTACACAAAATAGTGGGGTTAGCCTTGTAGCGGACTTGAATTACTATGGCATTCTTACTGAAATTTGGGTCCTTCACTATCTGATGACTAAGAGGGTTGTTTTCAAGTGGGTAGATAATAGGCATGTAGAAGAAGATAAACTGGGCTTCACAATACTTGATCTAAATAAGATAGGTCATAAAAAAGATTGTTTTATATTAGCCGCACATGCCAAACAAGTTTTTTATGTGAAAGATCAACTTCATCCAAGAAAATCAGTGGTTTGTTCGGTTGGTCAGAGGGTTAATCACGTTGCAGACGCTGGATGTGATGAAATGGTTATACATGAGCCCCTAACTTCACATTACCCAACACATATTCTGGATTTAGAAACCCCAGATGATGATGAAATCTATGATAGAGTTATTTGTGATGCGGATTGAAAATCCAATTAGTCAAAATTGGAATGAATTCATTGCTACATTTCAGTAAGTTTTACTCTTACATAATTTTCTGGTTTATTTTATTTCAGTAAGTTTATTTTATTTCAGTTGTGTTTTATTTATGATTTGTAATACAATTTAAATGAAATAACTTTATTTGTATGTATAATCATGTTATTATGTAGGATACAGTTTGATATGAAGAGTCATAATGAAAATATGGACAATGTTGATATGGATGAACTGGATGGGAGACCGCGTAGGCGGGAAAAGACAAAGAAGAAGATGATGTTGAAGAAAAGTGCCGATCATAAAGTTGTGGTGGAAGTTAATGAGTTTGGGGTTTTAGCTGGTAAGGGCTGGACGGAACTGTCAAATTACCTTGGGGTTCTCGTCAGGGACCATGTGCCCATCATATTCAGTGACTGGAGAAGAGTAACGCCTAAGTTGAAAGAGAACATGTGGACGCATATTCAGGTAAGAAACTGAATGCATGTGTGTTGCTATTAACTTTGCCAATTAATTTTTTAGTCTTTAAGTGTTTAACTCTTTCAGTTTTTTTAGTCTTTAAGTGTTTAATTACGAGTAGTGCAAAAATAACGGGTGTCTTTGCATGCTATCTTTTCTTATTCGTACTCATTGTTTCTGTCATTGAACAAAACTTTTTCCATCAAAGTGCATAGTATCCTGTATTTTTGCATGTTGGATTTCCAACAAACTCTACTTTTCATTTGTTTTAATTCATTTCATATTTTCAAGGTGTAGGTGCACTCTTTACTCAAGTTGTTTTGAATGCTATTAAAATGCTAATCCTTCCTATTTTAAAAGTGCAATCAGTTTCCTAAATGTGAGTGCCAAGTTAACTATATTCTTGGGAAGTTGCATTTTTTACTCTTTACTGTACATTTTCTACTTACGGTAAATATCTTTAATGTAAGTCACACCAAATATAAAGTCATAAATTTTTTATTATATATAAATTTAAACCATTTTTAGGAAGCTGCATTACTAACTCCTTACTGTAAGCCTTACATGATTCCTTGTGTCTATATATAAGAGTTTTTACATATTCCTATTTCGAATTATGGCTTTAATTTGATATAACATGAAAATGACTAAATGAGAGCTCATAAATTAAAGTAGATTTGTGTGATTTTATAATTTACAAAAAATACAATCTGCTCTCGTTGTAATTTAATGTTCTTTTGGATGTAGGAGTTGTTTGTGTTGCCCCCTAATTCAGAGAAACATATATTCCAAACAATGGGAGCTGCACTTAAAAATTTTAGGAGCACTTTATACACTCAATTTATTGCACAACACTTGGATGATCTTGAGAAGTTAAGTTTACCTCCAATAGAATATAAGAACATTGGTACCGATGAATGGAGAATATTTGTGAAGAGGTGCTGTAGTGAAGAATTCCAGGTGATAGAACATACTAATGCATGCATTTATTATAAGTAGAAATATTTTTTGTATATGTAATAATTTTGTTAAATGCTTTTAGGAAATAAGCAAAAAAGCAAGTGAAAATCGAAAGAAGAATATATATAACCACCGACTAGGTTCGACAGGTTATGGAGGGTTGCTTATAAAGAAGGTTTGTTCTAATCTTCCATTTTTTTAATTTGGTTGTGTATATCAGTATTTGCTTCATTTACCTTTTTTTTTCAAAACTGAAAGAAAGAAGAACTTGGAATTAATATCAACAACATTGATCGAGCGGATACATGGCTCCTGGGAAGAGAAAGAAAAGATGGTGGATATGATCCCGAGGTTTTGGAAGTTGCAGAAGAAATAGTAAGGGCTGTGATAATTTTATGAATTTGAACATATATCTTTTAGTAATAATCAAGTCTGATTCCCATTGTATTGGGGTCAATCAATTGACTCTTTTTAATGCTCTTTGTAGAACACAAAAGATGGTCTTTGACATAATTTGGTAATGCTCTAGTGATGTTCTGATGTAACTTGTTTGTTTGTGTAGAAGGAGCTGAAAAATAAGGTGGACGACGGATCATTTGTGCCTCGTGGAGACAATGATGTGCTCTCACTTGCTCTTCAGAAAAAACCAAATGGCAGTAGAGTACAGGGTCTGGGGCACTTCATTACCCCAACACAGTACTTTCACACGCCAAGGGCAGCCATAACCGAGAAGGACAAAGTGCAAGAAGTATGTGATAGAAGGTATGCGATGATGTTGCAGAAGTTTGGTGAAATGAAAGATCATGTGTCCAATGCTTTTAGTGAAATTGGTAGCTGCAGCAATGCCAATAAATCTCTGAAAAGGAAGGTAAAGTCATATCTTTAGTAGATATTTTAGCACCTTAATTATTTACACTTTTATCAAAAACTTATAAGACCCAATCGGAGTTTGGGCCTTTTCGGCATTAAAAAATGTTGGTGAACTTATTCTTATCTTCATATCGAGACAACTTATTCTTACACGTTATAAAGAATTTTTAAGCAAAATTCAGAATGTTAGTTGAAGATTTGTTCCGCTTTACATAGAAACTAGGACTATTTTCTTTCATTCTTTATCGGATACCCCTAGATTTTTATGCATCTAGGGGATTTTATGCAGATAAGGCTAATTTTATGATCTCTAAAGCTACTGGGAGAAAAATAACTATGATTTGTTCTTTCGTTTCATTGCTGTCAATATGAACTTACTAGTAACAAATGCCTAAGGTTATTAACACGTATGAAAATCTCTAAGGTTGGTGTAGAGGTTGAACAGTCGGTGTTTAGTCCTATGAAGGAACGCTGCAGTGCTCCTAGAAAATCTCCCAGATTCAAGTCAAAACATAATGAAATGGAGGGTAATAATGAACAACCCGATGGAGAGAGTCGTGGAAGGCAAAAGGTATGTACAACTACATCTTGCAGTGAATTTTTAATTAGATATCATTATTAATAAATAGTTAACTTATATTCTATGATATAGACTGTTGCAGAGGTGGAGAAACCAACATTTACTCATCGGAAGAAGCTATTTGGAAGCGTTCCCAGAAGATCCCCTCAGCACATAAGCAAGGATACTTTAGGACAAGCCAATGCTCACTCCCATGATATGGTTAGACGTCCAGTTAAGTTGCATATTTTTGTTTGATTAAATAGGATAGTTATGTTTGTAAATTACATGCACACTTTGTGCTACATACAGGATATGAATGAAGAGGAAGATAAGTCTCTTGCAGAGCCCAAAAATGGAAAAGAGCAGTCAATAGATCATATGGAAAATGAACGAGTGGAGGGAAAAGAAAAACACGGGTGCGATGTGGTATTTGTGAATGAGAAAAGGACTGGAATGAAAGCTAAGTCCCCACTAAATGTGCAACGAATGACCAGGTCCGTTGCTGAAAAAAGAAAAGAGCAAAGCGCTAACATGATGATGTTTTGCATTTTAGTGGAAAATTGTCTAGGAGAGATGAACAGTATCAAGCAAGATGCTGAAATTTTTGGATTCCAAACAAAATCTATCTTTAACAAGGAGGTTTGTCGCTTGGTTATCAACTTTGAGCAAGTTTCAAATTCAGTTGTTGAAATCTGGGCCAGGTAATAAGTTCCCATTTGGCATATATTAAATTCAGTTGTTTGAAAATCATTGCATTAAAGTATGAAGAAATAATAGTATCCTATTATAGACATCAAAATGAATGTGTGAAAACTAGAATCATGAGTTTGTATAGCCCCTGCTAGTGACTAAGCTTAAAATAGAATCCATACATGTGGTTGGATAATCTGATGGGCCAGCAAAAGAATCATTAGTCCTGCTCTTCACCCAAACTAGCACATGAGTGCTTAAGGCCAACAACAATCCCACAATGGTATAAAGAAACCTATAGTGAGCCCTTCCAACATGGGAGACCCATGTTAAAAGAAAACCAGTTTGAAGGATCACTATTGTAGGCCATAAACATTGGCAGTTTCGTAATTATATATGCATTACCCCTCCAACTTACTAGTATCTTACTTTAATAAGTTCCTACTTGGAATGACTTAATAGGCACTTGCATGAAAAAATGGAGGCTGATGGAGGGGACATGCCAGTTCAGTTTGGCACTTCTGCTGCCATAGCAATACCAAAGAAGGCATCACACCAAGCGATTACAAGAAGGTCACAATATATAGCCGATCTTTTGGATATTTCCTTGCCTGGGCAAATGACTTTAATCCCCTATAATACCGGGTAAGTAATCTGTTTTGCAAACTATTTGTGTCCTGTTTTGTAATCTGTTTCTAAGAGATATTTACATATAGTGACCTTGTTATGTAGGAATCATTGGGTGCTGGTTGCTATCGACATGATGGCTCAAACAGTCTACTACCTAGATTCAATAGGAGGAATTCCAACGAAAGATTTGGAGGAAATAGTGAACCAGTTAAGTTACATAGGCCCTTTAAATGTAAATCTTGATTGCATGTACAGATTATGAAAAAATATTGGATCGGTTGAATTTAATAATGACCGTGTGTTTCCTTTTCAGAGGGGTGACGATTAATCATGCCCAAAAATCTAAGACAAGGTTGAATTTGAAATGGGTGAGAGTAATGGTATGTACATTTTTATATTCATTATCAGTTTTAGTATAAATTTAATTATCTAAGTCGACACTTTATATATGTGTGTAAACTGTATTATACTTGGATTAGTGGTTTCTTGACTGTATAAGGTAACAAACAGAACTGGTGCTTTACTATAACTTGTTCTTTGTTTTTACTAAATCTATGGTTTGTATTTACTGTCTATTTTAATTGAATATATGCAGTGTCCTAAACAAACAGGAGTAGTTGAGTGTGGTTACTTCTTGATGAAGTATATGAAGGACATTGCATGTATCAGACGTGAATCTGTTGAAACGGAATGTGAGCGCAATTGGAACTTTTGATTTTTGTTAATTAAATTATTGTATGTTGTAATAAAGTAAGTGCTAATTAATTTAATTTTATATTGAAGTTCTCTACAATCAAGGAGTATACCGAAGATGATATTTTACGTGTGCGTGAGGAGTGGGCTTTGTATGCTGCTACTTTGATAAAAAAGTAAGTTCACATTTAAAATAAACTGAAAATAAGTTTCATATATATAATATGGTTGTAATATTATATTTTGTTTGATGTGTAGTTTGCAAGCGGATCCTACAAAGGCTTGATGATATGCACGGGGAGATGCATTTCGGATTATATTGTTGATGGTCGGTGTTAATTATGTCATCTATGTAGAATGTAGAGGCAGGCAGCTGGTCACACTTTTGATAACTAAACATTGGTACTTGTTGGGAATGTGACTTCGTTTGTATTTTAGCATCTTCAATGATGCTTGGTAGTAGTTTTTTTGCTGGATTCTATAGCCGCTTTTTTTGCAAGAATTGTATGGCTATTTTTTTTTTTGCGGGAATGTTGCTGGAATTTTGCTACATCTTTTATCCAGTGGTAGGAAATGTAAATGAACAAGAATATGAAGTTGTTACTGAATATTTTACTGAATATTTTTTCTTAAATGTATGTGTTTGGGTATCCACTAATTTTTGGAAGCTATATTTATTTATGAATAAAATAAATTAAATTAGATTTCTACTCAATATGCATAAAATCTATGATGCTGAAGTGTCACTAAATGTTGTGATGAATTAGTATCACAATTTGTTCTGATGTATAAACGTCGCTATCTTAAATGATACATTAGTGTCATAAAAATCTATGATGCTGAAGTGTCACTAAATTTTGTGACAAATTAGTATCACAATTTGTCCTGATGTAAAAATGTCACTTTCTTAGACGACACATTAGTGTCATAATTCGTTGACACAAAAACGTTCCCGTATTAGTGACACTTTATTTAGTGTCACTGGCTGACACTTTTCCCGACGTTTTTTTAGTGTCACAGAAAGTTTTTGTGACACTAAATTAGTGTCACTATAGGCTATTTTTCTACTAGTGTTATTTCAGTTAATTGGTTTAAGTAGTTTGAGACTACTTTGAGTCACTGCCTCAATATTCCTTGAGTAAATAAAGTAGTTATGATTGGTTTGCTTCTATCCGCCTCTGAATCAAATTAAGCAGCAGTCCATAGACAGAAATTGAGGTTCATTTTAGTTTTATCCCAAATTTTATTCAAGGTGGTAATGATACGAGTATTGATATTTTTGGTATATCGTCCTCTAATTTTTTATCCCTCACCCTTATGTCTACCACTCACTTCCCTTACATTGTGTATGACAGTATGATAGGTAAACTTCATAAATCATAAGCTCATGAAGCTGCACAAATACACTGTCTTTGTTCTTTTGTTTTATTATGGTACCCTTTCTACATTTAATTGTAAAAACAAAAGTATAAAATAATGTATTTCTAAATCTGTTGGTGGTTACTTTATACTTCTTCCGTTCTTTTTTAATTGCAACAGTCCACTTTTCACGCTTGCCAAAGCACAAGTTTAACCGTTAATATCTTCCATTCCTTATTAGTAAAACAATTAGAAAAAACAGATTTTGAAAATTTATTATGAGAGGAATTTAAAAATATTTTTTGAAAATTTAATTCGAAATACAATAATAAACAAAATGTAGTCAAAATAGAATATGTGAATAGTGAAAAAAACCCTACGTTGCAATTAAAAGAGAACGGAGGTAATACTTCGTATGCCCTTCTATAACAAATCAACCACAAAACAAGTGGGCTGATATAGATAACAAACCTCTAATGCATGATAATGTGAGAAAGCACTATTCACACTTATATATACACTTAAACTAAGTCCTCCTTTGATATTTTCTAAATGTGTTATTTGATAAAGTTGTCCTATAAGAAAATGATTCTAAGATCTAAATTATGCATCAAAATACTTTTGTTTTTCAACCTCTTTTGCTGACAAATAGCTAATATGCTTTAGAATATAAACTTTTTTTTTTGAAAATATTAGAATATAAACTTATTCTTATGGATGAGCAGACTTTTGAGCAGCACTTTAACCGTAATTTTGCTCCATCTTTTATTAATTTATTTTGCAGTTTACTTTAGTTATGTTATTTTTACAAGAGTTACTTTTACACCATGCACTTTAACCGTAGTTTTGCTCCATCTTTTATTAATTTATTTTGCAGTTTACTTTAGTTATGTTATTTTTACAAGAGTTACTTTTACACCATGCACTTTAATGGGAAAGTTCCCGAAATAGGACTAAAACAGTTTGAAAATTCCACAATAAGACTGCCATGTTTTTTATTCCCAAAATAGAAGTAATTACTGCCAAGTTTGGAAAATACTGCCATGTTTGAAGTCTGGTACTGCCAAAACATGGCAGTAATTAGTCCTATTTTGGAAATAAAAACATGTCAGTCCTATTTTGGAATTTCCAAACCTTTTTAGTCCTATTTTAGGTAAATTCGCCACTTTAACCGTAGTTTTGCTCCATCTTTTATTAATTTATTTTGTAGTTTACTTTAGTTATGTTATTTTTACAAGAGTTACTTTTACACTGTCAAACGTTGGGCTCCTCTTCACTTCTCTATGTAGACAACTTGCACATTAATAGTTAGCTATTATGATCAATAATGGGAAAAATAATTAAAATACCCTAAACTTTGAAGGGGTGTGACATAAACACCCCAAACTTTCATATGTAATTAAAATACCCCAAACTTTACATAAAAAGTCATTTTAGCACCATGATCCTGTATTATTTATTTCAAAATTTTAAATTTGTGGTGTTGATTGCATAATTTAAAATAGCAAATTGGAAAGGTTTCAATTATATAGAGTGGGGGTGATTTTTTTTATTTTATAATTAAAGTTTAGAATGTTAATTGTATCTACATGAATGCTAAACTATTTTAAATTATGAAATTAACACAAAAAACGAACATTTTTGAAAAAAATAATACAAGATGGTGCTAAAATAACTTTTTATATTAAGTTTGGGGTATTTAAACTACATATTCAAGTTTGGGGTGCTTACCTCACACCATTTCAAAGTTTGGGGTATTTTATTTATTTTTCCCGATCAATAATAAGAGTTCGGACAATCATTGGAAAAAATTGGCATCTTCCTCTGTCAGCCCCTTTTTATGCATCGATAGTTGTATGTTGCATTCTCGAGAGCAACAAGATTATTTTGGTTGAAGTTTGTGATATGTAACCAAGTATGCGTTGAATGTTATATAAAAAGAAGTTTATAGTAATTTGTAGTTTCTTTTAGTAGTTTGGTAGACATATGGGGTCATATTTCATCTTATGATAGTTTATACGTAGTATTAAACTTCGGGGATCTTTTTTTATTTTAAATTTTCTATTAAGGATGTTTGGATTTATTTTAGTCCCAATTCAAATCAGACCAGTTCAGATTTCGATAGTTGTAAAATACAGAAATACTAGACATCTACCATACCAAATCATTTCAGATCAGACTATAAAATTTTAATCTAAATAAAATATTCTATCATGTACTACCTCCGTGCCGTTGAAAGGTTTCAGTCACAAAACGACATGATTATTTAGAAATAATTAAATAAGGTAGTTCGAGTATATTTTGAGAAATAATGTTAATCGGTATATATAATATAATATAGACAAGTGATCGTGTCCAGCAAATTTCTGTCTGAACAGTGTCCGAACATGGTCATTTGGGACACTTCCCGGTGGAATTTTTTGATGAAAGTTTTTTAGCAAGTTCCTCACCAAGTCTAGTTTGTCCATACCAAATTTCAACTCAAAATTCGATCGGGAAGGCAGTCAAATCCTTTTTTTTAAGTTGACTGCGCCAAAATATACATATAAAAACGCAGTCAACTTCAAAAAATGATTTGAATGCCTTCCCGGTCGATTTTTGAGCTGAAATTTGGTGTGGACAAACTAGACTTAGTGAGTAACATGCTCAAACAATTTCATCAAAACATTCCACCAAGAAGGGCCCCAAATGGCCATTTTCGGACGGAGGCTCCTGCCCGAACGTGGGGACCTGAACATTTCCGATATAATATAATGAGGTTAGAGTTGATAACTTTGATATTATAAATGTATTATTTTGAATATTTAATGATTAGTTTGTCATTTCAGATTGTTAATTGTTTCCAAACATGGAAATGTGAATCTTTATATGGGACTTTCAAAAAAGGAAATGGAAACTTTTCTATGGGACGGAGAGAGTATTTATTACGTAGTACTCCGTACCTTTTATATAATTCATCCAAATTTCAATGTAGATAGATACTTCACTCTCGTGCAACGCACGGGTGGAATAACTAGTATAATGCTTAAAGCAACGGTTATTTCCGTCGGAAGTTTACCAAATAGCAAAAAAAAAAAGAACGAATACAACCCAGTTTGGAGGCTTTGACTATTTGTGGTTGGGAGGCTTTGCCGGCAGGCAACCAATTGAGGTTGGGAGACTTCGAAGATGACAAATGATTTCATATTGGGAGGATTTCTTCACATATAAGCAGATATGTATGGATGAGAATGTGGGTAAGGATGAGTCTCGGTAAGCAGCGATTTAATATCCTCCTTGTACTGAGGATCCCGACTCGATCTTGAGGACTGATACGTTTGTAATTTCCGTATGTTTGTTTACATTTTTAGTTAGTTTTGGTTGTTTAATATTTCGGAAATTACACACTTTCGGTGTAATAGTTTAGTTTGTTAAATTCTTGTAAAATGTTTTAGATTAGGTTTATTCTGAGCTCAAACAGGTCTACTATCACTCAAAGGACAGTTGCTGAACCCCAAAAGTGGAAGGAAAGTGCAAAATTACAAGACAAAAGGGAAGATCCTGATTTTTTGTCTATACCCGGTCGAGTATCATCTATACTCGATCGGGTATCTTGTTGAAATTTCAAATCGGATCGGATCCGAAAACAAAGGAACATGCAGGGAAGATTTTGACCACGATCGAGTGTCTATACCCGATCGGGTATACCGACATACTCGATCGGGTATGGCTATAAAATTTACTCTAATTTCGATCGAGTATGGATCGAATTCGAGTTTCTACACATACTCGATCGAGTATCTGTATATACTCGATCGAGTATCTGTATACACTCGATCGAGTACCCGAGCTGCACTCCCAAAAAGCTTATAAATACACCCCCTTTCCTTCACAATAGGATACCAATCCCTTCTTTCATACTCTTAAGCTCAGTTTACAATAGTATTTCTTTTATATTTTTATAGCATGTTTAGTCTCCAAATGAGGAGCTAAACTTCCATTTCTTGGTATTGCTCTTGAAGCTTGTTGATTATTAAAGTTGTGAGTTATTTTCTTAACTTCTTCCCTTGAATATTAATTATTCTCTTAATTTATCTATATATTAATGTTGGGGAGTGTTGCTAAGATGACAATTAGTTAACATCTCGACATTAGTTATAGTAGTATTTATTTTCTTCCTCTATATATTAATGTTGGGGAGTGTTACTAAGATGACAATTAGATAACATCTTGACATTAGTTATAGTAGGATTATTCATATTTAATCTTCTTCCTTGAATATTAATTCTTCCCTTAATCTATCTCTATATTAATGTTGGGGAGTGTTGCTAAGATGACAATTAGTTAACATCTCGACATTAATTACTACTAGAAACGATCAACGAACCGATGGTTAATCGTTGATGGTTTCACAAGTAAGTAACTTCGGTTTATTAATGCATGGTCGTGGTTAATAAACATAAGAGGGATTAATTTTGTTGGTTAAACCGAAACCATTGTGTTGAGGTTATCAATCTCAATTGATTTCATCAAGGAGTTAAGAGATTAAATGCTACTATTAAGTCGGTATATGGCGGTGTTCTATACTTGACTAATAGTAAGGCTTATTAATGAACGGTCATTGTTAATAACTACCCTCGATGAATTGGATATACTCCTCGATAGTGTATTCGAGAGGGGACAAGTTACAGATATAACAATGATCGACTAAAATATATCAACAAGTGGAAAGTAGCAATGCCAAGTCCTTTTTATCTTTGAATTAAATCTCATATAAGTCTTTCATCTTAGTATTTAATTAATTAAAATCCAACAATACCAAACCCCCCCCTTTTATTTACTAGTTCATAAAAAGAGAATTATTCCTTTCCCTGTGGATACGAACTCTACTTCACTATACTACGTATTAGTGCTAGTATTGAATTTATTTTGACGCACCGTGACAAAGTGCACGTCAAGGACCCGTCCACTAGCCATTTACTTCCTCCTGTCAGACTAGTCTTCACCCCACTACATGCTCTGAGATGAACTCCAATTTTTTTCCAGCACTAAATCTTCTTCATTATGCAAACAGACAGAATTTTTCAGAGTGACCTATGATTTTGCAGACAAAACAAAAATATGGCAACTTAAAATCCACCCAATTCCCAACACCTCCTTTTTTAAGGGTAGTAGTGCCTTTTTCAGAGGTTTTTCCACATTCATACAGACCCTAACACGCAGGTAAGATTCACATTTCTCACCAAATTGTTTATAATCATAACTAATGAAATTTCCAATAAAATTACGCACCCGTTTGGTTGTACCTAAATTCATCATACTATACGAGACATTATGCACTTGTACCCAAAACTCAGCCTCATTCAAACAAATCTTATGCGGAATATCATTTGGTTTATTTTCTCTCAAGATCAACTGATTCCTCTCAAACTGCCATGGGCCACCATCAAGCACACGCTTCATATCAACACAAGAATATTACAAAATAAAACTTATTTACATAAATATGACTATTCATTACTACAACTTAGTGTTGTGGTAATTTAAGTTCAAAACTTGAACATAAATTACTATGATTTCATTATTACTACTCTAGTAACTAGTCATATTTTTATAAATCATCTTTATTTTGGTCATATTTATGTAATTATTTCAAAAAGTAAAGCGATACCTCTTATCACTAATTAACTTCAATTCTTTGATTGCTACACCCTTTCCCGGCCTCCGCAATGATGCCATAAGATCTTTGAACACAGGAAATTTGATTTTCCTGTCTGTAAGCAAAACACCAACCACCGGATATGTCGACAGAACCTCCTCTGTTGGAACATCATGCAGTTCGCCATCATCCATATCCAGTTCCTCAACGTCCTCGTCGATGTTCATCTTCCTATATTGATCCACAACCTCTTCCATGCAACCGCTCCTCTTCCTCGTTCAAGACCCCTTCGATCACACTTGTGTCCGTAGCAGTCAGACCTGCAACGAAACTCGATTTGCCGGCTGTGATCCTAAACCTCGCCTCCGATCTCCGAACGTCAATCCCCCTTCCTCCAATCACGACGAACCAAAAACGGCCACGGTCCACGAACTCACCCCGACCCCGTCTCTATCTCTTCCTTCAAACACTTCTTGAAACACCGACAGAATTGCCAGCGAAGAAGCACCGCCCCTCGACCAAGATCGATAGCGGACGTACGCCTCTAGCGGTCGAACCCCTGGAGAGACACTAAACAGAGCTCATTCATGAAATTCTAAAATAAAAGCACTGTTATATTTTAAATAGAAGTGAAATAGTGAATTAACTAGACCATACTTTGATAGATCATGAAAATTATATTTCAATTAAAACATGCATCCATTCTTTCAAAAATTAATTGTGAGCGGGTGCGGCAGCCGGAAAGGAGGTTGTATGCTTGCTCTTGCTAATTTTCAATTTCAGTTTCTAGTAAAGGAAAACATCACTCTACAATACATATATTTGCATTACATTACCAATAAATATTTCATCGTGTGAAATGTCCAATTCATATTACTCATTATGTATGTATTAAGCTTAAAATGCGTTCGGAGTAATGCACATGTACAACCTATTACAAGCTTTGAGTGAACAAAGCAATTTCTCATCCATTAAAAAGGTTTCCCAAAATATGTTGACTAAAACTAAAATTTTCTCATTTGACATTTCAGATCTTGCCGATAGTTGTTTGCATCATACTGATAGGATCCCATTTCATCTGATAAAGTCTCACCTAATAGTCTGATATAGTCTAGGAATGAATTCAATTCAAAATATATTAGGTATGAATTGAAATCAACAAGTCCAGCCCTCCACGGCTAAATCTTCTAAAAACAAGATTATTCAACAAAATTCAGTTTTTCCAAGGTAGTGCAGACCCAAAGCCAGAGTCACAGGCCAGGAAGGCTCCAGGATAGCGGAGAGGAGGCAACATTATCTGAAGAGGATAGGACAATCAGCTGTTGAATGGGGAAGCATGTAGAAGAGGAGGTGGACCTGGGATGGATAGGAGCAGCCGAGCAGGTGCAGGCGCATTCCGAGGAGGATGTCATGGGTGTGGACGAATAAAAAAAAACAGGGAAGAGGCGGGCTGGCATACCCAGACCCGCCACTAAAGTTGAAGATGAGGACCTCCTGGCTGATTAGAGTCACTTTTGACTCAAGACTTGTTTTTATCTTTGACCATTTTCCTTTTGAACATGTTTTGCTGTTGTTTGTTTTTGTTTATACTTTTGCTAAGACTCTAGAACATAAAACAGGTGGGGAAGAGCCTAGTTTATTAGTCATTCGCTCAGTTTCGCCCAATTCAGGATCAACGATTCTGGTTGCTTCTTTTGATGTGGCAGATTCTATGTCTGGTTCAAGGGCAGACGGTAGGTATGAGGTTCTTGGTCTTATTGTAACCTGTTTATGTTCTTTCTTATTTATATAAGTCACCTTCATCCAAAAAAAGATTTGGGATTGGATCTATACCAGATTTTCTCCCCTTCTAAATGACTTTTGAAAATAATATCTCTTCAACCATTATCTCTAAAAAGAGATTCCACATTATCAATATTATCATTAAATAAACTCGTGAATTTGGATGTTCTAGAGATTCAAAATTCCTCGTACATACGTTTTATATATTTTCATTTAAGTTAGTGTGCAATTTGAATTTAAGGAGCACGTAACTAAATGAAATTTTGTCAATTGTAAAAAGTAATATACCGGATCACGATACAATATTCAGAGGGTGATCCAAATTACTCCTATAAACAGTTTTTAAAAACTAGGGACAAACTTCTGAAAAACAGATTCTGATGTTGCTTTTGCTTTTAAAAAATAAACGAAAAGAGAATCAATTCAAAACATATCTAGATGTATATTACGAATTTATGGCAATTATACTCAAATCATTATAAATTTACCCTAATCTCCATAAGTGATCCAGCGGGTAAATTAAAATGTGAATAAGTAAATTACATAATTATTCTTATTCTTAAATATGTATATAGCTATTCTAACTTAAGTATTTAAAATTCATGTTTCACATATAAACCTTTCATAGGTTGTCAAATGTGCATGGACTCTTGTACTAGGGCAAGTTACTAATTCTCTCGCTTCTCTCTAGGGCTTCGGCCGCTTGGAGTCTTTTTCCGTCTTCGATTTTAATCGAAGGACGGTCGCTTTTTCCGTCTTCGATTTTATTCGAAGGACGGCCGCTGTTTGTTTGTGCTTCATCTTCGGAGGGCGGATTTGCTATCATGGCTTGAGGAGATCGGCGTTGTGGTCAAGGTTCGAGGATGAGGCGTTGCTGTCGTCGTTGGAGTAGATCGGCGCCGCCTATCCGTATACTCTGGTCGCACGGAGCAAGGATGAGTTTGGTTATATAGAGACGGAGGATTGATGCATGGTTTTTGGCAGCCAAAGGTCACAGAGGATCAATAAGCATGGTACCGGTGGTACGACCTCCTCCTGAACCACCACCATGGGATGTATGAGGTGCTAGAGTTCGTGAACGCTTTTCTTGTAGTTTATATATGTTTGTTTTTTGTTTTCTTGTGTCCACTTGTGTTGTTGGTTTTGACAGTTTGTTCGAGTTTTTTGTCTCTCTTTATGTCATTGGGTATGGTTGGATCTGTGGGAACATGTTTGGCTTTGTCAAGCCCACTACATGGTAATAAGTGATTCGTGTTGCTCTCTCAGGTGTGACCGTCTCAAAGTCTCACTATAGAGTTACAGTCATAATTGTTAGAGTTTCAGTTGGTGTCAATTTTATTTTCTCTTTGCTTGATGTAATGATCTGAATCTTTTGATATGAATAGATGCCCGTTTTGATGATCAAAAATATATATATATATATATATATATATATATATATATATATATATATATATATATATATATATATATATATATAAACCTTTCTTACGCAAAATACTCATGTTGTTATACATATTTCTTTTTTCTTTTTTTATACATACGGAGTATATGGGATCTAAAAATAGTCGAATTCGGAATTAAACATGCCACATCCGGATCATTTTAAAAAGCTGATGACATGATACCCATAAAAATTGAGGATATTGTACGTATCATTCATTTGACCGATCGAAGTCAATATTTTCTCATTTGTTTATATCTAATTTTTTCGATTGTAAAATTATTCCAAGTGGTTATTGTTGACGAGGTTCACTAACTTGAAGGTACTAATGTACCATAGCAGGGTAATATAATGTCATTACAACCTTCGCTCCTAGTTAGGCTCCCGATTACCAGAGTTTTTTCCCGAAATAATGCTAATTAAATAAATAATTCCCAAAATACTGTTGGGTTAAAAATAATTTCCAAAATACTGCTGGGTTAACTGTGGTCAAGCAAAGCCGCAACTTGAAATGGCGATTTTTCTCTACGCAGTACAAGAGCCGCCACTTAAGTGACGGCTTTATTAAAAAAAATCTCGCAAACACACTTACGTACCATGTATGTCAAATTCTAACAATAAATGCAATGGGACCCATCCAAAGTTAAAAAAACCCTGTTTTCTTTGAACTGCTGTAACTTTTTTATTTGTACTCTGATTGTTACAAAAAATTTACCAAAATTCATATTTTTTTGTTATCTTTCATATGACACCAATATTGAATGTATAAAATCAAAAAATAATTTAACACTTTAAAAATTACTACCTGCGGTCTTAAATAAACTTCTCGTACGGTTTACGATGCTTGATTGATGATAAAGCAACTCGATCCCTGCTCACACTCGGATTATTTTTAGTGAATAAAATTTACATATTCAGAAACTACATTAAAACCGCTACAAGACGCCTTCGAGAGAGGTTTTGGTTTGGGATCGTTTTTTGTCATGCACATAATTAATAAACTAAACAAATTAATATATTTTGTTTTTTGTTTTTTTCTATATGAAACATTGCTTGGCAATAAAAGATAACAAAAAATAATAAATAAAAACAATAAAAACAATGTTTCATATAGAAAAAAACAAAATCTATTATTTTGTGTAGTTTATTAATTATGTGCATGACAAAAAACGATCCCCAAACCAAAACCTCTCTCGAAGACGTCTTGTAGCGGTTTTAATGTAATTTCTGAATATGTAAATTTTATTCACTAAAAATAATTCGAGTGTGAGCAGGGATCAATTTGCCTTATCGTCAATCAAGCATCGTAAACCGTACGAGAAGTTTATTTAGGACCGGAGGTAGTAATTTTTAAAGTGTTAAATTATTTTTTGATTTTATATATTCAATATTGGTGTCATATGAAAGATAACAAAAAAATATGAATTTTGGTAAACTTTTTGTAACAATCAGAGTACAAATAAAAAAGTTAAAGCAATTCAAAGAAAACAGGGTTTTTTTAACTTTGGATGGGTCCCATTGCATTTATTGTTAGAATTTGGCATACATGGTACTTAAGTGTGTTTGCGAGATTTTTTTTAATAAAGCCGCCACTTGAAGTGGCGGCTCTTGTACTGCGTAGAAAAAAATCGCCACTTCAAGTGGCGGCTTTCTTTGACCACGGTTAACCCCGCAGTATTTTGGGAATTATTTTTAACCCAACAGTATTTTGGGAATTATTTATTTAATTAGCATTAATTTGGGAAAAAACTCCGATTACCAATCTAATGTAATAATGTCATTACAACAACACCTGAGAATCCTTCAATAAAAGACAGATTCACAGATTCATCGATGGAATGGAAATCAGAATTTCAAATAGCGTGACTCATGAATCATGATCCAAATTAAACCTTGGGATCGGATCATCGAAAGTTTGTAGTCTTTGACTCTTTTCTGCCGCTTCATAATTAATTAAGCATTAAAAGAAAGTATATACATACATCATGGTGCGGTAATTAATTGTACTTATCATTAGGAGAACGGACTACCAATGAACTAATTCAGGACAGACTTTATTGGCCACCGATGATTCGAACTAGCAGGGTGGTTTACAAACTTGCAATTCGGACATGTTGGGGTAGCCTTACAAACCATCACCAACATATGACACTTGTCACACACCGCCGTCACCATCTCCTCCTGATCTCCGTCGTCGAATGTCAACCACGACGGAGACCGGGATAGACTTAAAAAACCCCCACTTCTCTTCTTCCCGCCGGCACCTTCACCGGAAGTGGTAATCGGATCATTGATAATTTTATTATTACAACTAGGGTTTTTGAGAGTAACATTGATCTCCGTGAAATTGTCGCCGACGTGGTGTTGTTCCTCCGATGACCCTCCTCCGCATAATAGGTTTAGTTCCAGGTCCAAACTCGCCGGAGCCGGCAGCTCTTCCGGCGGACTACTTATTCTTGGATCCGTTGTGGTCTTCTCCTTGGTTCTTGTGTTGTAGAAGTATACTTGCCCGGACTGCAATAATAATGACAATAGTATTAGTAAACTTATTCTAATTCAGTTAAATAGAGTTAAATTTGAAAACAAAATAATAACGAATTAAAATCACATAAATATTATCAAATATAGTATGATATGAGACAAATTTAATAGGACGGACAGAAAACAAATGCAACAATTATAGTGGGACAGAGAGGGAGTAATAAAACTCATTAAACCAAAAACACTTTCTTTTAATGGAAAAACAATTGTATTGAAAGATTTTTCTAAAAGTTTTTGAAACGGGATTATAAAAAAAAGGATGACACCCCATCCCTGAGGGCCCCCCAACACCGACCGGACGACACGATGGGAGGATGTAAATTGGACTATAATCACAATCTGACAGATAGAGAGTGAGGTTCTGTCCCCGGTACTTGCAGAAGCCCTATGCATTTTTCAGCATAGTAACCCCTCATCGCAGTTGCCGGGATTCGAACCCGAAACTTAACCCTTGTGGCACTCACTCGCTACCAGTTGAGCTACGCCCACCGGTTTTTGAAACGGGATTATAAAATTTTCCCAATGGTTTTCTTGCTTCATAATTCAAAAACTAACCACATAACAGTTATCATCAACAATCTCATTATATGAAATATTATGTAACCAGCACAATTACTTCTAAAGTTAGCTCGAATTATCATTTTTTACTATTGTACAAATAGTTGTGTCATTTTGCAACGAAAACCTTTGAATGACGTGACGAAGGCAGTACCACGTATTATTGATAATACTTTTATGCATACCTTAATGTCGAGACATCTCTGCCATTCCAAGGGAAGGGGAGCCAAGAGGGGAAGTTCAATTCCAAGAAGAGAATTGATGATTCGGGTTTGTGACCTTTCGGATACTTCTTCTACTAACCTTTTCCTCTTTTTTGGTAAACTCATATCGAAGAAGTCTGGGTTCTGGAGATTTTTGGATCGTCGTCCCAGCAACTGATGAGGTGATAAAGATGAGTGAAATGAAACCATGGCCGATGGGACTTAAATGAATGAAAATAATAATAATAAAAAGAGGCTGGTTTGAATGAATATATATAGCAATAAGCTAAGGGCGGAGTACGTGGAGCAGTGGAAATTGAAGGGAGTGATGATCAGAAAATGGAAAGGTTGGCGGTAGATGGAATTGAAGACTGCCAAAGTGGATCGATCGATCGGAATTTAAAAGGCCAAATTCTTAGTAATTTCATAATGGCTTTGGGGTAGGGGGTGGGGTTAGGGGGTGCAATTAATGGGATGGGGTGGGGAGTAAAAACGGAGGTTACATTAGTTTTAATTTTTCTCAACAGATATATCATTTTAAACGTGCATTTTTAATCAATCATCTTTTGCTCCTGACAGTATCGTAAGCCATTGGCTAACAATTTGATTAATTAATATCATTAGCTAGTTCATGACAAATAAAAAAAAATATCTTTGAAATATAGTTATTCCAACAACTATATTTTTGTGAAAACGTATAAATTAGACAAAAAAGTTTTGCACGGAGTATATGACCACGGTGATGTTTGGATCTAATTCTTAAAACTGCTTCTTTTTCTTCAGAGAGCAGAAGCAGAAGTTGATCGAAGTGTTTGAGTGAAAGTGCAGAAGTGATTCTGGTGCTCTAATTTATTCCTAGAATCAGTTTTTCAGAAGCTGGGGGAGACCAGCTTCTGAAAACTGATTCTGATTCTACTTCTACTAAAAAAAACAGAATCCGTTCCAAACACCCCCTATATTATCGATTAAAACCTAATATATTGAAAAATTCGAAGATGACTAAATAAAAATGAAAAACTTACTAGGATTTTGTATTATACTTAGGCATCAAATAAAATTTTAAAATGGATTTTTATATTATATAATTGTATCACAGTCATATAAAACTCTAACCAGATTCCTTTCGGGTTGAATTTAATAAATTAATTTACAATTCATAATACTGAAATAACCATCCACCATATCCACTATTAAATGTCCCACACCGGAAATGTTTGGATGAATAAAGTGCTATATTAACACATGAGTTACTCCTCCTAACAGGTTGACCTTTTAGGATGGAACCCCGAATCTTAACATGGTATCAGAGCCAAACAATCCATGGTGTGGCCCCCTTATGAAAATTGATGGCACAATCCAGACGATGTGTCTCGTCGTGAGGAGGGGTATTAAATGTCCCACACTGGAAAAGTTTGGATGAATAAAGTGCTATATTAACACGTTACTCCTCCTAACAAGTTGACCTTTTAGAATGGAACCCCGAATCACGGTCCGATCCTCAAAAACCAGTTGGACAAATGAATGGAAATGTTACATTGAGCTGCGCTATAATAACACCATTATTCATAAATGGCGATACATTCACTTGGTGTAAGTTTGGGATCCGGAGCCTCTGCCTTGCTTTAAAGCAAGGCAGGGTGCCTGGCTCTTCCGGGCCGTTCGATTGGGAATTGGACGGCCGAAGATGTTGGGCTCCAACCCTTCGTCGATCTCGAGGTCGTCCTCGTCGCCTCCCTACCGTCGGATGCCGCAAGGCACTGTGCCTTATGGCAGAGGATCCTGATCCGTAAGTTTGATACGATCAACTAAATGGTATTCCCTCAATATAATAAAGTATCGCAATTGGTTTTTCATATAGTTTATGTAAAAAGTTTTCGACATTATAACAATATAATAGTGTATACTTTTATTAAAGTGTACTACTTGAAACCCGTTTGGTAATATGATAATATCAAATCGACTGTATTGGTTGATTCTGGTGAATTTTATGAAATTCCAGTTGAAGTAGCTAGGTTGACTGATTCTGCTGGTTTATGGAAAAGTAAAGAAAAATTTATATGAAAAAAAAGCTAAAATTATCATTTACTGTAACGTCAACCAATACTGCAAGAATATAATTTCAACCTTACATTTTCTTATTGTTACATATTTCAGCTCGCGAAATCAAAAGTTACGTGTTTGGTCGAAAACACAAATACCAATCGGGAGATTAATAGAGTGGGATTAACCCTTCAATTTAATTTGACAGCCATTGTTAACCAATCTATGAGCCCGTTTGGAGAACTCTGTTTTCGGCTTATCAGGCTTATCAGCCAGCTTTTTCACCAAACACGTAACTTTTACTTTCGCGCGCTGAATTGTGTAATAAGCCGAAAAAGTAAGGTTGGAGTTACTTTTCTGGCTGTATTGGCTGAAGTTACTGTAGAGGACCATTTTAGCTATTTTTACATATAATTTTTTCTTTAATTTATTAATAAAATATATTTTTAAAATATTTTTTTCTTAAATCAGCAGAATCAGCCAAAACAGCCACTCCAGCCAGAATATCATAAATTTCAGCAGAATCAGCCAAAACAGCCGATTTTGGTGCTACCAAACAGGCTCTATATCATTCGGGCATGTCCCACAAATTAAATTTGGCGATGGCGTGCTCTTCAAGTGAATTCTTCAAGTAGCAATAACTACTCGTCTCCAACCTGCTATTTAATTTGTATTAAAGCAATACTCGATCTTACTTAATGCTTCTAACAACCGACTCCTCTTCTTCGTCAAATTTCCCACTGTTCCATCAAACCTACCTTCATGCATGCATATCCATTTGCGCGTCTCTCTCTACTTCCTTCATTCTTATTACTCCCAATTTAATTAATTAATTGACTGCACTTCCATCTTATCTTTTAAAATATCTGCGGTTTAATGTTTGTTCGTACACGCATTATTTTTCTACATTAAAAAAAAATTGCAATACGGCGGACAATTCATTTTGAATTTCTACAATTTTTACTCTCTCTATTTAAAAGTATTTGTAAAAAATTAATACTACGTAACACATTTGTAAAATGAAATATTTGATTTTAAAAAAAATAATAAAAATAGTAAAAACAAAAAAAACAAATATGGATGCCTTTCCCACCGCTTCACAGCACCACCACCTCTCATTGGTGAAAAATATGCCATTTTTTTAAATGCCAGGATAAATGATATTATTACTCTTGATAATTCCAAAATTTTCATTGAAACTGTGATAAATATGGCATTATTAATGCATGTTGAAATTTATCTATAATGATCAAAGCTGCTGGTGCTGGGGTGGCAGAGGCGGCGAGGTATTTTATTTTATTTTTTACGGTTTCTTTTTTTTTTTAAATAACATTTTTTTAAATTTCAATTTTATAAATATTTTATTAATTCTTATTATTTTTATGGTTTTTATTATTTTTACGATTTTATTATGAATTAAAACATTTTAAAAGCTACAAAGATATATTTGTAAAAAAACACACATAATTAGTTCTACTAGAGAATTTAAAACAATGTTGTCCTATTTATGATTTTGGCTAATTTTTAGTCCTAGTTAGGTAATACTCTCTTAAACTATTAGATAGATTGATTAAATTGTCTAGAACTCGATCTACATATGTGAAGCGGCACATGTTCTGGAGCGGATTCAAGAATATGAATTGAACTCCAAAGAGAAATAACTATACTACGTTTAAATGTTAGTGCGGTAGGTTAAATGTGAAAAAAGAAAAAACCTAACTACATTAGAAAATTTTGGAAAATGTTAAAGAAAAATAACATGTTTATTACTACGTAATTACTAACGGAGTTTATCAGACAAAAATATGAATAGTTATATTTTTGGACATAAATATGACTACTGGGTGTGTACAAATAATTGAGCAATAGTTAATATAGTCTATTCAGAGTGACAAGACAATAATAGATGACGAGTCATTGGGAAATAATATGTCAATTGTTTTAAAATTTTTAAATTAGTCATATTTTTAACATTTGAATTTAATTTAGTACCACATAATATTCATGCAAAGAAGCCCAAAAGTTATGTTGCGGTGAATCTCACCATAACCCTAATGTACATCTACACGTCTCTGATCTACTCGATCATCTGTTGATATATGTACGTCCTTTCCATTACTGGGAAAGGGGATTTATAAGGCTTTCGAGAAGGTGAATGCAGATCGTGTGCTTGAATTGCGTTGTAGCTCATTGTTAGACCATTTACTTAAAGAAAAAGGACGACTTCCATGACGAAGCACTTGATTAACGGCCGCATAATGCATGATCTATTTACATATATGGAACTTAGTTCGAACCAAATTATGGGGATATAAGTAGTGATTCTGCAAATATGACACATTTTGTTTTAGGCCTTTGTAAAATAGGTAATATGTTTTTCGTCCATGCATGTAAGATGCACTATTTTTCTTATGGTGATCCATATCTAACTCTGAGACCACTCTATTTAGCGAAAAGTTATTGCCGATTGCATAAATGTACTAAAAACTTTTACATTTACCATTTTATAATTTTTTAGGCACAATATGAGAGGTAAAACAATGTAAAATTAAATACTTTTTGAATAACATGACATAGAATGAGAGCAAACCTATTAGTCCGGGTGATTTTGTTACAAAACGGAAGTTGTTATGATCGGTGACGGACTAAAAATAAAAAAACGATTTTTCAGAGACGTAAAACAAAATACACTATGTTTGTAGGGACTAAAAACATATTTAAATTTTGAAAAAAAATAAAATCAACAAATTCAAATTAATAAACAAATATTTGAAAATAAGTAAATTCACTTAAACTAGTTTTTTCAATATTTTCGTGTATGAACAATTGAACATCACCTTTTTACGGTTTTGTATTTATTGACGTGAGTAATTGACATCATATATATAGAAGTGAATGAAAAGTAAACATTTTTTAAATAAAATCATAACCCATAAAGTTAGGCGTAAAAAAATTACACCAACTAAGGTATTTAGCAATGAAATAGATTAATGTGTACATGTGTTGAAAATAATTAGTTAATAAGTGACTTAATGAATAGATCACTTTACATGAATATTCATAATCAGAAAGTAATAATAAGAGGCAATTGTATATGGTGAGACATGATAATAAGGATGTACTCTTCCTTTTTGAAGGATAATCATGTACTTTTAATACTCAGAGATCAGAAAAAGATATTAGAGTGTTTAAAGGAAAGTGAAAAAATACAGATATTAGAGTATTTGAAGGAAAGTACTCCAAAGTTCCAATTACTCATAGAAACAATTTGTAGAAGTTAGTGAAGACTGATATAAATATGCTATTGTTTCTACTTTTTAAAAAGTAGAAGTAGAATCAATCCAAACACTCATATAAATAAAACACTCCATAATATCTTTACGTAAAATACAAATTTAGATATATACAGAGCTAGGGCTCATTAGTTTTTTTTCGCTATCTAATGAAAAATCTCCTAACGTACGCATAGTTTGAAGGAGGCTTTGAATGCCTAGGTAGGCTTTTAATGGATCGCCATAACTTCCTCCTTCAATTCACAATCGGGTCACTCAAAATAACTACTACAACTACGACCACTTTAAAAGCTCTCAACACCCACTCAGGCCATTTATTGTGTTTTCAACCACATAGGATTATACAAAGCAGAAAATATGTTGTTCATCACGCCATGGAAATAATGTTTCATTCAAGACGGACAGATGGAATGAAATTATGTCTACCAATTTACCACAGAGCTGCATTTTTTAGGTCCCAACCGTGTCTCTCAATCGATCGGGATTTTTTTACGATCAGCCAACGTACAATTAGTGATTTTGTACTTCAAACTTGAAGTGAACGACTATAAAAGGCAATTGGGCCTACTTGGTGGGTGTCGGTAACATCCGAGCTAATTGGTTCAATTCAAAAGGTTGAATTCCCCACCCCACACGACGTTCCCACACCCGATCCGACACAATGGTAGAAGAGTAAATTACATATGCTACGATGTTAGATAGTTTTAGAGTGGACTTGTTTAGAGCACGGCCGGTCCTGTCCGTTTCTGGGCCTATGGGTGATGGGCTTATATCCAAGACAATCCGTAAACCATATATAAATTTTACATATAAATTATAATAAAAGTATTAACGAAGTTCATAAAATAAAGGCGAGAATCACTTTATTATTATTTAAGTTACATAGTTGGGCAAAAGTAACAACATGGTTAGCGAATAAAAAGAAATAAATATTACTTAAAAACGTTTCTCGTAGAACAATGTGAAGCAAAACTCATAGACAATCTTCTTTCCACTAATAAGTATGACAAAGAATAAAAATATCACATATAACAATACTAAACTTTCTTTCAGTTACAACTGAATGGATAAATGAAAAATAAATATTACTACCTCCGTCCCACTAAGATTGGGACGAGAGAAGGTGGCATGATTATTAAGAAAAGTGAGTTTGTGTGGTTGATATTAAATTGATAAAGTAAGAATGGTTTAGAGCCACATCTTAGTGGGACTTCCCGAAAAGGTAAAATGAGACAATCTTAGCGGGACGGAAGGAGTACTACATATTGACTTCATAAGTTGAGATTGATTTATTGACTGCTAAGAATCTAAAATTTGAAGTCTCGAAAGAATGAAGGTTTTCAAAAAGACAAAATGTTTGGCCGCCAAGAAACTTGCCAATTTGTCTTCCTTGATCTTTAACTACTATTAGGAACTCATATATATAATTTTTTTCAATTTGAAAACAAATAAATAATTGGGATGAGATTTGGGAGCCATGGGCTCTAAAATAATTATTATATAAATTTGTTATGTTATACAGAGTAATTAAAATGAATAAAAAGTCTTAAAGGCTAAAGAGATGTGAAGAGTGAAGAGACATGTCTTTTATTGATCCACCAACAGTTGTATTGCTTTTAAAAACTAAAACTGGTTCTACTTATAATTAATGTGTATATATATATATATATTCTTTTTTAAACTTGGCTCTACTTAATTTTTTTATACGGAGTATATGTTTTAAATTTTCAAATTGTCAATAAAATTAAGGGAAACATTATATTAGGCCTAATTAAGAATAAAATTGTATTGCTTTTTTGAACTTAAGAATGAAAGAAGAAGTCTACTCACACTATATATAAAAAAAGATTTTGGGCCTATTTATTCTTCTATATCTTTTCGGGCCTAGGACGGTCGCCCCTGTTGTCCTCCCCCCAGAACCGGCCCTGGTTTAGAGTTTGGTGCACAAAAAAAGCCGCCATGTTGTTACACTGTCGTTGTTAGAGATTGAACATGTAACCTCAATCCAACAATCTCACTTAACAACCATGGAGCTATCCGAGGTAAATTTTTGCTTTTTTTTTCATATCCTTCTAAACCTATTATAGTATCTGCTCTCGTTAATGTCAACATCCTTGATTGGGATGAGACTTCAACCTGTGACCTCCTCTTTGGGAGATCAACGATGATGCCATCAGACCACAAGGTACTTGGCTAAACTTTTGCTTTTAATTGAATGAGTAGTGTATTTGAATGGTCATCCGATTTAGTGGCTCATTTGCATAATCGCTAATAGTTCACAAACCTATATTACCATTTTGGATATAAAAAAAAAGTAGTAGTTGATACTTCGTATATTTGACCCATAGGTCGATATAAAATAATAAACTACGGAGTACTAAATAAAGATATTACCCTAAATAGGAGCAAAACAATTAGAAAATTCCAAAATAGGAGTTCTTATTTATTTATGCCCTAAATAGGAGCTTTCCAATTGATATCCGTTTCTTTTTCCAGATTTACCCTCCCAATATTAATAGTCACGTACCACTCACGCACGCACATGGTCTCTCTGCCTGCCATCCTTCCATATTAGCTGTCAGTACTGTTCACACTCATCATAAAGGCACATGGGTGATAGGTCTCTCCTATCCCATATCTTCCATCACACATCTTTACAAAATTACGCCCCTCATTGCTGCGGATTTCTTAGGCGGAGGCAATACTCACCATCACCGGCGGCAAACTCAAGTCCAAAACCGGCGGATGACGGCGACTATGATAGGTGAGCTTTGATTTATTCTCCTCTTCCTCTTTTTCTCCTTCTTCCCATCTTTTGCTTTACTCGACTGCGGATCCATCGCTTCCTGATTTTGTAGCTTGAAACTGATATTTTCTCTTTCTTTTCCGATCCAGATCCGAATTTTGAATGTATTTTTTGTTTTCCTTCTTTTTCTTTTCATATCCAAATCTATCAAGCTTTATTTGCTTCCGTCTCCTTTTCAATTCTCTTTAAACTTTACTTTCACTTTTTTGTTCTTTTAACTTTTTATTTTCTTTTACATTAAGTTAATACGAAGTAGTTTCTTACATTCATGTCAATCAATTTTTTTAATCCTACAAATTAGTTTTATGATTTGAATTCCAAATTTCTATAATCGTTGTTACCTTTATGACATTAAAATTAAAATATTATTCTTTTGCAAATAAAATACTATAATGACATGTGTTTCCATGTGGGAATAATATTTTGACATTTATTGTCATGTTTATGGCACTAATTCCGTAAAGATAGCAAATTAATTTCATGTGAAAAATACAATACAAATAATCTTATTTTTCGTATGAAAATTAATTTTCATTTTGACAAATAATGTCATTTATAGACACTTACTCTTTATGAATGGCAATATTATTAGTTACAAATAAAGTACAATAGTGTCATGTTTTCCCTATGGAAAGTGTTATTTAGACACTTAGTGACATTTTTATGACATTAATTTCCTTAAGAGATGACAATATTAGTCATTTGCAAATATAGCACTAGTGCCATCTTTATGCCACTAGTTTTTATCAAGATGGGAGATTTTGTTATTTTCTGAATTAATTCTCATTTTTGTAATTCCAGATCTGAAATTAGTGGTTGTAAAGCCAAAGATGGTGGGGTGCTCCAAGAGGTGTGCCGCCACATAAAGAAGTAGCGGCGCAGGATTTTGGGGCTGATGAGATGGTGAGGCGGTGATGCAGATGGTGACATTACTAACAGCGGAGGCATCTGGCAACTGTGTCGTCGCCGGCAGCCATGGAGATTGCTGTTTCTGCAGCATCTGAGGCACAGGAGATCGGCGGCGGCGACTAGCGGCGGCAACTGACTAGCCACCGGCGGTGGCTGCCGGTGACGATTGCGGTGGTGGCTGGTGCTGGGTGATGGAAGCAGTAACTTGCAGCTGGTGTGGATGTGAGAGAAACGAACAACCATTAGCTTTTAGTTCATGATGTATTTTACGAGTATATAGATACTCCGTATTAATGAGATGTATTCATTAAGGGTACTTTTGTCAGTCCACTCCTTTTTACTCCTATGAAACTATGCGGATAAGTGAGCTCCTAGTTTTGCACTTTAGTTATTTTTTACTCCTAGATAGGGAATTAACTCTACTAAATAAGATTGATTGATCATTTGGGATAGTGTACGTGTTTGAAGTTCATGATGTAGAGTAACCCATTTGCAATCTATTTGGCTCAAATACCTGGGTACGATGTTCTGCCCAATTTTGTCGCGGGGTGTTGAAATAGGTATACACTTTCCTCTCTTCCGCAAAAAGTTCCCGATTTGACCTACACACATATTAAGAAAATAAACTTATCAGAGAGTAAATTTACTGTTTTGACATTGTGACACTGTTTGACACTGTTTTGATGTAGGATAACTTTCAATTTAGGAAAAGAAGAACTTCTTTTTAGAACTGCTAAAAGGGGAAAGCGGAAACTTTTTGGTGTAGCAAGTCGGCCGGATAAACCTGCAAAAGAGCGTTAGAAAATAATATAGCTCGAGTCGCGTAAACGCTGTCCTCAAGAAAGTATTTCCGACTAGCGAAAACTTTTCCCCAAGATAAAACGAGCTCTTCGGCATAAGCCGGTAACAGAACAACGAGAGTGGAAACTTATATTAATCCAGCAGAGTGAAAATGTTAGGGGATGTTTAACTCCAAAATTATATACTTTCTAGCCACTAAATATGAAGAGTAATATATATTATTCTTTTGAACAAATACTGCTATCACACTCGAGCACCACACAAACATGTGATATATATAAACGTACTAATGCGATCGAGCTTCTCAGGTGTATTAAGTATAAGGTTAATGTTTTTAAATTAAATTAAATAGTATTAATGTGATTAGGCTAACGTTGAGCCATTATTATTACTCCAAAGCACTCATTGAAAATATTCATTGTTAAACAATGAATTGAATAATAGCTAACGTGTCTCAATTAAGTAAAAGAACATTTAAAGTGCTTACCGTTATTTTTAGGAAAACTCAATGATCATTCATTAAATTTTTTTTTTTAATAGAATATACAAAAATATCTAATTTATTAATAAAATAATATTATTAGATAATTTATTTATTTGAAATACTCCCAATTATTCCAACAATCCCCCACATATTTCAAATGAATACTTTTAGATGTTAAAATTAGTTTATAAAATTTCTGCTGGATTAAAGGAATGAGACTTTAAGTTTGGTGTCCGTAGACTTGAAACCAAACTGAGACGATTAAGTCTTAATAAACCGAGCTTGTGGTGAAACCTATAGTTTCTTGAAACCAACAAGCTACTATTGGTAAATCAGGGTCTTAACGGCCGTGTCTCACCCCGCACAATTTCTCGTTATTACGCCGTTGTGCGCCGTAAGGCCATGCACGTGCTTGGTTTTCATGAGTGCTCTAGAAGTTTTGTCATGCTTCATGGAGGCGGCCCCACCTCACACTCATATAGGTGATATCATCAAGTGTGTACCGCTTTTGCACACCATCCTTAAGTTAAGGGCTATGATAATCATTAAGAGCTTTTAGCTCATCCTCTCAAAGAATGCGGTTTCTAGCCTATATCTCACATCATGGAAATGGACAATTTTAGTAAGGCTAGCAGAAGTGCAGAACTAAATGGAGGACTTGTTATTACCCATTTGAACTTGCTTCATGGGATCTCCAATCACACAAGTTGGGTTCCCATCCCCATTTGTTTCAAATGACACTAGTCCCATTTCCTTCGATGTTTCGGTTATCATTTTTCGTCCTAGGGATTCTGTCAAAGGAGTAGCTAATTCCTTCTGACTTCACAAAATTAATGGAAATAATTCCATTCTCAAACATCATTGCACCGCTTTTAAGGGTGAATGGATATCCACATTTTTAATTTGTCTCATGCGAGTCGACTCAGATGGCGTCGTTGTATTCCGGAAATACAACGGATAACCCTCAATAAAATATAACATCGATGTGACCCTCTAGCACATCGGATAATTCTCAATCAAATAAATATCATCATTGTATCATTATAGTACAATGGATAATTCTCATATAACATCATTGTACTACTCTAGTACAATGGATAATTCTCAATAAAACATATATCATCGTTGTATCAATATTTTACAACGGATAATTTCAATCAAATATACCATCATTGATGGTACCTCTCAAATATCTCAATAACCGCCTCAACGCAGTCCAATGCTCCTTATTAGCAAAAGCTATTTTGAGCCTCAAGATCACCTCTATTTTTTTTAAGTACATATGAGAGTCATAAGGGATACTCGATCACGGAATGACATTGAAATGTCCAACCCTCTTTAGTAGTTTTCCAGCATGATGCTTTTGAGATATAGTATAATACCATCATCATATCCTTCCTTATGGCTTTCATACCCAAAATCACATATTATCCACATATAAACAAATAATAATGCACACACCTTTTCACATTTAGTGCAAACACACTTATCTACTTTTACTGAGGTAAAATCATGAATAAATAACACTACGTCAAATATTCCATTCCATTGTTTTGGAGCTTGTTTCAATTCATATAAAAACTTGATCAACTTACACACTTTGTGTTCCTGATCAATGACCACATGACCCCCCAGTTGCGCCATATATATTTCTTCCTCTAGCTCTCCATTTAAAAACACAGTTTTAACATCCACTTGATGAAAACAAATTGTGAATAGAGTCGATTTCAAGCTTATATGGCCCCAAGAAAAAAAATATTTTTTTAAAAAATAGTTTCTGAATAAAGAGAATAATTAAAAAACATTTCCAGAAGATTTCTCTATCTTTGGCTTCTTACTTCTTCTCAAAGAGAATATTCGTCATTAAAAGAATAATTTTCTTTTAATGGATCACTACCACTAGAGGGTTCATCATTAAAGGTTTTATTTCCTTGTAATGGATTATACTCAGTATATGGTGCAACGGTCTTGTGCTCAAATTTCAAAGGACACACACAAAAAAAAAATCTTGTTTCAACAACGTATATACAAATAATCATATATGCATCCTTTAGTGTGTACACATTCTCCAAAAAGGATCACATTAATATCAACAATAATATAGGTTAAAGTATTGCACACTAGCACATTATTTCTTTAATTTAAGAATATCATATACATGCTACTATACACAATTTCAATTTATGTAAAAGTAGCCAAATATTATAAAGCTCAATTTCACTCAACGAGATAGATAATAAAAAATATAGCTAAACACCCCCACAATTTTAAATATTTTAAAAACAGGTGCACAACCCTTCTAGAATTCATAGAGAGATAATTTATATCTCAACCTTTATTTGTACACAATGATTTTATCAAATAAAAACTCTCCTTTTAAATAAAATAAGATAAAATTTAGTATATCTCGAAAAATCACCAATAAATGTGACAACCACTTTTACCACTTCTAAACACAGCGTAGATGCTCTAATAAAAATTATATAAATAATTCATCAAAATATCACAATTTTCTAGAGGTGCTCACATATCACTAAATATTAATCTTATGATATTTAGGAGTTTCATAAATCAAATAAAAAATATTGCCATGTAAAACGCCAAATCTATTATATCACATAACACAATAATCAACCAACCGAAAGTACTCAGAAGCATTATCATGCAATATTTCAGAAATACCAAGTATATAAAGTCCTTTCTTACAATAGCCATTTCCCACAAGAACATCATTTTTGGTCATAACAAAATTATCACAACCAAAAGAAACTTTAACCCCAAGTTTTCCCAAGAGATAAACGGAAACTAAATTAGTCCGAATCTCGGGCACATGAAGCACATCATTTAGTGACAAAGTTTTCCCCGATGTGAGTTTAAGAAGAACTTTCCCTTTTCCATGCACCTTAACAGTTTTAGAGTCCGCTAGGTACACGAGCTCTTCACCATCTCCTATAATGGTATAGGAGGTAAAAGCATTTTTTTTTTTACAAATATGCTTGGTAGCCCCGGAGTCTACCACCCACTCATTCACATCATTAGTTTTACAACTTTGAGAAACAACCGCAATAAAATTATCATCACTACTAACCAAGTTTAAACTTGATTTTAGTGGGTTGTTGTTTTTCATAGTTGTCATTTTACCACTAAATAAAGGAATAATATTTTTCTCAAAAATTGGTGTTAAAGTATGGCTTATTGTAAGTAGGAAAGTAAAAAGAGTAAGCATTATACGTAGAGATATATCCAAATACCAGTCTAGGTCACACCACACATGCAAGAATAACATGGCCGTGATGAGTGCAGCGACAACGCTTTGTGAGATCACACGTGCAGACATATCCGACGCCAAATACTGTCTTGAGATTGTTGTAGCAAGTCGGCCGGATAAACCTGCAAAAGAGCGTTAGAAAATAATATAGCTCGAGTCGCGTAAACGCTGTCCTCAAGAAAGTATTTCCGACTAGCGAAAACCTTTCCCCAAGATAAAACAAGCTCTTCGGCATAAGCCGGTAACAGAACAACGAGAGTGGAAACTTATATTAATCCAGCAGAGTGAAAATGTTAGGGGATGTTTAACTCCAAAATTATATACTTTCTAGCCACTAAATATGAAGAGTAATATATATTATTCTTTTGAACAAATACTGCTATCACACTCGAGCACCACACAAACATGTGATATCTATAAACGTACTAATGCCGATCGAGCTTCTCAGGTGTATTAAGTATAAGGTTAATGTTTTTAAATTAAATTAAATAGTATTAATGTGATTAGGCTAACGTTGAGCCATTATTATTACTCCAAAGCACTCATTGAAAATATTCATTGTTAAACAATGAATTGAATAATAGCTAACGTGTCTCAATTAAGTAAAAGAACATTTAAAGTGCTTACCGTTATTTTTAGGAAAACTCAATGATCATTCATTAAATTTTTTTTTTTAATAGAATATACAAAAATATCTAATTTATTAATAAAATAATATTATTAGATAATTTATTCATTTGAAATACTCCCAATTATTCCAACACTTTTTGCGGGACGGATGGAGTATAATAAATTGATATAAAATAATAAATTATCTGAAGTACTTTTGATTTCTGCTATAAATTGAAATATTTTCCTCGTCTTAATAGTTTCAATCAACTCCTTTGGATGTTTCCTGGTTCAAATATATACGTAGTATAAAGGTAGGATAAAGAAACTATCATCAAATAGGACTAAAACATACTCCCTCCGTTTCAGTTTCTTTGACACAGTTTGATTTGTCAACATTTAAGGAAAACATTTACTAAGGGGTAAATTTTACTGTTTGGGCACTGTTTGGACACTGTTTGGACACTATTTGAACATTGTTTGACACTGTTTGACATTGTTTTGTTTATCAAATGGGAAGTGTGGCATTCATTTTGAAACGTCCAAAAAAAGGAAATTGTGTCAAAGAAACTGAAACGGAGGGAGTATACAATGTGCACAAATAAAATCATCATTGTTTTCTTTCTAAAATAGAACTTATTCACTCCTAATTGGATCAAATAGGACTAAAACATACACAATGTGTACAAATAAAACCATCATTGTTTTCTTTCTAAAATAAAACTTATTCACTCCTAATTGGGTGAGATTTATACTTTTAATAAGATCAAATAATTCTCATTTTGAAAATAAAACATAATTAATCTCATTTATTTATATATTTTGTCAAAATTTTAGATTTATACTCGGGGATGAATGAGATGAGGGGTGATAGATCAAATCAAAGCTGGAAAAGTAGGTATCAAGTATGAACCGCATACTCTGGACTTCTGGTCAGAGATTGGCCTGGGCCTGGTTAAGAAAAACCCTTCTATTTCTTTTAAGAACATCAACCAGAGGCGGCTCAAAATTTAAGAAGAGCTTGCAAGGCACAGGTGAAATTAAAGGTCTGGAATAGTAAAAATAGACAAACGAAATTGCAATAGTCTATTAACTAAAACAAACATTATAATCAAAGTGTATCGTACTTGAACATTGTAAAAGTCGGCTAAGAGTAATATATTTTGATTATAATATAATTATAATTAGACTTATTAAAAATTACTACGGAGTAACTGAATAAGGGAGTGTTTTTGTTTGCTTAAAAAAACACTTTAGAGCTTTTAGATTAAAAAAAGCTATAAAAAGTGTTTGGTAATAACAGCTTCTACTTTAAAAAAGCATTTTAAGTTGAAAAGTAGAAGCTATGATATGCCAGCTTCTAATTGCTCTTAATAGCTTCTGGTTTTTTTGGTAAACATTTGCAACTTTAAGGATAATAATAACTCAACGAGGAAAGGATCACATTGGTACTCGAAATTGTATAAAAAGGGTCAAATAAGTTCTTACTTTCAAGTCGTCGCCATTTGAGGCGGTTCCCGGTGGAATTTTTTGATGATTTTTTTTTTAGCATCTTATTCATTAAGTCTAATTTACCCATACCAAATTTCAGCTAAAACTTCAATCGGGAAGGCATTCAAATGAATTCTTGAAGATAAATGTGCTTTGAACTACATAGTTATCTTCAAGAATTCATTTGAATGCTTTCCCGGTTGAATTTTTAGCTGAAATTTGATATGAGTAAACTAGACTTAATGAATAACATACGCAAAAAATTTCGTCAACCCAACCTATCTATCCTTATACCAACTCTACCCTTAGGCTTTTGTCGCCGATATCTCAACACGTCCTTCTCCCCAAGAGCTTCATCCCTCCCTATCCATCTCTGAGAGCTAAGCAAGTGATGGGGAAGTTCAAATTTCAAGCCTAAAATTGTTGCAGCATCTAAACCGGCGTCCATGTAAGGTCTATTTGTAACTGCTATTTTTCTTTTTTCTGTTCATTTAATTTTATTGAATTTCAGATTTTATTATTTTCTTCGGAGTTTATTGTCCTCTGTAAACCATGCTCTGCTCCGTAGCTTTATATCTGTGTGTATATTATCCAGTGGAGATGTCTCTGTTCCTTGTTTTTCAGAATCAACTGAGTGAGGGTGAATTAATGGATTTACACGTGATGCAACCTGTCCAAGTAATCAAGTTATGAATGTTCCTACGGATGCAAAGTTGTTTGGAATTGTTTGTTTTACCAGTAAACTGAAACCGGAACTTCAATTTTAAAGAAGATGGAGGAACTATTATGAATCTGCCGATATGGTGTAATGGGGTTAAAAATTGTTGGTGGGTGCAAGGGTATTATTGTACTTCAACAAAATATTACATCTAAAATTACTTTTTTATCAAACACTCCAACTTTTACATTTTAATTAAAATCACTTCTATTTCCAAACATTACCTACTTTTACTATAAATCACTTTTTCAATAATCTCTTAAAAAATCACTTTTAAAAAGCACAAATAATCACACACTCCCTAAGTCATAATATTACTCATTATCCATATAGTTGAGAACATGTTTAGAAATGGTGCCGACAGGCATTTTATAGTATTGTTAATTAATAGCTACCACTGAAGAGTTTAGTTTTGAATTGTCAACCGACAGGACTCACAGGAGCCACAAAGATATCGCAGCCATATGGGAAGTCATATCTAGGCTGAGGAGTAACTACATGGGTTTGATCAGAGTCCGGCCAGATCAAATCATATGTAAATTGATTTGAATTTGGTATCATTTATTTCAAGCAGTGTTAAACCAAATTGAAACAAAAAAAAACTTAATAAAACTGAAGATAAATTAAAAAAATCAATAAAACTTTTTATATATTATTAATAGAATAACAAATTCAAACCAAATCGAACCAAAAAGTAATACTCATCCTAGCTAAATATGATTTTTCTTTGATGCACATTCTTCCAACTCATTTCATATCGAACGGAAAACCAATACAAATCAAATTGAAACTGATATACCCACCCTAGCTATGACTCATATCAACGGACAACGGCACAATTTTGTTGAAACGAAAGAGTTACATTGTTGAAAGTAGCTACATTAATTTATTTTTTGGTCGGTATAGCTACTTTAATTGCACACCAACGTGAATCTGACCTTGTGATCTTAGATCATTCTAAGGTGTCCTTCAATGATCCAATTGTACTTGTCAAAAGAAAGCTCTTTTAGTTTTTACAAGTAAGCTATATGATGGATAGTGTACCCGGGGGTAGCTTATCCGAGGGGTTATTATGAGAATAACCTAGAGAGAAGTCAGAGCAAATAGGAGGAGAGAGAGTCGATTGTGTTAAATGAACTCTGTGTGCTTTACAAGGAGAATAAGGGCTGCTATTTATAGCAGCAATAAATGCGATGAGAGTACACGTGTCAGTAATCCAACGGCCGAGGGGTCACATCAATCGGGGTGGCACCGCCAGCGGCATGTTCACCGCATTGAATGTGGTGGGTGGATGTGACGTCGCATTAAATGCGGTGGTTGGCTGTCTCCAAAGGGAATCTTCGATGATTGAGTTCGTTTAGCCGAAGACTCCTCACGTAGCCGAGGGCTCCACAGTGCCGAAGGCTCCTGTTTGCTGCCGTTTTCTCCCAGTAGCTTCGTATGCCAAAAAAGGATGTTCTGTGAGTCTTGGAGCCTTCGGCCAAGGTGGCCGAAGGCACCCCGGTGTGTATTTCGGGCTTCTTTGAACTTGGGCCACCGTATTCGGGCCTCAGATGCTCCTTGGGCTCGATGGGTCCGTGTAGGAAAAGTAGGAGTCTATGGGCCGGGGGTTCCTGGACCATATACTCCATCACTATACATTAACTATACTTAATAAAACACTCTACTTGATGAAATGCTATTATCATATGCTCTCGAATCAATGGCTCAGCTCCAGAAACACACCATATGCATAGGAGCAAGGTACATTCTAAAGAGTCTTTCTAGGAGAGGTCGTTTACTTCTTAGCATTTACCTCTATATGTTTTGTTTGATACACTTTTCTATTTGGTATGTGTTTAAAAGTTTGCTACATTTTTTCTTTTAACAAGTTTTTCCTTTTAAACTATTCAATTATCTTTATTTTTCCTACGTTTTATTTCTTTTTCCTACTTTTTCACCTTCTCTCTTACTTTTTTTACATTATTCATTACACCCTTAAATATTGTGAAGATTTAGGTTTTGTTTGTGTTTGCTTGTGCTTATTATTAAAAGTGATATTTTAGAGATTATTGAAAAAGTGATTTACATAAAAGTAGATAGTTTTGTAAATAGAAGTGATTTTGATTAAAAGGTAAAAGTTGAAGTGTTGGGTAAAAAAGTGATTTGTGATATTATATATTGATAAATTACAAAAGCAAAATTGTAGGTTTGTAGGTGTAAAATTACAACAAAATATGCACTACGAAGACCCTCCCTGCAAATGCAGACCGGACCGCATCACTAGGGATTTAGGCCTCAAAGGTGCATCATTGTCGCTAGTTTTGGCGCCTCGCCATCGTGGGGTAGCAGTATCCTGAGTAGCCGCTGGCGTCACCGTACCGTTGAGAGCTCCTCTGTTTCCGTTAGTTTTCCTCCATTGAAGGTCTCGTATGTGCAGATCTGGTGTATGGTTGAATGGTGTGGAAGCTAAAGAAAATGGCTTGCTGTCTCTGGCCATCCTGTTGCTTGTAGCTTCGCCGGCGGACAACGTTGTTGAGCATACGAAAGATATTGGACAACATGGAAACCAGTTGAGAGAGTAAAAACTAAAACACATGAAATCAAATGAATAGGAAAAAAAATACTCCTTATAAGATAATTGGCTTTAGGTCATAGGTGGGGATGGAGATCATTGGAGACAACATGCGGAGAAGATGAAGATCCTAAGGGTATGTTCGAACATGTATATAAAACAAGCCATAAAGATTTTCCTCAAACTTCAATTTGTTTACAACATTACGTAAAAGCAAGTAGAAGCATGTGTGTAGCTGTGACCGGGCTAAACTTGCAAGTGTACAAGTGCCGATATAGTAATAAATTCCGGTAAAATACCGGGTCGAATCCACAGGGAAACGTTGTTTAATTTAGTTCGAAAGTATATGACTTTAAAGAAAGAAATAAGTAAAGTGCAGAGATTTTGATTTGTGTATTGTTGTGAAAACAACAACTTGGTTCTTTTCTTTATTTTTCAGGAATATAACTTTAATTAATTTGAATTTAAGATGAATGATAACAACAACTAAGACTTCGAGAATCACTTAAATGCTTTAATAGGGTTGAATATTAGTTCTTTGCCAATAATTATGAATACGATGTCGCTAATATATTCTCAACTTCGGTTAAGGCAGTGAGAGCGTGATTTTCGTTACGTGTAAGTCCCGTTACGGCTTACATTCATCTACCGAAAACCCCGTTGAATATCAAGACATCGCACGCGTATCATATAATACCGGATATATTTATATTCTCGGTAATATATATGTTTATCCTTTAATGTTCATAGTTTAGACTTCAACGTTAATTGCAAGCATAAACTAAATTTAACATATTTCTGTGTTGTACACCATAGTCATAAAGCATCAAAATGTAAAGGATAAATCACAATTTATTGGTTTAGAACTTTTATCAAACACCTAGTGTGCATAGAAGTTCATCCCTAGCCTTAGTTAAGAAATTAGCCTCTAATGCTCATATTAATCACAATACAGTATTGAAATGTAATGGAACTTGAAATTACAAAGGAAATAATACTTAAACACCAATGATTTCGGAGGTTGAAGTTTCCTCCTCAAGAACTTGAAGAAAATACCAAGAACAGAAATATAAAAGCTAGGAATTAATCTATGGAATGGAATATGTTTGCTTGATGAATTGAAGGCTTTATATAGGCTAAATAATGGCATATTTTAGTCTATTCCATCCCAACAATCAGGTATGGAGAAATATTTGATCAAGAGATGAGGAAGGTGAAGTTTTCCCATAAAAAATCCTCTTGCACGACCTTGTGTTTGAGCTGAAATCGTCCCAACCGGCCCCGGTCGCAAACAGGCTCGTTTAGTGCGAAAAAACCTTCCGACCGGCGCCGGTTTTAGGCTGACCAGCGCCGGTTGCAGCGCCCAAAATTGTACTTCGTCTTTCTTCCTCCGAAATGGATCAAAAAGTGTCGGTTGTTGTACCAGGATTTTGGGAATGTTGCGATATGAATTTGGACATGATTCCTTCACCAAAGTTTTAGCTAATGAGGTCTTCTATCCATTGAAACTTGAATGACTTGATTTTATTCATCCAATCAAACGTTATGGCTAAAACACTGAGAGGTATGCATCCTGAAATCCCACCAGCAACATCTGACTTTGTTGGTTCATTGAGTCTTGTTCCTTTCATATTTTGGCCATGACGTCTTCATAAAATTTGTACCTTATTGAGTTAGCATTCACATGAAACTTGAATAGAGTGATTTCGAGTTCTATAGAATAAGTTATACTCAAATTATGGGTAGAACGTCATTCTCTTGGTCCAAAAAGTCGTTCATCGCAATGTTTTATGCTCTAGCTCACATTCTGGAGGTATTTGCCCGATTTCTCTTCTTTTCTTCAACAAATACTTATAAATACTTATGTTAAACACAAGTAACTATAAGGGTTATCAAGCTGCCTCACCTTTTAGCCAAAACGCACTTAAAAATAAGCATAATTTCTTCTTTGCAAACACAACTTTTAGCTTTTCTAAATGTAAAAGCTGAAAAGTGCTTAAAAAGGCATTGGCAAACATAGCCTTAATGTCATGAGTAATAGGAAATGACTTAACACCATGTACAGGAGGGAAGCGTATACCGTACAAACGACTATACGGTGACTACTGTATAGTCGGTGGCATTTTTGTAATTTAAATGAAATTCACGTGTTCCGCTAGATGAATATTAATACATTTTTAGTGATCACAGACCTATTTTGTTGAGTATTAGGAGTCTAACAATGAGCATCGTGATCTTTGCTTCATATTTTCTAATTTACTTTTTTTATTTCTTCTTTCATAAAAACTTTTAAATTATATCTATAATCAACTCATATGAACTTCGAATTCAATATGCAAATCTAATGTGATATGGTACTTTTGAAATATGCATTGATATGATATTTTAAAAATGAGTATACCATGAGTACAAATTGAGCATTCTTGAATTATAAAATGAGCATTGGTATGTGGTGTGAGCATTGGTATGGGAATTAAAGATTAACTAAATTCAACGATTAAAGAAAAATAAATAAAATAAAATTGCAAGTGTGCGAGATTGATTGGTGAATTAAAATTAAACTAATGCGAATGAGCGAATTAAAATAGAGCTTGGTTTCTTTCTAATTAACGACGAAGGGAACAGGGATCGCTTCCGGGGTAACCAAATTTCTGGCAGAACATGCCTAATTACATGAATTTAATGTAATTGAGTCTAGCTAATCATTACTAAGTTCTTACCACTCTCGCGGCGTACAGTACAATAATTTAGGGGACCCGGCTGATCTTTCATGCGACAAGATCCTAAATTATTGCCAAGACGAGCGAGCTTACGGCCCCTTAATCGTTACTAATCTCTTAGCGAACGATTAAGTGTGTGTGAATGTGTCCTAGAATAAACTAGATCTCTCTTAATTTATTCTACAAGCAATTGTAATTCTAGCCGCGGTTCCAGGTTACAAAAGATATCAGTTAAATTATTCAAACACAAATTAAACGGCATTCATGCAATTAAACCAACAAGAATCTAGCCATCAATCATGATTAACCCCTTCATCAATCCCAAACCCCTAATTAAACTACTCACAATTCATAATTGAAGAATCAACAGAATTGAGATGAATAGAAATAATTGTCATTAATTAAAAAGATGAACTTACAAATAATCTCATGGTCTTGGAAGAAAATAGTGTAAAAACGGTGTTGAATTCGTCCCTAGGCCTCTCCGTAATGTTCGTAACCCCTATAAAGGGTTAGGGAGGCCTTATTTATAGAAAAAGATGGGAAAAAACAAATTCTGGTCGAGGTGGGATGTTTTCTCGCGTAACACAGAGCTACGCACGAACGTGCATATCTGGCTTCGCACGATCGTGCGTAGCAGGCAGAATGCTCCTCGCCTTTTCGTAACAGATGCAGTGATGCACGATCGTGCGTCTTGGACGCACGACCGTGCGTCCTTCTTTTTCGCTCCAATCTCTTGTTTTCTTGCTCCAAACGCTCCCGGATGCAAACGGGGTCGATCCAAATGCTCTTTCTTCATCAAAATTTTGCCGTGAATCACCCGGTGACCTCTAAAATCTCTCAAATCTTTCTTGAATGCTCTCTAGCTCCTCCCAATTGTCTCTCAAGCGCCGATTGCCGGACTCTAACTTCTTCAATTTGACTCCAAATGTAACAAAACTCGACCCAACGCCTGGTAATCACAACTTGAGCTAAAATTGAGACTTGCAACGCCTTAAAGCACGGAAAAACATCAAAATCCAATCCCAACACGCATCAAATGCGTGTTGAAATATGAACTTATCAGTATGAAAATCATACGTTTTTTAGTTGAGCGAACATCAAGACATTTTCATTGAACATCAAACCTCTGCTATTGAATATTAGAAACAACAATTGAGTATCATGATTTGTGCTCTCGTATTTGTAATTAACTCATATGTGAATCTAATGTAATATTATACTTTTGAAATATGCATTGATATATCATTTTAAAATGAGCATAACATCAGTACTACTGAGTACACATAACTTACTAAATGAGCGATTATACGAAAATAATAAGTTTTGTTAGTTGAGCAAATATAATCGTTTTGCTTTTATGATATTTACTCATGCACATTTATTTTACACTATAATCATTTTAGTATAACACAAAACTCATGTTACTAATTAACGTATAGTATTTAATAAACTAAAAAATATTCATTTCAAAATTAAAAATAGAAGAACAATACATTAAAAAAATAATTTTATAGAAGAAAAAAAAAAGAAGAAAAAATATTACTCATACCTAAAATATTTTATAATGCGCAAATTAAAAAAACTTACGTCATAAGATTGATTGGAAAAAGAAGAAAAAACAAATTCGAACTTTAACAATATTCCAGTTTATTCATTTGCATAATAATTGAATAAAAAAATAAAACATGTTAAAGAAAAAAATAAAGAAAACAAAGAAATAAAAAAAGAAAACAACAAAAGCAATGAAAACTTAAAAGCAACGAAAAAGTGAAAAGCAAGAAAAGAAAGTGAAAAGCAATGAAAAAAAGAGAAATCAAAAACGAAAAAGGAGTAAAGCCATCAACGAAAAGAGTTATATTTTTTTCTGTATTTCATTAATTAAATATATTTTAAAAATAATTTTTCCCTTAAATTAGCAGAATCAACCCATGCAGCCAATACTTAATTTGTTGTTTATACTCCATATTTAAAGTTCAGTTACTGCTGAACTTCATAAATTTCAGCACAATCAGCCAAATCAACCGATTTTCATGCTACTAAATAGGTTCTACGTGTGGAAAACAGGTCAAACGGTCTCTTAGACCACTTGGAGTGGTGTAGGATTAGGAGTCCAAAACGCTAAAAGTGGAATTTTTGGACTCCTAATTCCTTGTAGTGGTTGGCTATATGGGGGAGTAAAAATGGAGAAGGGCATGGAAGGGGCTATATTTGAAGGGTGTGTTGACTCCCTAAAATTAAAGGATAAGGAAAAGTAAAGGCGGAGTGGGGGTGGAGCATGTGTTGTGCGCAGGGAGAAAGAGGCCAAATGGCCCTTGTGTGGAGGAATTATTTGCACAAGATGACGTCTTGCTGACATCGTGATAGTGTCATACAGCACCCACAACCTTGTTTATTTAAAAAAATATTGGTTGATTCAACGGTTGTGATGATTTGGACACTGTTTGAAACGTGAAAACAATTGATCCATTAGCTGAAATTGAAATCCGACGATTGAAACAATTTATTTTATTTTTCCATTATTTTTAATTAATATTTTGTCCGAAAATCCTGTAAACAACCTAATGAATTTCACGTATGTTTCAATTTTAAATTCCATGTTTTGTAATGTTAATTTATTCCGTGTGTTTGAACTCACTTCAATGCTCCAATGTGTTTAAACTCACTTCATCCAAAAACGTAAAAAAAAGTATTAATGAAATTTATTTATTTTTACATCGAAATGTGACTTTTTTATTTTATAATTAATCAGAGAAAAAATTAAAAGGAAAACATTACTTATAATAATTTAATTAATGTTTTACTAAATTGATATGTAAAAAAACGTGCAGAGTGCATTTTATTGACGGTGCTGGAATACAGAGAAATAAGAGTCAAAACACTGTTTTCAGTCAAACAGCTATCACCTTTTCTTTTTAAGATCTTTTCAGTCACTAAAAAGTACTACCTCCGTCCCACTAAGATTGGGACGGGAGAAGGTGGCACGATTATTAAGAAAAGTGAGTTTGTGTGGTTGATATTAAATTGATAAAGTAAGAATAAAATAAGAATGATTTAGAGACACACAATCTTTACCAAATTTGGTATGAGACAATCTTGGTGGGACTCTTCAAAATGGTAAAATGAGACAATCTTAGCGGGACGGAGGGAGTAGCAGTTATTAAAAAGCTTAGAAAAGTATTTTTTCAGCTAGTTGTACCAAACATACCTTGCTGCAATTAATAAGATGAGAATACTGTTGTCAAAATGACGCGTTAATATGAGTATATTTGATCATAGCTTTTATTTTTGTTGAAGAATAGGAATCGCATATCACCTACTCTCGTTTTCGTGGCGCGCAAAATCAATCAGCGGTGATGTCGACAGTGAGTGTTCCGATGTGTGTGCCTCCGGTTGAACAAGACTGTGAGCAACTCCGAGCTGCCTTCAAAGGTCCTCTCTTTCGATCATTTTCCTAGTTTTCAATCTCATTCTTTCTCTCGTTCTGGTCTGGTTTCAAGTTTTTTCTTCATCGCTACAGATCCTGATTCCCGATCGAAGGATATATAATATCTCGATTTTTCATATATTCATTAAATTTTCCTGTTTTGTTTTGGTGAAAATGAAAACAGAACCGATCTGATTCTTTGTCATCAGTAAACGATTAATTCAAACGAATCATATAGGCTATCTGGCTGATCGACCAGATCCATTCTTCCCTCCTTTTAGATCCTATTGTTATTGATATTATTTCTGGATAAAACTCACTGCTCTTGTCACGCAGGATGGGGAACAAATGAGAAGTTGATCATATCAATTTTGGGTCACAGGAATGCTGCCCAGCGCAATTCGATCCGGCAGGCTTACGCTGAAACCTATGGTGAAGACATCCTCAAGGAGTTAAACAAGGAGCTCTCAAATGACTTTGAGGTACTCGTCAAATCAAATTTGAATCATATTGAATTTGCTTTTATAGTCCAATCCAATCTCTTCATTGGTTTCCTACAATTAACAAGTTATTATAACTCTTGCTGCTTCAGAAAATTGTAGTGCTCTGGACACTGGACGGTCCGGAACGTGATGCCCTTTTGGCCAATGAAGCAACTAAGAAATGGACAGCAAGCAATCAAGTGCTTGTGGAGATTGCCTGTACAAGGTCACCTAAGGAGTTGATTGCTGTCAGAGAGGCTTATCATGCTCGTTTCAAGAAGTCCCTTGAAGAAGATGTTGCACAACACACAACTGGGGACTACCGCAAGGTATTATTCACCCCATTGATCAGTAGTATTACATTATTAAGGGGCTATGTTGAACACCTAGCCGAAATGCCAACAAGCTGGAGATAAGCTAGTGGCCCGGAGATAAAAGTAAAAGTGTAGTTGTGGTAAGCCATAGGAGTCATTTGCGGAAGATCAAATTGATATTCGATCTACTGCAAAACCCTGAAGGTCTCTGTCAATGACATTTTTCAGTTCTTCCGTGTAATCATCAAGAGTAGAAAAAATAAAAAGGCGAAATCTTTTATGAGAAGCTATAGACCAACAAAAACACATAACTTTATTTGGAGCTTAAAATTAGCTATAAGCCTCCAACTCAAGCTCTAGCAAGCACAAACGAATTACGGAGTAAGATTTATTTAGTTTAAAAGTAACTTAATAGCATGAACTTGGCATTGAAACTAATTAGAGTAAACAAGTAGTAATTTGTGATATTATTAAGCATCAACTTTTATTCCATTTCCCAGCTTTTGGTGCTTTTGGTGAGCTCATACCGCTATGGAGGCGATGAGATCAATATGACTCTTGCTAAACATGAGGCTAAATTGTTGCACGAGAAGATATCAGACAAGTGCTATGCTGATGATGATGTCATTAGGATTCTGGCTACAAGGAGCAAATGCCAAATCAATGCCACCTTGAATCACTATAGAGATGAATATGGACAAGATGTCCTCCAGGTACGTTGCACATGCATCTCATATCATATTCTATGATGGGGGAATAGGAGTTTGCACTCCACTTTTGTATCCAAAATTAAGTTCTCACCCTATTTTTAAAATCCATAATATTTTCACCCCTAGGTTTGAAAAATCTGTCGATGAAAGATGGAGTGCAAATTGTCATATTTGGGGTTGCAAATATTAGTGATTTCATGAATGAGTGTGTAAAGTCATATTTGGATGAAAAAGTGGGGGTACAAAGTACAAACTCTAATAATCCCTTCTAAGATGGTTTGAGAAAACATCCATATTTTATCCACAGGACTTGGAAGGGGATGGAAAAGACGAGTTCCTTTCCATACTAAGAACATCAATCCAATCTCTTCTCTACCCTGAGAAGTACTTTGTGGAGGTACTTCGGGGTGCAATCAACAAAAGAGGCACAGATGAAGGTGACTTGACAAGAGTTATTGCAACCAGAGCTGAGGTTGATATGAAGGTCATTCTGGAGGAATTCCAGAAAGTGAATAGTATCCCTTTAGATCTCGCCATTGCTAAAGACACCCGTGGTGATTATGAAGATATGCTCTTGGCTTTGCTTGGCCATGATGATAATTGAAGAATATCACACATCTCATCTCAATAATAATGATTATTCCCAGAGTTTCCCTTGAAGCTTTTTCAATATAGCGCTTTATATGTGATTTATCGTGCGTGTTTCGAGTGCTTTTTTAAAAAACAATGTGGTTCAAGAACTCGATTTCTGTTATACGAAGCATCTTGTTAACTATTGCATAGTTATATGTGTTTTCATCTTGTCAAAATTTTATTAAATCTATTCAGCAATATCTCATAGCCCTGTAACGAAACTCTGCCAGCCGGTGAGCCGGCTCCTTCCCCTGCTGTAAGTGTCACTGCGTGTCACGATTGTGTCGGAGACCCCAAATCGTTCTCACCCCTTTTTGGTCAGCAACCGTTGGGTTTTGTCGCCAATCCCAGCCGCTCCCATACCCATTGCAGGCACATGAGTTCCCATCCATAGAATTGAAATCCCTGATGAGACATAGATGTCGCCCTCTCGCTGCCAATCATCCATCTTCCTAACTCCTAAGTATTCCTACCAGGCTACCATCCTTTTACGTAGTTATTATTGTTATATTTCAGTAAAATCATCAAATAAGCCCTCATATTCAATATTTATATCATCCAATCAAGCATTCTAGCTTTTAAATAACGCTCAAATTTGGCATTCACTCACTAAATAACCAGTTACCATTTAATATGCACATGTGGTGACCCACATGGCCATTTTTACTCTGTTTTTCTTTTTTTTTTTTCCTTCGCTCTCCTATCTTTGTCAGATCAACTGCTATTTTTAAAAGACCAACCCGGACTCGTCGGGTCAACCCGGAACCCAGTGACCTTGACCAACCTGAAAATAGACACATGTAGCTCTTGAATGCGGCAACAATGGCGTTAAGGTTGATGATGTGTACTCTCTCATCACTTGTCATCGACAAATAAGTCTTATTTTAGAATTAATTAATTAGATTATGTGTATTAAAGGTAGAAAATTAATGTTTACTCCTATTGAAGGAAGTTTTAAGTTTTACTCATATTAGTGCAATTATTTTTATGTTTACTTTTATGTGGGGCAATTTCGCTTGTCATACCTTCTCATCGCAATTGCGACAACAACAATTCTAAAATATTTTTTAAAATATTATCAAAACAAAAAAAACTTTAAACATAAATAAAAAATAGATAAAACAAATTAAAAAATATAAAAAACATGGAGGCCTTTTCCGCAACCCGGTCACCGCTAAGCAATGCCACCTCCGATCGACGAAGAAATGCCAATTTGGGTAAAATCTACCATTTTTTCTTGGAATTTTATCAATTCAGGACCTGAAAGATAGATGAATTATCAATCCGGGACCCGAAAGATAAAATGTACCGGTATAGGACCCGAATGATGTAAAATTATCAATTTAGAACCTAACATTCCATAGGTTTTGATTATTTAATTTTTTTTGTTAATTCCATTGCTAATTTTGATAAACTTTTTTTTCACAAAAGTGTATTAGTTTAATAAAATTAAATAATATTTTAAAAATAAAAATAATAATAATATCATGACAACTCAGTCCTAGATTGATAGTTTTCAATCATTGAGGTCCTAAATACCGATTGTTTTCTTCTCTCTAGGGTTGCCGCTCGGCTCTTAGTGTAGTTTTTCGTTCTTTCCGGCTTCATTCATCGTGGACGAAGTGTGGCGCGAGGCATCGGCGGGGTCTAGCAGCAGCATAGGCGACGTGACCTGGTGCGAGGCTGGGTTGAGGGCGTCGTCGACAACGGCGTTTTTGGCAGAAGATTGATTCATTTGAAGAGTTCGGCGGACAAACGCAGAAGACCGAAGGCAGTGTTTCTCTTTGGCGGCAGAAGACCGAAGGTAGTGTATTTGTGTTTGGCTTCGGTGATTTTTTATGGAAGATTTCGTGGATTGACACAAGAAGATAGCAATCGGAAAAGGACAGCGAACTTCCGAACGAGAAGAGGGATGAATTTTCGGTGGTGGGAGTCATTATCACGGATCGTCCCCCTTCTGAACCGCCGCCGTGGAGTGAAGGAGAGTCTAGGGTCCGGAAACCCGTTAGAGCCGAGGGATAACTATTTCTAATTTGGAAAAATTTCCGGGATATGACTAAAACAAAGTGAGTTTCTCAAAATGTGACTAGTTATATTTTCTTCCCGAAGTATGACCAAAAATTGAAAAAAAAAAAGATACTTTCGTTATATTAAATTGTGGAAGGACAAGAATACAATTTTTTAAAAAATATGCATTTTACACTAATTTCGTCCGGGTAAAAATAATGCAATTTATGAAGGTGTCATTGCACTACATTTATTGCACTTTATGTCGATATTCACTGCACCACATAACAAAAATATTATGAATTTAGCGTTTTTTAGATTTCATAACTTTAGTTTTTAGATCTAGTTAAATATAATGCACTTCATGGTGAAGTTATAACACAATATTACATAAAATGCTATGAATTTATAGACTTTTTTCATGTCATTTTTAATGCACTTCTTTTCATGTCATTGCACGTTTACATTATTGCACTTCTTGCCATATCATTGCAATTTGTGCCATAACTCATTGCACTTCTTGTGATGTTCATGGCATTAAATATAAATTATTCACGGCAAATTATCTTTCATTGTCTTCAACCTAGGGTTCGTCTTCAACCTCGGTCCGCCATCAACCTGGCCGCTTTGACTGAAGAATTTGAGTTCTTGGAGCGGCGGAGGGGCGCAGCATAGCGGCAACGACTTGGAGTGCGGTTGGCAGCGACCATGGAGGGGGGCTGGTTTGGCAGCGACAGGGAGGTATCTGAGACAGTGTTGGCGAAGAGGGATCGGGATGACGGCGTCGCTGATGGCTTGGGATGGCAGTGACACGCGGGTCTAGGGATGGAGGTTGCGTGCTGCGAGTTCGATTTTTGGCGATGCCTGCAACAAACTAGTGAGGGATTGGGGGTGGCTGTGAAACCTGCGAGTAGATGGACTGGTGGCGGCGGCGGATGGTGAGACGGCAGCAGCAAGGCGTGCGGGGAGCGTAGGAAGCCAGAGATCTTTTGCGTCTAGTTGCTAGGGTTGGAGAAAAAGCGTAGGAGCTTAAGGTTTTTGTTGGGATATATTATCCCGGCTTATTACTGTTCAGGAGCCGAAGACATTATCCAGTACGGAGCCCGAGAAGCTAGGCCCGTTTTGGCCCATTCTGGCCCACTTTAGCCATTTGGGCCCATTCCGGTCCATGTGGCCCATTAGGGTGGATTATTTCCCCATCCCCTTTCTCTATAAATAGGGAGCTTAGCCTCCATGTAAAGGATCCCTTCTTTCTTCCTTCTCACTAGAATAGCTTAGAACTCCATTAATGGGAGCTTCAATACTTGTACTATGTAATGGTGATGAGAGACTAATGAGAATGAGAGGGCTTGGACATTAGCCTAAAAAGTCCCGTGGTTTTCTCCCTTTCGGGTTTCCACGTAAAAACTGAGTGTTCATACATATATTTACTATATCGTGTTGGATTAAACTCAACACTGGCGCCGTCTGTGGGAATCTGTCCAAAAAGATTCATGTGTTCTACACAAATTTCGTGGGTTCGTTTCCCACAGACGGCGCCAGTGTTGAGTTTAATCCAACACGATATAGTAAATATATGTATGAACACTCAGTTTTTACGTGGAAACCCGAAAGGAAGTAAACCACGGGACTTTTTAGTCCAATGTCCAAGCCCTCTCTTTCTCATTAGGACTTTCCTCACCATTACACAATACAATTTGAGCTCCCATTAATGGAGTCTTGCAAAACTATTCTAGGGAGAAGAAGAAGCATTGGGAAGAAGGAAAAGCCCCCTTTACATGGAGGCTAAGCTCCGTATTTATAGGGGAAGGGGAGAAGGGGATCTCCACCCTAATGGGCCAAACGGGCCGATATCGGGCCTGGTGGTCAGAGTGGGCCGGATAGGCCGAAATGGGCCTAGCTGCTCGGGCTGCGTACTGAGTAAAGTCTTGGGCCCCTGAACAGTAATAGGCCGGGATAATATATCCCAACAGTTTTATAGATATAACATAAAGTGTATATTTGTCCATAGAAATAGTTTAATTATTTATTAATTACGAATTTTAATTAAATAATACAAATTTAGGTAATATTTTGAGAAAAAAACTAGTTTGGTCATAGATTGGGAAAGTGAAAGTGTTTAAGTCATATGGGGGATGATTATTTCTTCTAATTTAGGGTCAAATCGTTATATGTTTCAATTTTATCACGAGACCTACCTTGATAGGGTTCTCCATGAGGAACCTTAATTGTTTGACCAAAATCTTATTGTTGTTCGTAAACTTGAGCAAGTGATCTCCCTTTATCTATTCCGTTGAATAGGGCGGATTTTAGGGTGCAAATCCATGGGCTAACCATGGGATACTTCAATTTGAACGTAGATGAAAGAATTGGTAATCACTTAGGATCATTTCTTAATAAAGTTCAAGTGTTCTCCTTTAAAAAATGTAAAATTATCAATTTTGCAAATAAAAAGAAATGGAGGATAATTGACGTGCACTTTGTCGTGAGTGCACTCAAAATAAATCGATACTAACACTTATACGTAGTATAGGTGAAGTAGAGTTCGTATCCACAGGGAAAGGAATAACTTTCTTTTTATATAAGTAGTAAGTAAAGGGGGGTTTTGATTTTGAGTGATTTAATTTAATTAAACACGAAAATGAACGAGTTATATGGGATTAAATTCAAGAATAAAAGGGACTTGGTCTTGCTACTTTCCACTTGTTGATATATTTTAGTCGATCATTGTTATATCTATAACTTATCCCCTCTCGAATACTCAATCGAGGAGTATATCCAATTCATCGAGGGTAGTTATTAACAACGACCGTTCATTAATAACCCTTACTATTAATCAAATATAGAACAACGTCGTATACCGATATAATGGTAGCATTTAACCTCTTTAACTCCTAGATGAAATCAATTGAGATTGATAACCTCAACACAACGGTTTCAGTTTAACCAACAAAATTAATCCCTCTTGAGTTTATTAACCACGACCGTGCATTAATAAACCGAAGTTACTTACTTGTGAAACCATCAACGATTAACCATCGGTTCGTCGATCGTTTCAAGTAATAATCAATGTTGGAACGTTAACTAATCGTCACTTAGCCACCCTCCAACATCAATATAGAATGAGATTAAGGGAAGAATTAATAATCAAGAGGAGAAAGTAAGAAAATAACTCACAACTTTAATAATCAACAAGCTTCAAGAGCAAAACCAAGAAATGGAAGTTTAGCTCCTCATTTGGAGACTAAACATGCTAAAGAAATATAGAGAAATTCTATTCTAAACTGAGCTTAAGAGTATAAAGGAATTGGTGTCTTTTAAAGTGAAGGAAAGGAGGTGTATTTATAGGCTTTTTGAAGTGCAGGCCGAGTACTCGATCGAGTATGTACATATACTCGATCGAGTATGTGTAGAAACCTGAATTTGGTCAATACTCGATCAATACTCGAGTAGATTTTATATGTATACCCGATCGAGTATGTCGGTGTACTCGATCGGGTATGACAATAGAACGTGGCCAAATCTTTCCTTGCATGTTCATTTGTTCCCGGATTCAATCCTTGAAAATCAGTATTGGTACTCGATCGAGTATAAGGTATACTCGACCGAGTATACCCCAAAATCAGGAGTTTTTCCTTCTTTTTGTCTTCTACTCTTGCACCTTCCTTCACCTTTGATCATTTGATTGATCTTGGACCTGTTTAAGCTCAGAATAAACCTAATCTAAACAAATTACAAGAATTTAACAAACTAAACTATTACACCGAAAGTGTGTAATTTCCGAAATATTAAACAACCAAAACTAACTAAAAACGTAAATAAACACACGGAAATTACAAACGTATCAACTCCCCCACACTTAGTTCTTTACTCGTCCTCGAGTAAAGTCAAATGTTTCAAACAGTTTAAAATCATTCCATGAGTTCAAAAAGGAACTAAGATCACCAAGAAATAAGAAAATGATTTTTACAAAACAACATTTTTTTTCTTGGGTTTTATGATCTTCTATGCTCCATCTTCTTGCCTCTTCTTCTTTGCCTTCTCCTCTTTCTCTTCAAGAGATCAAATGAGTTCCTGCACACAACAAATACTTCTCTCATATCTCTCATTTTGCCTAGGAGCCTTTTCAGGTTTTCATCATAGCATCTCTTTTTGTTTTTCCATCCTTTCCAAACTCACTCAAATTTTTTTTATAAGCCATTTTTGCTTAGATTGCCCATTCTTGGGTTTTCAACCTAACTAGCATTTCAATTCTTTTATTTATCCATTTTTTTGTTTTGTTTACAAAGAGTAAAAGAAATTCATGCATAGTAAAAGGTAGAAAATGAAATTACATACCATGAGTAATCTCCTCCCCCACACTTAGTTGAAGCACTGTCCCTAGTGCCCGCCTTCTCCGCCATAGTAACTGCCCCCAAAACCGCCTCCGTAGCTCCCGTCACCCATGTGAGTGTCGCCGCCGTCATCCCCGCCATCAAAACCGCCACCCCCGGAGCTCGATCCTCCAAAGTTGCCCCATTGAGTGGGGTCATACCAAGAGGGGGGTGGTGGTGGTTGAGCCATGGTGTGGAATTGGCCTTGATGAGCCATGTAGGAATACATAGGTCCATAGAACCTACGTTGATATTCTTCATACCTTCGGTTGTCTTCGGCCCGTTGCTCCTCTAGCTTTTGAAATCCCGCCCTTTGTTCCTCTCGATACTTACCAACTTCATTAGTAACTCTATTAAATCCGTCAAGCAGTTGTTGGAAGTAATCGGGAGGTGGGGAAGCTTGGTTAGGTGCGGGCATGTGGTGATGTGCAACCTCGGGTTCTTGGTACTCGGGTTGAGGCTCTTGGTCGGGTTGGTCTTCGGGGAGATCTTGGGCTTGTGGTTCTTGGAGATGTGGTGGTAGGGCGTGAGGGAATAGGTAGTGTGGCACCTCGAACTCCGGCTTGTAGATGATTTTGGGAGTGTCGGGGTTTGGCAAAAGGAAGTATTGGACCGGTTGGACGTGTATGATCCAGTTGTACATGTGTTTTGGTTGGTCTCCAATGTACACTGTATGAGAAAAAGAGGTGCAGCCTGATCGGCCTAACCAACCTATGTCCATCAAACAATATTCGGGTATAGGAGAGTTATCCGTATACCCGAATTTACCGGCCAAGTGCATAATTACTCCTCCCAAAACAATGGCTCCTTTGGCTACGCTTTCTTTTTTCAGGTGTGCCCACATGAGATTGCACAGATTAAAGTCTACGTGACGACGGAATAGGGCCACGGACATCAAACAAACGTCCCCAATTCTAGTGTGATGGTTGTTGGGACGGCCAAGCAAGCAATTGGCTAAGAATTTCAAGAATAACCGGAGGACGGGGTGTTGGACATGACTAATATACATTTGGGAGGAGTTAAAGCTCACTTCCCCGGTCATCTTTGTCCATAGGGAGTGCCCAAAAATGGTGTTATCCGAGATGGCTCTCTCGTAGGGCACCGGGATACCAAAGTGTTCAGCAAATTCGAGTTTCGTTATTGAATAATTTCGGTTAAACAGACGAAACTCGAGTCTATCATCCCTAAAATCCGCCTCATCACTTTCAAATTTCACCGAACTCAAGAATTCGTAGATAATCCGTTCATTAGAATTGTATTTCATATTGAAAATACGGTCCATATCTAATGCATGAAAGAATTTTCTACAACTCTTATAGACTCCTAATTCTCGTAGAGCATCATGGCATAGAAAACGGGAAGGTTTTACTTGCCTTTTTGTTGTTGCTAGGAGTCTAGTTCGGTGCTCGGCGTCGGCGGGAATGATGTCTTCAAAGCCCGGGATAGGTGCTATGGTGCTTGAGCTCTCTCCCCTATTCTTCCTTGGTGCCATTTGTGAAGCTTTTGAGCTTAAAGAGCAAAAATTCGAATGGGGATAGGGTTTTTTGGGATTTGGTGGAAGTTTGGGGAAAATGGGATTTTTGGGTATAGATATGGAAAGGAGAGTGAGGGGAGTATTTTGGTGGTGAAATGGGATGATTTGGTGAAGGATTGGGTGAGATATGGTAGAGAGAAGGTCCAAAAATGGAGTTTTGGGGGAGAGGTGTTCGAAAATTTGGGAGTGTTTGGGGAAGATGAAGTGGGTTGGGGTGTTTTGAGGGTATAAATCGCAGGGGTACCCGATCGAGTATCCCTGTATACCCGATCGGGTACCGGAGGCAGGGGCATAGAAAAGTTGATTTTCCACTTATACTCGACCGAGTATTGATAGGTACTCGATCGGGTATAGGAGGCAGGGGCTTATTGCTTTCATTTTTCCACAAATACTCGATCGAGTATGGATATGTACTCGATCGGGCCTCAGAGGCAGGCTTCCGATGGAGTTGGTTTTCCAGGCATACTCGACCGGGTATATTCTAATACTCGATCGAGTATGCCTGTATCTTTGAAAATTGCTCGGCACCTCGATCGAGTATGGAAACCGGGTTCCCCTTTTTTTTTACCCATACCCGACCGAGTATTACAGAGCACTCGATCGGGCATGTCCCCAGATACATTTTTTTTTTGTTTTTTTGTTTTTTTTTTAATAAAAACTCACACACTCTATTTGATAAAAGGATACAGAAAACATACCTTGCTTGGGTTGCCTCCCAAGAAGCGCTTTGTTTAACGTCGTGGCTCGACAATATCTTCGTTTCTCCTTCATTCATAGACCGGTTCAGAAAGGTCTATGATCTCCACGTTCTTGGGTTGAAAACCCTCAAAGAAGGGTTTTAGTCTTTGTCCGTTCACTTTGAGCACTTCTCCCGTCTCCGGGTCTTCAATTTCCACCGCCCCGTGTGGATGGATTTTGACCACTTTGTATGGTCCGGCCCAACGGGATCTCAACTTTCCCGGAAATAGACGAAGGCGTGATTGGAATAGGAGGACTTTGTCATCAAGTTTGAAATCCTTCCTTATGATCATTTTATCATGCCATTCCTTCGTCTTTCTTTTGTAAATCTCCGCATTGTCATAAGAATCCAGGCGGAGCTCCTCCAATTCTTGTAATTGGAGCTTCCTGTGTATACCGGCTTCGTCAAGGTTGAGATTGAATTCTTTTACCGCCCAATATGACTTGTGTTCAAGCTCTACGGGAAGGTGACAAGCTTTTCCGAACACAAGTCTATAAGGTGACATACCGATTGGAGTTTTGTAGGCAGTTCGGTATGCCCATAGTGCGTCATCAATTCGCATACTCCAATCTTTCCTATTTGGATTCACCGTTTTCTGGAGTATAGATTTTAACTCCCTATTTGAGGTCTCCGCTTGGCCATTAGTTTGAGGGTGGTAAGCAGTGGAGATCTTGTGAGTCACACCATATTTCTTCAGTAGGGATCCCACAATTTTATTACAAAAATGTGTGCCTCGGTCGCTTATTAAAATTCGAGGGACCCCGAACCTTGAAAATATGTGAGACTTGAGAAAGTTCGCTACCACCTTGGCATCATCGGTTTTTGTTGCTTTTGCCTCCACCCATTTGGAGACGTAATCTACCGCAAGTAGGATGTAGATGTTACCTTGAGAGTTTGGAAAAGGCCCCATGAAGTCGATACCCCATGCATCAAAAATCTCACAGAAAAGCATGGGGTTTTGTGGCATTTCGTTCCTCCTTGAGATGTTGCCCGTCCTTTGGCAATTGTCACAAGCCCGGCAAAAACCATTCGCATCACGAAAAAGACTTGGCCACCAAAATCCGCTTTCGAGAATTTTCATTGCCGTCCGTTTCGGGCCGAAATGTCCTCCACAAGCATAAGAATGGCAAAACTCTATAATGTGAGCTATCTCATATTCGGGGACACATCTTCGGATTATTTGATCCTTACAATGTTTCCACAAATATGGGTCATCCCACACATAGAGTCTTGAGTCCATTTTTAATTTTTCTTTTTGTGATTTTGAGAATTGTGGAGGAAATTTGCCGGAAACAAGAAAATTTACAATGTTGGCGTACCATGGTTGTGTGACTTTGATGGCGAAAAGGGTTTCGTCTGGGAATTCACCTTTGATGAGATTTGAGTGAAGGTCTTCAATGTCTTTATGAGGAATGAGGCGGCTTAAGTGATCGGCCACCAAGTTCTCCGCCCCTTTCTTGTCTTTTATCTCCAAGTCAAACTCACTTAATAGAAGGACCCATCGAATGAGTCTTGGTTTGGCCTCCTTCTTTGTCATGAGGAACCGTAGAGCGGCATGGTCGGTGTAAACAATAACTTTCGTTCCAAGAAGGTAGGAACGAAACTTCTCTAAGGCAAAGACTACTGCTAGCATTTCCTTCTCGGTGGTGGAGTAGTTCCTTTGAGCTTCATTTAAAGTCGAGGAGGCATAGTAGATTACATGAGAAGCCCTTCCGACTTTTTGGCCTAAAACAGCCCCCACAGCATAATCACTTGCGTCGCACATGATCTCAAAAGGAAGAGACCAATCGGGGGCTTGTATGATAGGAGCGGTTACCAACCTTTCTTTCAATGTGTCAAAAGCTTCCTTGCATTCGGTATTGAGATCAAATTCCACCTCCTTTTGCAGGAGTTTGCATAGGGGAGATGAAATTTTGGAGAAGTCTTTTATGAACCTTCTATAGAATCCGGCATGTCCAAGGAAAGATCGAATATCCCGAACATTTGTTGGGTACGGGAGTGTTTGGATGACATCAATTTTTGCCTTGTCCACTTCGATGCCTTTTGAAGAGATCACATGTCCAAGAACAATCCCTTGTTCCACCATAAAGTGGCATTTTTCAGAATTTAGGACAAGGTTGGATTCAATACAACTTTTGAGCACAAGAGTAAGATGGTAGAGGCAGGTGTCAAAGGAGTCCCCATGAATTGTGAAATCATCCATAAAGACCTCCATGAACACCTCCACAAATTCGGAGAAGATGCTCATCATACACCTTTGAAAGGTGCCCGGTGCGTTGCATAATCCAAAGGGCATTCGTCGGTAGGCAAAAGTGCCAAATGGACATGTGAAGGTTGTTTTCTCCTGGTCCTCCGGGGCTATTGGTATTTGAAAATACCCGGAGTAACCATCAAGAAAACAATAGAACTTGTGCCCCGCTAGTCTTTCTAGCATTTGATCAATGAAGGGTAGTGGAAAGAAGTCTTTTCTAGTTACCGAATTGAGCCTTCGGTAGTCAATGCAAACTCGCCACCCGTTTTGAACTCGGGTGGGCACCATTTCGCCTTCTTTATTTTCAATGACCGTCACTCCGGTCTTCTTTGGCACCACTTGTGTTGGGCTTACCCATTTGCTATCGGAAATGGGAAATATGATTCCCATTTGGAGTAACTTGATCACTTCTTTTTTCACCACCTCCATCATGGGTGGGTTCAATCTTCTTTGCGGTTGCCTCACCGCCTTGGCCTCATCTTCAAGTAGGATCCGGTGCATGCATGTGGATGGACTAATGCCTTTGATGTCGGCAATAGACCATCCAATGGCCAACTTGTACTCCTTGAGGACCGCAATCAATCTTTCCTCTTGTTCTTGGGCTAAGGCGCCAAATTTGACGTGCACTTTGTCGTGAGTGCACTCAAAATAAATCGATACTAACACTTATACGTAGTATAGGTGAAGTAGAGTACGTATCCACAGGGAAATGAATAACTTTCTTTTTATATAAGTAGTAAGTAAAGGGGGGTTTTGATTTTGAGTGATTTAATTTAATTAAACACGAAAATGAACGAGTTATATGGGATTAAATTCAAGAATAAAAGGGACTTGGTCTTGCTACTTTCCACTTGTTGATATATTTTAGTCGATCATTGTTATATCTATAACTTATCCCCTCTCGAATACTCAATCGAGGAGTATATCCAATTCATCGAGGGTAGTTATTAACAACGACCGTTCATTAATAACCCTTACTATTAATCAAATATAGAACAACGTCGTATACCGATATAATGGTAGCATTTAACCTCTTTAACTCCTAGATGAAATCAATTGAGATTGATAACCTCAACACAACGGTTTCAGTTTAACCAACAAAATTAATCCCTCTTGAGTTTATTAACCACGACCGTGCATTAATAAACCGAAGTTACTTACTTGTGAAACCATCAACGATTAACCATCGGTTCGTCGATCGTTTCTAGTAATAATCAATGTTGGAACGTTAACTAATCGTCACTTAGCCACCCTCCAACATCAATATAGAATGAGATTAAGGGAAGAATTAATAATCAAGAGGAGAAAGTAAGAAAATAACTCACAACTTTAATAATCAACAAGCTTCAAGAGCAAAACCAAGAAATGGAAGTTTAGCTCCTCATTTGGAGACTAAACATGCTAAAGAAATATAGAGAAATTCTATTCTAAACTGAGCTTAAGAGTATAAAGGAATTGGTGTCTTTTAAAGTGAAGGAAAGGAGGTGTATTTATAGGCTTTTTGAAGTGCAGGCCGAGTACTCGATCGAGTATGTACATATACTCGATCGAGTATGTGTAGAAACCTGAATTTGGTCAATACTCGATCAATACTCGAGTAGATTTTATATGTATACCCGATCGAGTATGTCGGTGTACTCGATCGGGTATGACAATAGAACGTGGCCAAATATTTCCTTGCATGTTCATTTGTTCCCGGATTCAATCCTTGAAAATCAGTATTGGTACTCGATCGAGTATAAGGTATACTCGACCGAGTATACCCCAAAATCAGGAGTTTTTCCTTCTTTTTGTCTTCTACTCTTGCACCTTCCTTCACCTTTGATCATTTGATTGATCTTGGACCTGTTTAAGCTCAGAATAAACCTAATCTAAACAAATTACAAGAATTTAACAAACTAAACTATTACACCGAAAGTGTGTAATTTCCGAAATATTAAACAACCAAAACTAACTAAAAACGTAAATAAACACACGGAAATTACAAACGTATCAATAATATTCAATAAATAATTAATTTGTTGTTTAAAGGAAATAGCATTTAACCACATAAACGAAGAGGGTTAATGATTTGAGATACTTCAAAACAAAATCATAGTTGTTCCAATAACACAAAATAAATTTCTAATAAAGTGGCTGGAAAAACGAATTTACAAGTCATTCTTGTAGACCCATCCCTGGGTCCATGTATAGTTATTTAACTTAGCGAAAGGTATAATTTATGGGGAAGATAAAATGTGAAGAGAGACTTTTATTTACTCTGGATTACACACTACTTTCATGTATGGTCTTTGAATGTGTAAGTATGAACAATTTTACCATTCTAAAAAACAAAACAAGAATCTCTTTCTCTTGAAGTACAAATTGTACTCTCTTATCGATACTTGTAAAACAACAATCACGGATCCTCAAACCATCCTCATTCCTCAAACCATAGTTGTAGACTTGTAGTGTGGATGTCTTATCAATTTTTTGGATGGAAAAAATTACTCCAATTTAAAAGATATGATGTATCCAAACTTAGTGTGTATTTATAGTGTATGGTATTATCTAAACAAGTGTAATCAGAATACACTCCAATCCATAATCCACCCTTACTGTATAGTGCACCACCTCATATATACTCCGCATTCCACTCCTAAGAAATCATTGAAGTTTTATTTTTGAAAATAAGAAATCCTTGAAGTTATTCTTCTCATTCAAAAAACTTGAGAATGTGTGTTGGTTTGGAAAATAGAATTGTATTCTATTTACTTAATAGTATGAGATAATTAAGAAAGAAACTATTATCACTAGTATTAAAAGTGTCTAATGTAGCATTCATTTTGTAGTACCATAAAAATTGCTACAATATAATACTCGTATCTATTATTGTAGATTTATTGTACCAAAAAGTGCTACAATAAAATGATAAATTGCTACAATACATTTATTGTAACATCAATTGGACGCAACATACTAAAAATGCTACGAACATTTGATATATTGTGACATTTTTTTACATCTTTTACAACATTTTGCATATGCTACAAAAACAATACTTTGTTGTAGTGTATTTTGTACTCCGTGCTCGATTGTTTCACATTTTCTCTTCACAAATGAGTTTCTTGAATGCGCTAGACCATCTTTTAACGCCCCTCTTTATAAATGCTCTCGTTATCGCTACCAATCATCAATCAAGAATCCCTATAACCTATGTCGGGTTAAATCATAACATAAATTAAATCAGCACTATGCGATACAAATTAGCCAATGAGAATATATAAAACCGACTACAATACGCATAAAATACTTGTTGAATTATGGAAGTATCACTTCACAAGTTTTCCATTGGTGGGCTGCAGTGCTGCACACAATATTTCCGAAAACATGATACAAAGTCTAGTATCATCAAATAATGGGATGCACACTCAAATTTTCCTTCTTTATCTAATGAGGCTACAATTATTAGTTGAAATTTTTAAATGTTAAATATTAAATCAATATAAGTAAAAACTTATGTGTACAGATTTATTTGAAAAAGTTCTTTGTAGCGGGTTAGTCTAAGTAACTTGATGGTAAGTACAATAAAACATAAAAACTTGCCTAAATAACTTGATGTTTTTGTATAAGAAAAAAGTTGTTTGGCCACGTTAATAATCCTGAGAGTTAACAATCTATAATTCATCAATTCCCTAAAACGAAAAGATGTTCATTCTTTAATCGTAAGAGAATAAAAAATTGTACTTCTAATGAAATGCATGATGAAAAAAATGATTTTATATGATTTGATGTAGTCAATCTAAACAACCTAGTCCATCCGTTTCAGTTTATTTGACACACTTTCCTTTTTTGGATGTTTTAAAATAAATGTCACACTTCCTTATTTCCTTATTTGGTAAACAAATCTCTACCAAAACAGTGTAAAACGGTGCCAAACAGTGTCAAACAGTGTTCTAACAATGTCAAACAGTGTTCTAACAGTGCCAAACAGTGTTCAAACAGTGCCAAACAGTGTTCAATCAGTGCCAAACAGTGTCAAAACAGTAAAATTTACCCCCTTCAGTAAATTTTTCTCTTAAATATTGACAAGTCCAACTGTGTCAAAGAACTGAAACGGAGGGAGTACTAAACACGTTCTTCTTATTGATCCAATCCCGGGTCAATGTGAAGTTATTTTACTTGACCCAAGTTCTAATTTGTCGGGAAGATAAAAATTATGTTAAGACTTAAGACAGACTTTTACTTTGCATAACACGCTTTGCTCATGTATACCCTTGGAATATGTTAATTAATAGGGACTTTTATTCTGCATAACCTACTAAATGAATAATTCACACATATTATTAAATAAAATGTATTCAAAGTAGAACATTCGAATAGTTTAAAACTTTTATTTTTACAACTAAAAGAAAACAAAGAATAATATTTAAGAAATAATTAATTTTCTATTTAAGGGAAAGTGTGTTTAGCCACATAAACAGCGGGGGTTAACGATTTGTAATACTTGAAAACAAAATCATTTTTTTTTTGAAAACAAAATCATTGTTGTTCCAATAAACCAATATAAATTTCTATAAAGTTGTTTGGAAAAACGAATTTATAAGGTTTGACATAGTCAATCTAAACAAGCTACTAAACACGTTATTCATGTGGACCCATATGTGGGTCCATGTAAAGTTATTTAACTTGGCGCAAGGTATAATCTGTCATGATCGATGATACAATGTGAAGGGAGACTTTTATTTACTCTGGGCTACACACTATTTTCATATATAGTCTGAACTTTTAAATATTAGCAATTTAACCAATTTAAAAAACAAAACAAGAATCTCTTTCTCATGAAGTACAAATGGGACTCTTTTCTTAATACTTGAATCACTACATTCACGGATCCTCAAACCAGGGATGTGCATCACTTCAAAATAGAAACCGAAAACCGGATCGGATGTATTCCGGTTTTGTAGAGGTATATTTTTCTAAAAATTAATTCGACATCACCTATATAAATGGAATGATGATCAATTGGCACCACTCAAATATATTTTGTAGTTATATATGAAGGTATATTTTCTAAAAATCAATTTGACACCGCCCATATTAACCGATGGGAATGAGGGTCAAAGTATAAAATATACGAAGAATATGAAACAACTACATGTTTAAAACTAAAGTAAAAGTTATTTACAAAAAGTGATGTCTTAAGTGTAGTGACTACATTAGAAACTTAGCTTTAGTTATAGTAATTTATATTCAATATTTATACTTAATTATGTGACCATGACGCTGACAATAATAAAATTTAGTGATATTTTTGTAAATACGTTTATTTCAGAAATATTTATAAAGAGTCCAAATATATATATATATATATATATATATATAACTAAAAGAAATTTACATGTAATAAATCTAGCCATGGTTAATATCGTTTACTCATTTCAATAAGTCACGCACTAGAATAATAATTCCAGACAAATATAATGATTCTTAAATTTAAATGTTGACAACAAACTATGATTAAGATCACCAATGGAAGAATTGGCAAATTATTATGTTGACTTTAAATTTAGATAAGATAATGTGTATCAGAAAAAATAAAAAACTAGATGATCATTCTTTCATATGAGAAAACTATATCGTATTTACACATGCAATATTTGATGAATTTATTATCGTAGTGTTACTTTATTAGTTAGTGATGTGTGTTTTCTCGCACTTAAAATAGATCGTAATATAGTGGTGTAAGTACGAGTATCGTCTCCACAGGGACGGACAAAAGGGAATCAAGAATTAATTAAATTCAGCGATTAAAAAGAAAAAAAAAAACGTCGTGCGAGATTGGTTGGTTTGAAAAATAAAACTAATCCGAACAATTAAACTAGGGAGTTCTTTCTAATTAATGACGAAGGGAACAGGGATCGATTCCGGGGTAACCAGATTTCTGGCAGATCAGGCCTAATTACATGAAATTAATTTAATTGAGCCTAGCTAATCATTACTAAGTTCTTACCGCTCTCGCGGCGTAGAGTACAATAATTTAGGGGACCAGACTGATCTCTCATGCGACAGGATCCTAAATTATTGCCAAGACGAGCGAGCTTACGGCCCCTTAATCGCTACTAATCTCTTAGCGAACGATTAAGTGTGTGTAAATGTGTCCTAGAACAAATTAGATCTCTCTTAATTTATTCTACATGCAATTGTAATTCTACTCGCGATTCTAGGTTACAAAAGATATCAATTAAATTATTCAAACACAAATTAAACGGCATTCATGCAATTAAACCGAAAAGAATCTAGCCATACATCATGATTAACCCCTTCATCAATCCCAAATCCCTAATTAAAACTATTCACAATTCATAATTGAAGAATCAATAGAATTGGAATAAAAAGAATTAATTGTCATTAATTAAAAAGGTGGAACTTACAAAGGATCCCAAAAGATTGATGAACAAGGCTGAAAAGCCCTCTAAAATTCGTGCTAGGCACTCTCTCTAAGCCCCCCCCCCCTCATAACGGGGGTTTACAGGCTGTTTAAATAGAAAAATCGGGTGAAATTTGAGCTGAATTAGGATTTTCGGAGCTAGACACGATGCCAGGCACGATCGTGCCTTCGATCGTGCCTCCGGAGCAAAAACGCGCATTTTGGGCAGGCACGAGCGTGCCTCCCTCCAGGCACGATCGTGCCTGGCTGGCAGTAACTCCGCGGTGCTTTTCTCTTCAGGCACGATCGTGTCTGACTTTGAGGGCACGATCGGGCCTACTTAACTTCCGAATTTGACACAACTTCCTTCATGAAAGTTGTAGATAATTAAGTCCTCTATCCACCCCAATTTGTTGAATGTGATTTGAATCATCCAATCAAGAGATATGATTAAAACGGTGGAAGGTGTCTTTTTGAAATCGCAGCAGAGATTATCTGACTTCATCGTCTGTTTTCACCTTCTGCCTCTCAGATTCTCGCAAAGGTGTCTTCATATGGTTTGTATCCCTTAAAGTTGGATTTCCTATGGAACTTGAATCGTGTACATTGGATGTTTCTACAAAGAGATATGCTTTAACGATTGACAGAAGGTCATCCTGATCGTCGTTTTCAAGCTTCATTCATCTTCTTTTGACCCCGTAGCCAATCCTAGAGCTCTTTTTCCTTCAAATCTTCATCGTGAATCTTCTGGTGACCTCCAAAGCTATCAAATCATTCTCAAATGCTTCTCAAATCATCCCGATTGTTCCTCAAGTGCCGGTGGCGGGCTCAAAGTCCCTGATTTTGACTACAAACAACACAAAACTTGAACCAACGCCCAGTAAACATAACTTGAACTAAAATTGAGACTTGTAACACCTTAAAACTAGGAAAATCATCAAAAGCCGATCTCAACACGCATCAAATACGTGTCAAGATACGGACTTATTAGTTAGCTATATTAAAAATTGTTATCGATAAAGTGCTTGAAAGTATACTACCAATGATGAGAAAAATATACAATAGATTAAGGGTCTGTTTGCAACAACTTCTACTTTTAAAAAATTGTTTTTTTTAATAAAATGGAGAGAAGTGATTAAATAAAAGTTGATAGTGTTTGAGAAAAAAGTGATTTTGAAAAGTAAAGTCGGTAGTGTTTGGTAAAATAAGTGCTTTTTTTGTAATAGAAAAAGTAAAAGCACTTTTGACGCGGAAGCCGAGAAAAATAAAAGTTGTAGTTTTGGGAAAATAAGTGTTTTTTTAAAGCCAAAAACTGAGAAGTGCTTTTTAAAAGTAGTTGCAAACCAACCCTAAAGGGGACATAATGTTAGATAATACCAAAATTATCATCGATTATCAATAGTGAAAAAACTATAGAAATAATTAATTCATTCCCAATTATTCAAATATATATATATATATATATATATATATAGAGAGAGAGAGAGAGAGAGAGAGAGAGAGGACTGCTCAGGTCCAGCCGGAGGGACGGGAGCAGCCGTCCGAACTTCACTGTTTGGGGCGGTTCCCGGTGGAATTTTTAGATGAAAATTTTTTAGCATGTTTCTCATCAAGTCTAGTTCGTCCATACAAAATTTTAGCTCAAAATTCGACCGGGAAGGCAGTCAAATAAATTCTTGAAACTTACTGCACTTTATATATGCGCAGAATGTGCAGTAACCTTCTCTGTTTATCAATAATATGGAAAAATCTTGTTATGTCTCCTTCTCTGTTTAACCGCATGCATTATGGAAAAATCGGGAATTAATATCCCCTTACTTGAGCCAAAACTCCTTCGCCTGCTGTGTCTCTACCTCTGAGCAAGCAAGTCTACGTTTACACGCTTGAATTCGAAAACCTCTTTTTTGCATGCATCTCATCGTAACAACTTCTTGCCACAAAAAATGAATTTTCTCAGTCACCGAGAGATGGATTCCCGCTCCCCAACTGCTCGAGACAATTGTCCTGCATTCTTCTTCCTTTAGCCAGTTATTTTCAAATTTAAAATTCTTCTTCCTTCGGCCATGAACTATAGGCATGACCTTGATCCATAGGGCCATATGGTCGATCACCGGGGCTTCCACCGAAGCAACTTGGGCAACCATAAACCTGTTCCACCATTCGTCATTAAACAAAATGCAGTCAAGTTTTTCCTCAAATCAATGCACCGTTCCTTTCCCACGTTCGCATGTCCATTGGTATCCCATGAACGGGAAATCCCGTAGTCCACTACCTCGCAACCTCAAATTCAGATGGGGGATGTGCCCTTTAATTTCTTCTCCGATTCATAGATGATATCGTTGATATTCCCAATGACAATCCATGGCCCTTGGTTACGATCTGCCAATCCGCGTAATAGTGCCCACGATTCCAGCAATAGCTTAACAGTACAATCGATGTAAGTGGCTTGCACATCGTTCACCGTGACCTCCGAATCATCGCTCCAGCCAAGGACTAGCCCTCCGCTCTAACGCTCGCTATCCATGCCGCAGCTGTGAAAGTACCTCTACGGCTCTACGAACGAAGCACCTGCTTGGCTCTCTGGCATCGAACTTTCGTTTCCATCAAGAATATGGAGGGGCGATGGCTTTGCACAATATCTGTCACTCCCTGAGTTGTTGCTGGATTGCCCAATTCCCTGCAATTCCAACTAATTGTGCTCATAATCGTGACAAGATAAACAGCCGGACAAGAAGATCGGAGTCCCGCCGGAAAGCACAACTAGGAAAAACCTAGACTACGGCCGCAATTATAACTTAGGCATGCTTGAAAATTACAATTATCCATAGTTATACAAGCCATGTTATAAATTCTTTTTACTTGTTTTAACGGATGCTTTGAAATACTAAATCTTTATAATCTTTATAGACAATCTTTTACACATTACATATTAGAAGCCTTTTTTGTATACACCGATCAACATATTTTAAATTTTCTTGATAGTTAAAGAAATGCCATTGTATTTTGGATTAATATTTTTTATTTAATTCAAACTATATATGCATGTATACATATATATATACATACACACTTGTTTTATTTGATCTAATATATGTCATAGACAAATGGCCAGTGTGATGCCCTGGGGATATTTAGAGGAGATTAATAGACATCTAGAAACATATACATTTCTCCTCATTTTGTGGTATATATTTAGCCCTTCTAGGCTTCTAGAGAGAACACGACTTTTGAGTTGATTTAGTTAATTACCAACCTACATTTTAGATTAGACTATGTGTCATGTAAGACTGGTATGCAATAATTCTTTAACCATGTGAAATGTAATATAATTAAGCACCAAACATATTAAATGATTTATAAAGTTCTAGGAACTAAGTGTGTATTTATATTCTTAAAATTAAATGACTTTAATTATAATGATACAATGACAAATACTCCGTGTATGACTATGATAATGATAATAAATGAAAATATGAGAGCTTTTTTACCAAAATATGAGAGTTTATAATAAGGGTGATTCTCTAAGCTATTACTCCGTTTGTGATTGATAACAAATTGAAAAATAGTAAAAGGATTGTTCTAAAACAAGTTTTAACTTTTGAGTGTAAAACGCAACCTCCTCACACTTGAGCTGGACCTCGCCCTCGAGGTCTCTTTTTATCTGATTTGGGCTTGAAAATGGTGCGGTTGAGTTGTGGAAAAAGTCTGGTATTTATAGCACAAAAAATCTCGAAGGCCTCCAAATCGGCGGCCGCCCTTCATCCTCATCCGGCAGCCTTTCGTCGCATCGCCGGCAGACGATCGTGCGCGCGTCGCTTCGCCGCAAACGGTCACGGCAGGCGGCTGCCTGCCAATCCTGTCTGGCCGCCTGCCATCAATTCTCACAGTCCGGTCGTTGGTTCAGTCACTTTGTGCCGTAGGTGGCCACTAAGGGCGGCCGCCCTCCGTCCGGTGTCGACAGCCTTCGGTCTTTTTTTCGTTTCCGGTCAATTTGATAAGAAAAATAAGTACAAAAATGGACTTATGACACGTATGCTGAAGTGCCGCTGCTCTGAATTTGCATATTTTCGCCTAGTGGTGGATCCAGTCCTGCTCCGGTAACAGTTCCAGTCCGGTCCGGTCAACGACCCGACGGTCCCTATCTGGTCCGATCAACGACCAGGTGGTCCGGTCCGGTCATCGACTCGACGGTTCTTGTTCGGTTCCGGTCGACGGTGGAGCAATCCTAATCCGATCCGTTCGACGACCCGACGATCTTTGTCCGGTCTAGTCCATGATCCGGCGGCCCCTGTCTGGTCCGATCCATGACTCGACGGTCCTTGTCCAGTCCAATCGAAGACCCGACGGTACCTGTTTGGTCCGATCCACATCCTGGCGGTACGTGTCCGGTCCGGTTGACGGCCGGGCAGATTCGATCTTTTAAAGTGAAAACTTTTAAAAGAGTCTTTGAGTTGTCAACCAATAGGGAAATGAGAAGAGCATTCGTCAAGCTAACCGTTGATATCGATCGGGACTGGCCGGTTTCGGTCATGAAAATTTGTGTATTAATGTTTTTATATTTATAAAAATGTTTTTATATTTTTCTAAAATTGAGAATTGATAATTGGGATTAATAAAAGAAGATCAACTCAGTTGGGATTATTTATAGCTTATGCATAGTTCACATTTAAATTGGACCTGATATACCAGGTTGTAGCAGGTTAGAGACTATTTTTGGAAAATGGTCCTTATAATGAGACCACCCAGAAATAATCAATAGTTGGGATTATTAATAACAGACCGGTAATAGTTGAGATTATTATTTTCAAATTTTCCTTATTTTAATTATAAATACGAAGTATGTCATTAGTTCATACGGAGCAATGTACTATCATACTAGTATAAGTTAGTGACGTTGTTTTGTTATTTTAGCTGGGTAATAAACCACAAAATAAACCTCATAATCTTTTTATAAATCGTACAAACTAGTCAAAAAGCTAAATAGGCATAGTAGGATCACTGACCAAAATTTCTATAGATTTAACGTGAACATCTTGACCGAGGTTATTGCTGGTGCGTCTATAAGTAAATAACGGGTAGATTGATTTCAGAATGCAGAGGATCCAAATTAAACATTAAACCCTTTTTTTAGCGTGCACACAAATGAATCTCTTAATTGGGAGCAGACCCCCAAGGCCTCAAACTCTCTTTTCTTGCTTGGTGTTTCTTCTCTTATTTTCTGTGAGCATTTCTTCTTCGGCTGCGTCTTCAAATGATGAAGGCCACGGCCTGCTGACATGGAAGTCTACGTTCCAGAACAACAATAACATCTCACTCCTAGTTTCATGGAAACCTTCGCAAAATGGTAGCCGCCCCTGCGAAGATAACTGGTTTGGAATTCAATGTGTTAATGGACGTGTCAACAGGTTGAACTTGTCGGGGTCAGGAATCAAAGGTACTCTCAAGAGCTTCCCCTTTGAATCCCTCCCAAATCTCGAATACTTCGAAATCAGTTTAAATCACTTCTCAGGAAACATTCCGCCCCAAATTGGCAACCTGTCCAAACTCATCTATCTTGACATGTCAATCAATCATTTGAGTGGAACAATCCCTCCTCAAATTGGCCTTTTAAACAGACTTCAAACCCTTCATCTCTTTGAAAATTCTTTAAGTGGTCAGATTCCAGATGAAATCGGCAACTTGACTTCTCTTGTTGAGCTTGCTTTGTATCTTAATAACCTAGACGGAGCAACACCTGCTACGCTTGGCAAGTTGAAGAACTTGAACTCTTTGTATCTCTATGAAAACTCTCTTTCTGGAGCTATTCCTCCTGAGCTCGGCAAACTTGCCAATCTTTCTCTTCTTGACATGGACACTAACAAGCTAGAGGGGCCCATCCCCCCGGAGCTCGGAAACCTCTCACAACTACAGGTGCTGTATATGTTCGACAATAATTTGAACGGTCAAATCCCATCTTCGTTAGGACGACTAAATTCACTCTTGGAACTCAGCTTGTTCGGGAATAATTTGACCGGTCCAATCCCATCTTCGTTGGGTCAACTCGAGAACCTCTCCCTCCTCCACCTTTATGACAACAACCTGAGCGGCGCCATACCACTAGAGTTTGGAAATCTAACGAACCTCAAGGATCTTGCAGTGAGCAACAATCAGCTCACCGGCGAAATCCCAACTTCCTTTGCCAAACTAAAGAATTTGGAAGTTCTGTTTCTCCGGGTTAACTATCTTTCCGGTCCCATTCCACGTGAAGTCTTTGGTGCACTGCAAAAACTGACCACTCTTGAATTGGATACCAACCAATTCAGTGGAACAATACCAGATACCATTTGCAATGGTGGGAAAATTGAGTATCTCTCGTTGAGTAACAACAAACTCTCAGGGCCTATTCCAACCAGCTTGCAAAACTGTTCGAGCTTATTCCGTTTTCGTTTGGACAACAATCGGCTCACAGGAAATCTCTCTGGCTTGTTTGGCATCTATACCAACTTGACGTATTTCAACGTGAGCCACAACCTACTTAATGGAGAACTTCCTCAGCTTCCCCACCCGGAATCTTTCAAGTCTTTAAGCGTTTTGGATTTGTCATACAATAACTTCACCGGAGAAATACCCTCATCTCTGGGAAATTTACCGAACCTGACCTCCCTGAACATGAGCCACAACTCTCTCAATGGAAAAATCCCATCTTCCTTCGGAAATATTTTGAATTGGTTTCGGGTTGACTTCTCGTACAACAACCTAACATGTGAGATTCCGAACACGGCAGCTTTCAGGAATGCCACGCTCACGGGAAATAATAAATGTTTGTGTGGGCTTAATGATGATAAAAGCATCCATACTTGTGGCGGTAACAATACGAAGGGTTGCAACTCTTGTTATAACTAATAATTATAAAGCTGGCCAACGTACAACGAACAATATTACTATATTTTGCTTAATTATTACATTTGTATGTGATCGATCTTATGTGCTAAGTTTTTATATTATGTGCAGTGTGCACCATAATATTCGCAGTACTTCATGTCGTGTACGCCATCTTTTTCTTTTAATTTGGGCAATAACTTGGGCTATATATACAGATATGGCTCATTCACTGTTTTCTCTCAAGTCAAGATCAGAAATTGGCATTGGAGTGTGTTTTATACTACATATATTTCATTATTGTGCAAATCAGTCTTTTCTTTTGCATATGCTGGTGTCGTACTATAGTCTTGTTATGACTCTTTTAATTATATTTTCTTCCAATAAATTTTTGCAATCTTGGACATTTTTCGGCATCTTAAACTTTTGATAAAAAATAATTAATACTCCTTCTGTGTCCCAAAATCGTTGGCCAATGTTGACTTGCATGATATTAATAAAGTAAAAACTGTGTGGTTGAAATTTGTGCAGAGGAGAGAGAATTAACTTTAACCTCATATTCCTTACTTTAAATGGAAATGACCAACCTTTTGGGGCGACCAAAAAAGGAAATTTGGTCAACCATTTTGGGACGGAGGGAGTACGTGGTATGTTTTTAGTTTAACTACAATTAAAGATATAATTTTAATAGAAAAATATTTTATTATCATTTTCATATTATAAGGAATTTCGTACACAAAATATTGAAATCACAAAATTTCGTACTAAAATATATTTGGCCAAACATTAAATCACTTAATCAGAAAAGTGAAATATTGAAAAAACTAATTTTTTAAATAATAATACTCTGTAAGTTTGAAAAATTGTAAGATCAAAGCAGTAATGAAGAACGAATCCCTACAAACAAAGCTACGATTTAAAGATAAGTACAAAGTCATAGAATTCATTACCATGACCAAATGCACTCCATGAAATAAAAATAAAAGAATCTCATAATTAAGCTAATATGACCTTAATTATTCACATGCATACATAAATATATGAAGTTGAACAAAATTTTAAGATACAAAATCTCTTTGAGACATTTTTACAAACAACTAAAAGGCATTATATATAGAACTAAACAACCTAAAGAACCTCGAGAATTTTGAATTTAGTTTTAATGAGCTCACCGAAAAAATCCCTCCTTCCTTGGTCAATTTGAGGAAGTTGGAAATTTGCATCTCCGGGTAAACAATTTATCTGAAACCATTCCACCTGATGTGTTGGGTTCAATGCCCAAACTTACCATGTTTCGGTTGGATACCGTACCAACCACTTCCATGGCCCTATACCAAAAACTATTTGCAAAGGTGGGAAAATTGAGTTACTCGGTCTGAGCATCAACAATCTCTCCGGGCGGATCCCACAAATCTTGCGAAACTGCTCGGGCTTAAAGCTTGGACAACATTTAGCTCACCGGAAATCCCTCTGGCTCGTTTAGGAAAGTCTATCCGGACTATCCCAACTTAGTGCATTTGAACATGAGCCATAACCAACTTCAGGGAGAACTTCCTCAACTTGCCTGACCCGAATCTACCGGGGCTTTACACTATTTGGATTTGTCGTACTCCCTCTGTCCCTTAAAACTTGTCAACTTTCCTTTCTTGGATGTCCCACTAACTTTGCCACTTTCCCTTTTAAGTAATGAATTTGTGGTTCTGTTTAATTCTCTCTCCCTTGTACAAATCTCTATTACACAGTTTTTACTTTATTAATTGTCGTCAAACATAACAAAGTTTTAAGGAATAGAGGTAGTACAATAAATTCACTGGAGCAATACCCCCATCTGACCATCTCTGGGAAGGTTTCCTAACTTAACCTCCTTGAACTTGAGCCACAACTGACAACTCTCTCACGGGAGATGTCCCATCTTAAGAGTTTGATAGAGAAATTGGTGTATGTTGACTCCTCCTACAATAACCTCAAATGTAAGTATCCTCAAACTGAGCTGGAACTACCGTCAACTGTTCAAAAGCTACTGGTGGATCGGAAAGGAGGGATGTGTCCGCTGTTAGAGCTAAGTAAGTCAACAAGCGGCTAGCAATAAACACCTAACACATGATCGAAATGCATAAATGAATCAAAACGGTATCTTAACTATATATAAATGTTTCGAATTGATATTTTATTCAGATTTCCAACCAAAAAGTCACACGTGACGGCCAGAACTCTATGCGTAAAGTCTATTTCATCTTATTTTTGTCCATATGGTCACTATACGATGACTCTTGACAAGAAATGTTGATCACCATGAAGGATTTTTGGTCAAAAATTTGAATAAAATCTCAATTCGAAGCATTTATCTATAGTTAACGTACCGCTTTGATTCATTTAAGAGTTAAGGTACCAAAATGCAACATTATCAATAGTTAAGGTACCATTTATACATTTCTCCCCCTAACACATACTCCTAGTATTATAATGTTTTGCTTTAATTGCTTAGTTATATATTCGCAAGTGATTTCTGTACTGTGTTAAGCTTCAAAATTATATGTTCGTGACTTCATGTGTGTAATATCAGCAATACATCTTGTGTAAATTACAGATCGAGATAGAGATTGATATGCTTCCTTCATTATTTTCACATAAATTAGTCAAGAGAAAATGATCTGAATAGGATTAAAATATGTCGAAAGTGTAAAAGTAATTTCTTGAATTTTTTTTGTCAGCCAGAGTAAAAGTGAGATTGAATGCAAAATTGTCCTCATTTGAAAACACTCATGTACTTTTAATCCCATAACTTGGTAAGAATGTCCTCTTGTATCATCATGCAGACATTAACGATGTTTTTAGTTGGACTGTAATTTGTCCCAGACCAGACCAGTCCAGACCAGTTCAGACCAGACCAGACCAGACCAGACCAGACTTGGATAGTTATAAAAATACAAAGAAACCAGACCTTACCAGACCAGTTCAGACCAGTTCAGACCAGACCAGACCAGACCAGACCAGACCAGCAAATTACAGTCCAAGTAAAAACATCCTAACAATTGTTCTCTCCGTCTCATTATATCTATCTTACTTTCTTTTTTTGATTGTCCCAGTATAAATGCTATGTTTACATTTTTGGAAAGAAATATGTGGTCCACAGCATACTCAATTCTCAATTACTACACTTCATTAATAATTGTGCCAAAAAAATAAGACACATAAAATGGGTCTAATGGGATGAGGTTAGTATTGTCAAGTCATAATGTCATCACCAATGTTCTAAAAGGCGCTAGGCGCTAGTCGGGCGGTGACTGGCCACCTAGCGCCTAGCCCGCCTAGGCGCCGACTAGGGCGCCTAGGTATTTTCCTTTATATCTTTGTTTTATTTTAATTTCCAAGGAATTTTAAATATATTACCAATAATTTTATAATATTTTGACAATAGGAATAGCTCATATAATCATTAGATATTATGGTTTTTGTAGAAATTTTATAAATAATAAAATAATTAATAAATAAATGAAGAGATTTATATTTTTAGTGTCTAAAAATGTACATATACATCCTAAAAAAATTATAAATATATAAAAATTATTTTTTATCATCGTAATATGAAACTAAATTATATAGGAATAGAATAATTATTGATTGAACGCTGTTTTAAGTCGAAACGAAAAAAAAGTTGGATCGGAAAAAAAATTAATACAGACCGCCTAGCCACCGACTAGCCCGCCTAGGCGCCCCGACCGACTTTTTCCACCGATTACACCAAAATCGGGGCGCCCGATCACCGCCTAGCGCCTAGGCGGGCGCTTAGCCCGATTTTTAGATCCATGGTCATCACTAACTCAAATTATAAAAATAAAGTCAAATAGCAACGTCAAGCCATAGTGACATCCTGACACCAAAACAATTGTCATGTTCATCATCATCATTACCCCAGTGCCGCAAAGACTCTCACCTACGGTGGGGTAAGGGTTCGGATGTACGCAACCTTACCCCTGTACTAAAGCACAGAGAGACTGTTTCCATATGATCTATAGTGAAAATCGCGTTGAAAATTGCATGGAAGGACTGCAATTTCATAACAAAGAAGTGCAAATAGTTTAATGTGTCATTTTACTTTATTACATCATATCCCCAAGACAAAATATAGCAAGTCTTTGGCTCTATTGCAAATTTTGGAAAGAAAACAAATGTCATGTTGATAATGGAAATTTGTTGAAATGTTGGCTCGCCGAAAAATACTAGTAACAATGTCCCTTGATTGTCAATGTATAAAAATGTATGAAATACACAAGATCACTATTCTAAAACTCGCTAGACACTAGTTGGGTGGTTGATGGGCGCCTAGCGTCTAGGCCGCCGACTAGGCCGATTAATCGGTCCGACTAGGCGGATTTTTAGAACAATGCACGAGATTAATTTGAACAAAGGTATGTTAAATATTACAAAATCATGACACACTCTAAGTAGGAGCTACCATATCACAAAACTGACATGACATCATAATGAAGACGTATATAATTGACCAGATCCACTCTTCCATATAAGCTATATATCTGACTGATTGACCAGATCCACTCTTCCCTCCTTTTCAATAATATTCTTATTATTTCGGGATGAAACTCACTGTTCTGGTCACGCAGGATGGAAGACGCAGAGAAGTTGATCATATCAATTTGGGGTCACAGGAGTGCACTGCTCAGCGCAATTCGATCCGGCAGGCTTACGCTGAAACCAATTGTGACGGCATCCTAAAAGAGTTAAACACATGACTTTGAGGTACTCTTCAAATCAAAATTGAAATATATTGAATTTGCTCTTATACTCCAATCCTATCTCTTCATTGATTTCCTTGTATTAAGAACTTACTCTAATCCTCCCTGATTCAGAAAGTTGTAGTGCTCTGGACACTGGACTGTCCTGAACGTGATGCTCTTTTGGCCAATGGAGATTGCCTGTATAAGAAGTCCCTTGAAGAAGATTGTTAGGAATCTGCCTATTTAGTATTTTAATAGGGTATTTGAAAGGAGAAATAAAATGGGCGGAGGTCAATTAAGTGGGCTGGGGTCATTTAATGGGTCTGTTTATCTATTTTAGTCCCTGTGTGGACCTACTACTATAAATAGTAAGTTGGGTAGCTAATAATAGGGAGACTATTAATTTGATTTGAGAGTTGCCTTGTTGCCTAAAAGTCCCGACCTGGTTGCCTACGGATTACCTTATTATCAATAAACATCCTTTTCTTCCCCTGTGTATCCAGATCTGTGTTGCTTGTTACTACTTTTGCTAGGATTATTTCCAGGTTCCTATTATTGGTATTAGAGAAATCGCTCCTGGGGATCGCAAGTGAAGTGTGACGTCGTGAATGGTAAAAACGAGATCCAAAATGGAACAACGCCTGGAAACCTTTGAGCAGGAGATGAGAGCGACCATCGCAAATCTCGCGTCAAATGAGTAGATCCAGAATCTCACCGTCATGCTGAACGAACAGATTCAAAACAGCATGGCAGCTTCCATGGCCGCGTATCAGAATAGGAGCGACCACGCTCGACGATCGCGCTCCTCCCACCTCCATCGGTCGCGTTCTCCTAGCCGCCGCCGATCGCGATCACCACTCAGCCCAGAGCACTCGAGAGGTAATTTTGTACACTCTCTCACCCCTACTCGCAGAGCTCATATTGGCCGGAAGGTGGATTTACCATTGTTCAATGGAGTAGGTGCCTACAACTGGTTAGTAAGAATGGAGCGTTATTTTAGATTGAATAAAACAGAGGAGGACAAGGTTGAGGTTTCAATGGTGGCTATGGATGATAGGGCCTTGAATTGGTTTCAGTGGTGGGAACAACAGACGGATGAGATAACCTGGGAAAATCTGAAGGATGCGGTTATCCGTAGGTTGCAACCCGACTTATTGCAGAATCCCTATAGACCCATGTTGAGCCTGAAACAGACTGGAACTATGGAGGACTATCGGGATGAGTTTGAGATGGTAATAGCTCCACATAAGAACATAAACAGGGGTATGCTAAGAGGCATTTTTATCAATGGCCTCAAGGATGAAATCAAGGCTAAACTGAAACTCTTCAATGGCAAATCTCTAGCTGCTACCATGGACAGGGCCCAAGCGATTGAGAAGAAAAATGATGACATATACACTAAGGGTAAAACTACAGAGAAACTGGAAGGAAGGGACAAGAGATCCATGAACTATAGACAACCTGTTTGGGGTGAGGGATACAAGCCAAAAGCTGGAAGTTTAGGATCCCAGACTGGTGGTAGAAATAATTCAGGACAACAGGGCACTCAACCTTGGTTTACTCCCGATGGGAAGAAGGAAACTGAAATAAATCACTCAAACATAAGAAGAGTAGGGCCACAGCTGACACAAGAAGAATACCAAGATAGAAGCCGAAGGGGACTTTGCTTCAAATGTGGTGAAAGGTGGGGTAGAGAGCACTCATGCAAAATGAAGAATTACAAACTGATTCTAGTGGAGGATTCTGAGGGAGAAGAGGAACGAGATAACACAGGAGTAATCCCTGAAGATGAACAAATCACCATGGAATCTAAGTCCCTGCAATTATCCTTCATGAAACCGGAGGGAAAACCCTCTATGAGGGATTTTAGGGTACATGGGATTTTGAAATGGGCTAAGGGAGAGAAGCTAGTAGATGTTGTAATTGATAGTGGAGCCTCACACAACTTCATATCCCAGAAAATGATAGAGCAGTTAACCCTCCCTTATCAGATTATTGATAGCTACAAGGTGCAGCTTGGGAATGGTGATAAGATCTTCAACAAGGGCAGGTGTGAAAAATTAATTTTGAGTTTGCAGGGAGCTGTCATTCAACAAGATTTCTACATGCTGGAGTTGGAGGGAGCTGACTTGGTTCTTGGCATGGATTGGTTGACTGGATTGGGGGATGTGGAGATTAACTTTCATAAGTAGAGCATAAAGTGGCATCAGCTGGGGATAAGTCAAAATATTCAAGGGGATCCTAAGTCAAACTCTAGGGAGGTATCTCTGAAGAAAACGTCACAAATTGTACGCGAGACTGGTGTGGGCTATCTTATCTACTAGGAAGGCAGAAAATGGGATGGGGAGGGAATTCAGCTGAAGGATTCCAATTTGGAAGGAATTGTGGCAGAATTTTCTATGGTATCTACTCCCAGACCAGGATTGCCTCATTCTAGAAAGTGTGACCATGCTATTAACATTGAAGAGGGAGCAGAAGTACCTAACCTGAGGTTATATAGATACCCACAAGGCCAAAGAGAACATATAGAGGAGATTATCAAAGAAATGCTACAAGAAGGAATTGATGGGAAGAGGAGAATTGATCACACAGTTGAAGTTGGTATGGGAGTTCTTATAAGGGTTCAAACTGGTTTGTTCCTGGATCCATTTAGAGCTGCAACTCCTCATAGCATGACTGCCTTAGAACTCTTACATGAAGAGATTGGTTACAAGGAGGAGGCTTCAAGGGTAATTCCAGGGATTTTTATACCCAGATTCTGCTCCTGTTTGCTGTGAAAGATGTGATGATGAAAGTGAAAGAAATGAAGCTCCTAGATCAGAAAACAAGGACTTAGTGGGAAGGAAGAGGTTCCAGGATGAAGAGGAAGTTCAAGATCAAGGTTGTGTCTTATTACCCACCTTGAGGGCAAGGTGGTTAATTAGGGGGGAGTAATGTTAGGAATCTGCCTATTTAGTATTTTAATAGGGTATTTGAAAGGAGAAATAAAATGGGCTGAGGTCAATTACGTGGGCTGAGGTCATTTAATGGGTCTGTTTATCTATTTTAGTCCCTGTGTGGACCTACTACTATAAATAGTAAGTTGGGTAGCTAATAATAGGGAGACTGTTAATTTGATTTGAGAGTTGCCTTGTTGCCTAAGAGTCCCGACCTGGTTGCCTACGGATTACCTTATTATCAATAAACATCTTTTTCTTCCCCTGTGTATCCAGATCTGTGTTGCTTGATACTACTTTTGCTAGGATTATTTCCAGGTTCCTTTCAAAGATGTTGCACAACAACACACAACTGGAGACTACCTCAAGGTATTACATTTTTTAGTTCTTAAGTTTAATCATCAATAGTAGACAAAATAAAAAGATGAAATGTTTTTATGAGAAGCTATAGACCAACAAAAACTCCTCACTTTATTTGGAGCCTAAAATTAGCTATAACCCTCCAACTTAAGCTCTAGCAAGCACAAACCAATTACGGAGTACTAGTATGATTTATCTAGTTTTAAAAGTAGCTTAATATAGCATGAACTTGGTATTGAAACTAATTAGAGTAAACTAGTAATTTCTGATATTGTCAAGCATAAAATTTTATTCCATTTCCTCAGCTTTTGGTACTTTTGGTGAGCTCATATCGCTACGGAGGGGATGAGATCAATATGACACTTGCTAAACATGAAGCTAAATTGCTGCATGAGAAGATATGAGATAAGTGCCACAATGATGATGATGTCATTTGGATACTGAGTATAAGGAGCAAATGCCAGATCAATGCAACCTTAAATCACGATAGAGATGAATATGGACAAGATGTCCTCCTTGTACGTTGCACATGTATCTCATATCATATTCTATGATTGGGGAATAGGAGTTTGCATCCAAAATTGGGTTTTCACCCTATTTTTAAAAATATACTCTTGCTGTCCCGCAATTTAAGTCCCGGTTTGACTTTGCGGGCTCCTAAGCGGACGTTTGGTCGTAATTATCTATAAATATATATCTAATCTATAATAAATTGACATTTGAATATTACACATTTCGATGAAGCACTTTAATTTTTTTTTGGGATAAAATATTGTTAATTTTGAGTAATTAACAATCAAAGCTTAAGAAGTTTGGCTCAAAAGTAAAACTCGGACTTTAATTAAGAGATAGAGGTAGTATAACATTTGCACCCGTAAGTTTGAAGAAATTGTAAATGAAAGATGGAGTGCAAATTGTCATATTTGGGGGGTGCAAATATGAGTGATTTCATGAATATAATGGGTGCAAATCCATGTGCTACCCATGGAATACTTCAATTTGAACGTAACGCAAAGGATCGGTAATCATTTAGCATCTTTTATTAATAAATTTTAAGTTTACTCCTTTAAAAAATGTAAAATTATCCATTTCGCAACTAAAAGGAAACAAAGGATAATATTTTACAAATAATTAATTTGTTTTTAAATGAAATTGTATTTAACCACATAAACAACGAGCGTTAACGATCAGAAATACTTCGAAACAAAATCATTGGTGTTTCAATAAAGCAAAATAAATTTCTAATAAAGATGTTGGGAAAATGAATTTATAAGCTTTGATATAGTCAATCTAAAGAAGTCATTCTTGTGGACCCATCCCCGAGTCGATGTATAGTTGTTTAACTTGGCGCAAGGTATAATTTGTCCGGAAAGTAAAATGTAAAGAGAGACTTATATTTACCGTGGATTACACAGTACTTTCATGTATAGTCTTTGAATTTGTAAACATGAACAATTTTACTATTCTAAAAAACAAAACAATAATATCTTTCTCATGAAGTACAAATTGTACTCGCTTATCAGTACTTGCAAAATTACAATCACAGATCCTCATACCATATGTTGTAGACTTGTAGTGTGGATGTCTTGTCAATTTTTTGGATGGAAAAAATTAATTTACCAAGATATGATGTAATCAGACTTGGTGTGTATTTATAGTGTATGGTGTTATCGAAACAAGTGTGATCAGAATACACACCAATCTGTAGCCCACACTTACTGTATAGTGCACCACCTCATATACACTCCGAAATTCACTCCTAAGAAACCCGGCCCTTAGCTTGAAGTCATTATTTTCATCCAAAAATTGAGAATATATGTGTTGGTTTGGAAAATAGAATTGTATTCTATTTACTATATGACATAATTAAGAAAGAAATTATTATTTTGTACTTTGTGCTGGATTGTTTCACTTTTCGTCTTCACAAATGAGTTTCTTGAGTGCGGCAGACCATCTTTTGACTTTTAACACCGCTCTTCATAAATGGTCTCGTTATCGCTACGAATCATCAATCAAGAGTCCCTAAAAAAAGGTGTCGGGCTATGTTTTTAAGAAATTAAAGCTAAAAATTAGCAAACACGTAAGAGAAACCTGGTATATCATAATATGAATTAAATCAGCACTATGTGACACAAATTAGCTCATGAAAATATATAAAACCAACTCCAATACGCATAACATACTTGTTGAATCATGGAAGTATCTCTTCACAACTTTTCTAATGGTGGGGTGCACACGATATTCCTGGAAACATGATACAAAGTTTAGCATCGTAAAAAATGGGATGCAGAGTCAATTTTTCCTTCTTTATCTAATGCGGCTACAATTATTATTAGTTGAAAATTTTAAGTCTTAAATATTAAATCAATGAAATAATGTAAAAAAGGGAAATGGAAACTAATAATCCAACATTTTAGCAGTCTTCTTACAACAGTCCACCTTTTTCGTTATTCAAGAATAATCCAACATTTGCACCCCATCTTCATTCGGTGGTCCCCGCTATTCCAAGTTATTTTCTTATCTTTGCAAAATATTATCTTTGTTAAAGGTGAGATTTATGGTATAATGGATTGCAAAGATAAGAAAATAACTTGGAATAGCAGGTCATCAACCGGTCAGGGACCAGTGAATGAAGATGAGGTGCAAAGGTTGGATTATTCATGAATAACGAAAAGGTGAGACTATTGTAAGACCGCTAAAGGGTTGAATTATTAGTTTCCATTTTCCCTATAAAAAATAGGAGTTTGGACTTTAGACTGGACAAAAATAGGGCTAAAAAATTTCTTCCGTTTTTCTCCCAGTTTGCATGACACAACAAAGGAGAAGCTCCAACCAGGCAGCCATCTGCGACAGACCTTAAAAGATGGGACATCGTCGCCTCTGCCTCCACCCCGCGTGTCAAGCTTGCTGCTCTGGTCCTCTGTCTTCAACGGCCAGCGACGCTGGCGCCCGTAGCAGTGGTTCGAGCTTTGTTTCCCATCTGCGAGCTTCATCCATATGACGACAATCTTTGATGGCTGGGACAAATCCTATAGACGATGGAGACTTTGGTGGATGAAGCAAATCTGTCCTCCACCATGGGTCTAAGCAAATCCACGGTTGACCTTAGGGTGCCCAGATCTGAAATTTTTGGAGGGGTTCGAGCTATTTAGGAGAGGGCTGAGAAGGGAGGCTAGCCGAGAATGGGAGGGGGACTAGGAAGGGGGATACCGGGAATGAGAAGAGGCTAGGAAGGGATTTCCGGGAATGGGAGGGGGCTAGGAAGGGACTGCCGGGAATGGTAGGGGCTGGGATATGACTGGGGAGGAAGGGGAACTGGAGCTGGGGAGGGGAATGGGTATGGTTACTATCGGGTTGGTGTTCGCATGGACGGGTTGGTCATTGGTGGGGTTGGTCACTTGTCGGGCTGGTCATGGTCCTGATTGGGTAATTGGTCACGGGTCAGATTGGTCACAGGTCAGATTGGTCATGGTCATGTACTGATTGGGTAATTGGTCAATGATGGGGTTGGTCATTGGTTGGATTAGCCATGATCATTGATTGGGTAAGTGGTCATTGGTCGGATTGGTCATGTTCATTGATTAGGTAATTGGTCATGGTCTTGATTGGGTAATTGGTAACGGGTTAAATTGGTCACATGTCAAATTAGTCATGGTCACTGATTAGCTAATTGATCACTAATCAGATTGGTCATTGGTCGGATTGGTCAGGGTCATTGATTGAGTAATTGATCGATGGTCAAATTGGTCATGATCATTGATTGGGTCATTGGTCACTGTCGAATTGGTCATTGGTCGAATTGGTCATGACCAATTCAAAGCTTTCTGAAAACCTGCTAAATCTATATAAGTAAACATTTATGTGTATAAATTTATTTAAAAATATTCTTTGCAGCTGGTTAGTCTAATTAACTTGATGGAACGTACAATCAAACATAAAAACTTGCCTAAATAACTTGAAGTTTTTATATAAGAAAAATTGGCCGCAATAATAATTCTGAGAGATAATAATCTATAATCCGCTAATTCCCCAAACCGAAAAGATGTTTATACTTCTAAGAAAATTGAAAACCATACTTCTAGTGAAATCCATGTTGAATTGAACAATATAATTGTTTTATATGATTTGATGTAGTCAATCTAAACAACCTACTAAACACGCTCTTCTTATTGATCCAACCCCGGGTCAATGTGAAATTATTTTACTGAAGACCCAAGATCTAATTTGTCGGGAAGATATAAATTATATTAAGAGGGACTTTTACTTTGCATAACACGCTTTGTTAATGTAAACCCTTGGACTATGTTAAGAGGGACTTTTACTTTGCATAACTTACAAAACGAATAATTCACATATATTAATAAATAAAATGTAGTCAAAATAGAAAATTTGAATAATCTAAAACTTTCAATTTTACAACTACAAGGAATCGAAGAATAATATTAAAGAAATAATTAATTTTTCTATTTAAGGGAATTTAAAGTGTGTTTAGTCACATCAACGGCAAGAGTTAACGATCTGTAACACTTTTTTTGTTTAAAACGACGATCTGTAATACATGAAAACAAAATCATGTTATTTCAATAATAAAGCAAAATAAATTTCTACAAAATCATTGGGAAACTGAATTTTAAGCTTTAATTTGACATAATCGATCTAAACAAGCTACTAAACATGTCATTCTTATGGACCCATCCTCGGGTCCATGTAAAGTTATTTAACATCGAGATAAAATGTGAAGGGAGACTTTTATTTACTCTAGGTTACACACTATTTTCATGTATAGTCTTTGAATTTTTTAAATATTAGCAATTTTACCATTTTAAAAATCAAAACAAGAATCTCTTTCTCATGAAGTACAAATTTCACTCTCTTCTTAATCCTTGCAAAATTGCATGCCCGGATCCTCAAACCATATATTGTAGATTTGTAGCTAATGTGGATGTTTTATGAGAAAACTGTCAAATAGGCCCCCGTACTATATCGAAAAAGTCAATTAAGCTCTCGTATTTTGGAAACACCCAATTAAACCCTTGAACTTTTTAAAAACACTCAATTAGGCCAATTAGTGGGTAACCAACCGGTTTCCTGGGCACTTGCACGTGTGGCAGTCCATGTGGCGGTCTACATGGCAAATATTAAAATTTCTTTTTTCTTTTCTCAGTTTCCTTCTTTCCCAGATAGCTGCAACGCCAGTACTACCCATCTCCTTCAACCAAACCTTCTGCCCCACCAGACTTCTTCATTCCTCTATTTACGACGGCCAACCTTATTAAAAAAGGCAGTTAAATGTAATATTCTAGGCTAGTAATTGCGAAGAATATTCAAGAACACAGGAATTCTTACAAGAAGAAAAGAATTCGAATCCAAACTCAGAGATGAGATTCAGGGAAGAAGAAGATCAAAATAGTCTGCCTTTATTCCCTCTTCACAATGTATATGTACACCGCGTACTTACAACTCAGTCAACAATGCTAACAGACTCCATTGACTAATTGTATGTAACTAATCTATTAAAATGTGTATAGATGTGGCATTCCACGTGTACATGACAAGTCAACAAAAAAGGTATTAATATCTGGCTACATAACAATCCACCCTCCTTAAACACAGCTAGTCCTCAAGCTGCAAGCTGGGTTTTCACAAATTCAGGAAAATTCTTTGTCGGCTCTTCATAGGATTCCCGTGTAGCATCTTCTCTAGTTCCATTTGTCCATTGAATCAACCAATATATCACAGCCTTATTTCCCTTCTTAGCCATCTTCCTTTCCAGCACAGTCATAGGCTCCGCTAGAATGACTCCTTGATCATCCAACTGATCACACTACAATAAAATGGATTTATAGAGGCATACCAAATTTGCCTCTAAAAATAGTAAATTAGCCTCTAATGCCTTTTGGGGGCAATTTAGTGGTTGCCACCAAATAGTCCGTCGCAAAATGATGGTTGCCTCTAAATACACTCTTTAGAGGCAAAAAAAGATATGCTTCTAAAAATATACATTTAGATGCAACCATACACATTTGCCTCAAAATGTCATTAGAGGCAACTGCTTTATTTTGTTTCAAAATGTTATTAGAGACAATCATACCCAAGGACTCTAGATGTTATTAGAGGCACTTCAAATGTTGTTTTGAATGCTTTTTAGAAGCAACCTAAAAAAATAGGCATTTGTCCTCCATGTGGTAATTATAGGTACCAAATTTCATATATTTTCTAAAATTTTCAAATACAGTACAATTTAATATAAGAACTCGCAAAACACATAATACCAAAATAATATTTCATCTATTAACAAAATGTACAAATTACATAAATAAGTTGTTCAATCTGATCTACGTTATCTCCATGTATAAGCTCTAAAACGAAACTGACTAAAACATTATCATGTATAGAAATAAATCCAACTGCTTCACTAAAACAGATTAATGTAGAGGGATCACTCTTCCTTTTCTTCTTCTTCCTCAACATCCTCCTGATCATCACCATCTTGCTCTTTTTTATGCTCCTTGACAACCTAGCATATTGTAAATTATATATAGTAATTTTTATAAAACTTCAAAAGTATTAAGAAATAAATAATGTACAAATTAATTACTAGTAGGAACATCATGAAAACTGACTTTTTGTACAATTGAAAGCTCTTTGGTGGCTCTTGTATTATAGTACCAGTATATCCATACAGATCAAGATTTCTCCATCTGCAAAAGTTTATTAGTCAACCTACAATCAGAAGGGGATCATTAGAAAGTTTTTTAATAGGAAGTTAAAATGACAGTACGTAGTTTCAACCTATGGTAGGTATATATGAGCAAGATTATAACAAGACTTCAGGGGCAGAATATCTATAAGAAACACAAAAATCAAGTTATAATTAATGAAGATGGTCTATGGCATATATATAGACATGTGAATTACATATCCATTTCCTGACAACTAGTGAGACAAAAACAACATCTTTTTCTTCTTCTAGGAAGAAGACAGCAAAGCCTCTTCTCATAATATTAAAGAAAAGCTCAAACATGATCAGTTGGATCGCACCAGAAATTAAAAAAATAAAAAAACAGCGCAGCGAGTTTTAATGAGAGCAAACTTGCCAAAATCTCTACACAGTTCTCTTGTTTTCTTATTTATAAACTCAATACAAATCTGATAAAGAGAGCACACATAGTTTTAATGACTCAATATATTATTGTTTAATGAAAATAGTTTTTTGCTCCTGTTTTCTTGATAATTTTAGTAGTTATGTTGTGTGTACTTTTCTAACCTGACCACCGTTCTTACATCTAAAAGACAAAATTATATTGAGTATCCACTTAAGTAATGAACATGCTCTTATTCTTTGTAAATAAATGCATTTCAATGCAATAGAGGAGAGCTTACTTATTACCGTTCATTACAGGGGCTGAACCCAGATATTGCCATTACTTCTTCATGGAGTTAATGATGGAGTAGTCGTAGCTAATCTGAAATGTAGTTTCAATCTGATTAATGAATGGATGATGTCAGTTCTAGTATGCAAACCATCAGTAGCTTAATGTCTTAAAAGGAATACTCAGAAATCTTAAGAATAACTAATCAAATATGATTACATCATTAACCATTAATAAAACACACTAGTAGAACCAAAGAAAAGAAGATAAAACACTGGGTATCCTCATCCCTATTTTCATGTTCATAACCAAGAATTCATCAAGGGATATCAAAGACCTAAAATGGAATCAAATGCCACACAGAATCAGTAAATGAAATTGTGAGCTAGGGTTTTGTAGTTCCAATGAGATTGGGCTTACCAAACAACGGGAGAGGAAATAGGTGGAGAGGAAGATTTGGGCGGAACAAAAGGATCGGCGGAGGAACTTCTGGCTTTTTAGTTTCCATAACCATCCTCTTTAACTTGACTGGTATGGGCTCTGCTTACTCCATTTGGTGGAAGTGTTTCTATAATTTTACAATCAACATTAGTAAATAAAAAAATGGTAACCTCAAACCTCTCAGTTGTTTCTCCATAGAAGCCCGGCCTTCTCAGTAAAAAACGCAGATGGAATTCCAATTCTCGCTCTGAGATTGCCGGCGATGCCCTCTGCCAAGATCCCTACCGGTGTTGCATTCCAGAAGCTCTCCAGGAATCCTCATAGTCACGTTGGTCGAATCTGCCTTGATCTCTACTTGGCCGCCATCAGGAGTGTCGCCTACAGATCTGCGATTCCTCTTGTCACTGAGGAAACCCCTCTGGCGTGCTTCTCATCCTCTTGTCACTGAGAAACCCCTCGGCGCGCTTCTCATCCTCTTGTAACTGAGGCCGGAGATCGGCGATTCCTCCTCATATCTTCAGAACACTGTCCGGAGCGATGGATTTAGGGTTAAAAAATGCGGCAATTGTGAAACTAAGGCGGCAAACAAATTGGGCAAAATTTTGGTACATGGTTGCCGAAGATGACAAACTTGAAAGATCCATTCCATAGGTTAACTTACAAATTACGGAGTATGAAATTGAAGCCTTTAAAAAAATTGGAAAGTGTTTTAGCCAAGTAAAGTTTGTAAAAAAATATTGATTACCCGGAAAAAATATTAAAAGTCCTTTTAATAATATTCAAACTGTTTGTATTGACTGATTCTGCTACAATGTATGAAATTCCAACTAAAATGGCCGAATTAGCCGATTCTGCATATTTATGAAAAACTATATTTAAAATACATTTTAGTACTAAAATAAAGAAAAAATTGTATGAAAAACAACTAAAATGAACCTATAGAGTAAATTCAACCAATATCTGATAAGCCGAAAAAAGTGTCACCAAAAGGACTCTAAGTGATTAAAACTAGTCAAATATTAAAATTCAGAACACTCTAGAGGCAATAGCAATTGAAGTACCATTAATTAACTTCACCTTTTAGAAAATTAAGAAAATTAGTTGTCCAAAATTTGGTGTCTATAATTGATTTGATATTTTGAAGAAAACATTTTAGGTGTGATATGATTTCGCAACAAACTTTTAGAGGCATTCCTAAAAAGGTTGCTCCAAATAATATTTTTTAGGGGCAACTATGCTTTTGCAACAAGCTTTTGGAGGCAATCCAAAAAAGTTGCACCAAATAATACCTTTTGAAGGCAACCAAGATTATTTGATGCTAAAAAGGCCTTTCAGAGGCAAATTGCTTCAAAGTGTTGCCTCCATAAACAATTTTTCTTGTAGTGTGAGGTAGAGTTAGTTGCTCAGGTACTTCTCCAATATGCCTCTTAAGCTGAGATATGTGAAATACTGGGTGGATCCTGGCTTCTCCTGGAAGATTGAGTTTATAAGCTACCTGCCCTAACCTTCGAATAATCTCAAATGGACCAAAGAATTTTGGAGCTAATTTGATGTTGACTCTTCTTGCCACAGAGTGTTGTCTGTAAGGTTGTAGTTTGACATAGACCCAGTCCCCTATTTGTAGCTCCTTATCAGTTCTATGTTGATCTGCCTGGTTCTTCATACGATCTTGAGCCCTTTTCAAATGGAACTTGAGCATATTAATACACTCTTCCCTTGCCCTCAGACTTCTATCTACAGTTTCCACCACACTGGCTCCCATAGCATAGGGAAAATGTCTAGCTGGAGACTGTCCATATACTACCTCAAAAGGGGTTGTTCTTATGGAAGAATGGTAGTTGGTGTTGTACCACCATTCTGCCAGAGGAATCCACTTGGCCCAATCCTTAGGCTTCTCTCCAGACATGCAGCACAAGTAAGTCTCCAAGCATTTATTCATGCTTTAAGACTGTCCATCAGTCTGGGGATGATATGCTGTAGACATCTTCAATTTCACCTTCTGTAACCTGAAGAGTTCTTGCCAGAAGTTGCTGATAAAGACCTTGTGTCTGTCACTAACTATAGATTGGGGAAGGCCATGCAGTTTGAATACATTATCAAAGTATGCCTGAGCCACATTGATAGCTTGATAAGGATGAGATAGTAACAGGAAATGTGCATATTTACTGAGTCTATCCACCACTACAAGAATAGTATCCTTATTCTGAGATTTTGGGAGCCCTTCTTTGAAGTCTATAGATATGTCCTGCCAAATGGCTCCGGGTATGGGAAGAGGCTGTAATAAGCCTGCAGGTTTTTGTAATAGAGGTTTATTTTTCTGACAAATGCAGCATAGGGAGAGCCATTCCCTTATATCCTTTTTCATTTTCTTCCAGAAAAAACTGTTTTAATCCTTTGATAGGTAGCTTGCGCCCCTGAGTGGCCTCCCAAGGCTGAATTGTGAATTTGATGATCATGTTCCCTGTGAGGAGGTAGTTGTTTTGGTTTTTCAAATACCTCTTGAAATTTTTCTAAAACTTCTTGTATTTCCTGGGGAATATTCACAGACTTTTTTCCCACTGTTGCAGTTTGTGAGTGTACCTGCATCAAGCACAATTGCCCCCAGCCCTCACTTAATTCTTTGGACATCTGTTTCCCTGTTATCTTCTGTAAATGTCCCTTCTTACTCCCTCTTAGCACCACCTTTTTATTGCAGTGATGGAATTCCATAATGAGATCTTTGAAATTCCATTTGATAGGACCCAAGGAAGCTAGCCATTGGATGCTTAACACCATTTCACATCCTCTAAGAGGCACCAACATCACATCCATTTGAAATTCATGACCATGAATTGTCCACTGAAACCCTTTACAAGTCTGATTTGTAAGAAGTTTCTCCCCATTAGCAACAGCAACCTCTAAAGGAATGGATTTTGAAATGTGGCATCCCAATTTTCCGGCTGTGTTAGCATCCAGGAAATTATGAGTGCTTCCTGAGTCAATCAGAATATATAGGTCATTATTTCTGGCTCTTCCTGTAACCCTCATGGTTTGGTAGTGTGGTTGCCCAGTTAATGCATTAAGAGAGATCAAGGGTGCCATTTCTAGCTCAGTATTCTCCTTCTCTGAATCTTCCTTCTCTTGGCTGTATTCCCACCATGGTTCTTCCTCTTCTTGAAAACTAGCTTCCTTCTCTATTTCATTTGAGAGTATTTGTATTTGATACAACTGTACGTGCAGTGCATTTGTGGCCTGGAGAATACCTTTCATCACAATAGAAACAAAGATTTTTCTTTCTTCTTTCTTCTATTTCAGTGGCTGACAGGTATCTCTTCCCAGTTGGTTGGAAGGTTTTGGAATCCCTGTTTGTGTGGATTGGTTTAGGCAACATTCCTTTGTTGACTCCTTGAGTAACAGTTCTGTAAGGATTAGTGGAATTTCGGTCAGGATTTCTATAGAGAGATCTCTCTCCTTCACTTCTGTCCATTTTCTTCCATGCTTCTAGGTTATTTGCTTGGAGCTTTGCATATTCCATGGCCTGCAGTAGTGTTTTAGGCTTAAAAGCCTTAACAAAGTGCTTAATGGTAGAACTTAAACCCCCAATAAAGCTATCCAAGAAAAACTCTTCTGGTAATCTTTCACTTCTTTGCAACATTATACCTATGTTGTAAAAACCGGACCGGAGAGTGACCCGGAAAAGTTATCGGGTCAAGGGTCAACCCGGACCTGGAGGGTCAACCCGGTCAACGGCTATAAACCCGGTCAATATTTGTTAAAAAAAAAAATATAAAATACGTGTAATTATTAATCCTATTAAATTTTTAAGGGAAGAAATATTATGATTCGTAATTTAATAATCACAATAAGTATTATAAGCTTATAAAATAGAAGAGTTGATCTACACTGTATAGTTTAACAAAAAAAAATCAAAATGCATTTAGAGTTACATAAATAATGAATATGGATATAACATGCATGTATTACAAAGCATTAAAAAGTGGTATGAGTATTTTTATTTTTATTTTTATTTGCAATGACATATATAGACATCACATAACCAGACAATACAATATTAGTAATAATAGGTATTACTATTATTATTTATTAAAAGAAAATCATAATGTTTCAAATTTCAACTTTAATGTTGAAGGTATAATAATGAAAGAAGAGCCAATTAAGCACACCAACCGTTGTGGCTGAATGGGCAGCACCTTAGCAGAATCCGGAGAGTCCAGGGATCGATCCTTCGCTGTGGGGATATTTTTAATCCGGGTTTGCCGGGTTAATCCGAGTTCTGGGCTGGGTTTCCGGCCGGGTTATGAGTGGTTATTCGGGTTTGGGCGGGTTTAGGGTGATTTGCGGGTTAGACCTTACCCGGACCGGTATTCCGAGCGGGTCGGCGGGTTCCGGGTCGGCCCGCCCGGTCCGGTTCGGGTCTTACAACACAGCATTATACTCCTCAACTGTTAAAAGGAATCCAGATATTCATCTATGGATCTATTCTGTGTCAATTTGTTAAAATCTTCCACAATAGTGCTTCCTAATTTTTCATTGAATCTGGCACAGATATTAATGACAAATTGTTCCCAAGTTACTCTCCCCTGTACTGAAATGTAACTTGTGAACCGGGCTTCAGCTCGACCAGATAAGTACAAAGAGGCAAGATCTACCTTGTTCATGTTTTCTACAGCACATAGTTCAAAGTATTTGGCGCATTTCTGAATCCAGTTTCTAGGGTTAACACCCGCAAATGTTGGAAACTCCAATTTCGGCAAGAATCCATAAGGTTTAGCATGATTACCTGAACTGAACTGACCATGGTGAGAAGAATTTCCCTGAACGGACTCAATTATTGGCGAATTGATGTTGTTGGGCCTGCCGCGGGTCTGCGGTCAGCAATCTGCCAGCCTGCCGGTGCAATCGGACCGCGTGGCGCTTTGCCTGTTCTATAAAAAGGGGGAAGGGCGTGCTACACTATCAGCGATTGCTTTTAGTGTAGCGGTAAGCGCAACGATCCACAATTGGTATCAAAGCCAAAGGTCACGGGTTCGACCCCCGGCAACAGCATGCTGCTCAGTTGTAGGCTGGCAGGTGCTGGGGGGGAGATTGTTGGGCCTGCCGCGGGTCTGCGGTCAGCAATCTGCCAGCCTGCCGGTGCAATCGGACCGCGTGGCGCTTTGCCTGTTCTATAAAAAGGGGGAAGGGCGTGCTACACTATCAGCGATTGCTTTTAGTGTAGCGGTAAGCGCAACGATCCACAGATGTGCTGCGAGTGACTTCCTCCATCCTCTTCACTTTTCTTTTGTAAAAACAACAACAATGCATCCAATTTTTGATTTGTTTCTGCAAATTTCCTTTCGTTCATCTGCATCTAATCCTCCAACTATTTTTCTAAGCTCTGCACCTTGTCTACCATTAGAGCTGAGAGAGAAGCTACGGTTGCCTTTTTCGCCAGGATTTGCTGTAGATTAGGAATCTAATTTCCTAATTTCCTAATTTCGCCAGAATTCATAAGAGCTCTGATACCAATTGTAATATTCTAGGCTAGTAATTGCGAAGAATATTCAAGAACACAGGAATTCTTTCAAGAAGAAAAGAATTCGAATCCAAACTGAGAGATGAGATTCAGGGAAGAAGAAGATCAAAATAGTCTGCCTTTATTGCCTCTTCACAATGTATATGTACACCGCGTACTTACAACTCAGTCAACAATGCTAACAGACTCCGTTGACTAACTGTATGTAACTAATCTGTTAAAATGTGTATAGATGTGGCATTCCACGTGTACATGACAAGTCAACAAAAAAGGTATTAATATCTGGCTACATAACATTAAACTCGTTCTACACCCAAACAAATCTGTCGCGTGCACTTAACATTGAATATTTGAATTCCTCTGGTTGTTCGTGGGAACGACTTCTAGGGTTTCGAATTGTACTGTTTTGCAGATTTTGATCCTGTTAGCTTTGTTGAATCTGGGTATTAAGGTTTAATGTCTTGCGAATTTAGATTGACCGTAGAGGCTTTAGTTACCTGTGTTCTTGTCCATCCGTATTGTCCCTGAATATTATCGAGTGAACTCCAAGGCTTGGAGTCCAAGCCTCCATTAATGGAGGATGAACCCTGAAATCATGTTTTTCAACCAACTATCAACTTCCACTCCTCTGCCAAACAAAATTGGAATGTACATGAGGTTCCAACGCAATTCTAGTTGTTTACCTGTGGCAGATTCACATAATCGAGCTTCTGACATCGTCATCAATGGCTTATAGACATTGAAATTGAGCTTCAGCAAATCAATGAAAACTTTATGTGAAGCAAATCTAACGTAATCTATCCTGACCAAAAGGAGGTTCCAGGCATGTCCCTGAAAGTTGAAATCGGGACCTTCAAAACTTGTTTGGAATGTGAGTAGAGCTCCCAAGCATCCGTTAATGGCAGAAGCTCCAAAGATTAATCCAGCGAGGGGTATTTAGGTTCTTGAGGAAGAAGCATCCATTAATTGCCTGGGTTTCTCGAGGCTAGCGACGACGAGCCAGATCGGAACCACCGAACTGTGAAAGAAAAAATTGACCATCCATGACCATATCTACGCACTGGAGTTCAGGGAAAGAGGAAGGAAAGGAAAAGAAAAAGCGTTTAAAAAAAGAAAAATTAAATAATTCCTACATGGGCTGCCACGTGGCTAAACACACTGATAGCTAACCTGGAAACCTGTTGGTGACCTGCAAAATAGCTCAATTGGACGTTTTTAATAGTTTCAGGGTTTAATTGGGCGTTTCCAAAGTACGAGGGTTTAATTGACTTTTTCGATATAGTACGAGGGCCTATTTGACAGTTTTCTCATGTTTTATCAATTTTTATTGGATGGAAAAATTACTCCCTCCGTCTCATTTTGGTTGTATTACTGTCTTTTTTGGGTTGTTCCAAAATGGATGTCATGTTTTTCTTTTTGTAAGAAATTTGTGATCCATATCATTTCACTTCATTATACTTGAATCTTAATCATAACTTTTACTTTTCAACCACTTTATTAATAAGGGATAAGGTAGTAATTTAAAAGATGTGATGAAATCAAACTTAGTGTATATGTATTTATAGTGTATGGTGTTATGGAACAAGTGTGATAAATACACTCCGATCCGTAATCCACCCTTCCCGTATTGTGCTTCACCTCATAAATATACTCCGCATTCCACCCTTAAGAAATCCTTGAAGTTATTCTGTTTATCCAAAAAAAATTGAGAAATTGTGTTGGTTTGGGAAATAGTACAATTTATATTCTATTTACTTAATAGTATGAGATAATTAACAAAGAAATTACTATTTTGTACTATGTGCTCGATTGTTTGACTTTTTCTCTTGACAAATAAGTTATTGAGCATGTCACACAATCTTTTAATAACAATCCTCTTTATAAATGGTCGGGAAAACTGTCAATTTGGTCCTCGTACTTTCATGAAAAAGTCAATTAGATCCTCGTACTTCTAAAAAGATCAATCAAGTCACCCGAACTTTGTAAAAACGTTCAATTAAGTCCATTTGCAGGTTACTTGCCATGTCAGCATGTCGCTCATTGATGTGGCGCACATGTGTCAGCCCAATCAGCAATAACTTTGCTAACGTGACACACATGTAGAAGCCCGATTAGTCAGTTGTTGATGACATGGCGCACACATGGACATGAAAATGTATTCAATTGAACGTTTTTACAAAGTTCGGGGACTAGAATGATCTTTTTAAAACTACGAGGACCTAATTGACCTTTTCATAAAAGTACGAGAACCAAATTGATAGTTTTCCCTAAATGGTCTCGTTATCGCTATGAGTCATCAATTAAGAATCCATAAAGTCTGTGCCGGGTTATATTTTTAATTAAAGGGAATTTTTCACAAATAAGCTAAAAAGAGGAAATAATATCACTTTTTCACTTTTAAAAACTCTTTTCAAAAATAGTCTAGCTAACTTTTGTTTTCAAAAATAGATCGTCTACGTAGGCAGCCTCCTAGAATCTACACTCAAAGAAACGTGTGCAGGCACTACACTACTCATTTTACGCCTCTCTATACAAACTCCAAAAAATACTCAAATCATATTCTTAAATAGAAAAATTTTATACGTTTAGTAAAATGTAAACATGATTAGATAATTAGAAAATAATAAAATTATTAAACATAAGAAGAAAAAAAATATAAAAGTACGGAGTAATCAAATTAAGAAAAAATAAATTATGCATAATAAAAATATCTAAGTTGAAAATTTCTGAGTTAAATTTTAAAAAACAGAATTTTAATTTAAAAAAATAAATCTCTAAACCGTTAAGAAACCTTCAAAAAAATTGGAAATACAAAACTCAAAAGAAAAAATGTGAAAGATCTACACAAAACTAAAACGTTGAAAAATTGTAATTTTATTGTTTAGAAGACTTTATATACCCTTTAATTTGTATAAAATGTACGTATAAAACAATAAAAATATAAATAATTGAATTTTTTATAAAATTAATATGACTCATAAAAAGAAATATACAAATGTTAAAGAAAAAATAAAAAATAAAAAATTGCACACAGAATGAAATAATGAAATTAAACTCTAAAATATCTAGAATCTTATAAACGAATAAAAATTTATAGAAAACTGTTTTTGAAAATATTAAAATTTATAATAGGCAATCAAAACTTTTAAGAATCAGTTATTATTTCGAAACTGAAATATATACAAATTACAAAAAAAAATCTAAATTTTGTAAGAATTTATATAAATATTTGAAAAAAGTTAAAGAATAAAATGGTATAAAATAAAATATCGATGCAAAATTCTTTAAAAAAATTTAAAAAGTATAAAATTTAATTAAACTTAAAAGAATGAAAAATAAAAAACTAAAGAAAAAGTGTGTAGCGAAAATTAAAACGGAAAACAAAATTATGCACTAAAACAATTGAAAAAATTTAAAATTTAAATATTGTAATTCATTTTTTTGTTTCTTTTTGTTGCCTACTGTTTCTTTTTGTTGAATATTGTTTCTTTTTGTTGATAAATCTTTTCTTTATTTTATTTTATATTTTATTGTTTAATTATGTATCATGCAGTTGGTTTATATTCATAAATCCAAATTTATCATTTTAGGTTTTTGTATATAAATCTATTTAGTTATTTTTATTTCAAAGAAGGAGCAAAGATAAATAAAAATTTAAATAAGCATTAAAAAACAAAAATCAATAATAAAGCATCAATAAGAAACACCATGCAACAAAAATCAACACATTGCAACAATCTCCAACACAATGCAACAATAAGAAACACATAAAATGCAACAAAAAGAAACAAAAAATAACATATCAAATATCACAACAAATACATAGTTCAATCTTTTATTTCGCTTTGAACTTATCATTTTCACTTATCCTTAGCCACTATCAATTTCCGCATTTGTTGCTTCTCCAAATATAGGATGAAAGCTCTTAAGTAAAGCATCCACACCTTGAGTTAGGACCTAGGAGACATGTTGGGTAAATGTTCAAAATCTATAATTAATAAAGAAACCTTGAATAAAAAAAATAGACATCTTCTTCGCTCGTGACCAAATTACAATTTCAAATCAGTCATATAAGCCGCAAGACTTTTCCACATTCTTTCTGTCCTATGCAAACCATCCCAATGCATTCCTACCCAACAATAAAATATGTATCTACTTTAGTGGCAGCATAAAAGAGCATAAAGTTTTTAAGGGGGGGACTGGGAAATTGATCTAGTTAATTATGTCGTGTATAATTTTATATCTTGGAACCATAGATAGGGAAGGCAAATAATGCAAGCTGCCCAAGAAATTGCTGAAGGAAAACTAAATGATCATTTTCTATTGGTGATTTAGCAGACTGTGTGTCATACACAATGTAACATGAATGCTAATGAGGTTATAACTTATAACAAACAGAGCAGGTGGAATTCTTGGTCATAAACTAGGTGCAAAAGCTGTACTCCCAAATGATCATGTGAATAGATCACCGTCTTTCAACTACACATTTCCTATGGGTGATTGAATATTAAGAACATGCTACGAGATAAAACATGTCATACTAGCAGAACCTAATCCCTATAGCACGTAATAAGACTTAATCAGAAAATCTCTAAATCATCCTCATAACCCTGAACTCCACATAAGACTCACTATAGAGTAACTATCTACTTGATATGAATGTCTGGCAGTAGCATAATATCAAGATAGGAATCCCTGATTCATTCAAACTTACATCCTACAATAGGATTTAATCTGTCAAACAAAAGAATAAAGTTTCAACAATTCACCATATATATGACACAAAGCAACTATAGAAGAAAAATATGAATATGAAGTGAATGGCTCATGTGGGTAAATCGAACTACAAATATATTGTATGCAACTATTATTAATCAAGTAGTTCTTCCCCACTTTGTAGCTTCGACGACCATATAAAGAAGGGAAGAGGAAGCAAAGCTACTTTTAGAAGCCTGAGTTCAGGTAAATACACTACCGCGTAGGGCAGAACATATGCTGGATATCACCACCGCCAATGCCATCTCTGATGATAGTTACTCCTATTACAAGTTATAAGGTCACATAAGAAATGTGAGTTCACCAATCTACATAATACTTTCCCAATTTTCTAGAATCAATCATAACAATAACCTTCAATCATTTAATATAGCTTTAACTTAAACTAGATGAAAGCAAATAGCTGGTGAAATACAATTCGCAGATTCACATTCAAGTTTCAGATATACGGAGTAATTATATGCCTTCTAATTATCTAAACACTGTCAAGTTTGGTTAATTAGGAAATCGCATAAGGGTGAACTCAAAAGAGATGCGAACGACTTTTATATCGTCTTACAAAATTTGGAGGTAAAAAGAAAATATATGAAAAGGAAAAATATGGTATGATTTTCAGAAAATTGTTCGTCAATAACCTTACCGCTGCAATCGTTGGAATTACCGAATTGCCAGGCAATCGACTCATAGCTTCGTCTTCTCTTCCATGATGGGAGAAGCATCAATAGCGGCCAGACCTCTCAATTGTAGTTGTCGTAGGAGCGATTACAGACGTAGAGCCATCATTGTAGCAGATACCCTAAGCTTGTCATGTAAGTTTTCAATAAATTTTTGTTCGTCGGCGAGACAGAGGAAGTGAATCTGCAAAATTCGTATCCGAGCTGCACCTTCTTTTCAAGTGTTTCTGCAGCAGAGAGGAGGAGAAGAAGTCTCGCTCGACAATGGAGTTTTGGGGCTGAATGGAAGTTAACGCTCGTGAAATCGCCGATGGTCGAGGAGGTGCAGGTTCTAATTTTAGCTGACAGTCTATTTTTGAAAGGGAAAACTGTCAAATAGGTCCTCGAACTTTCATAAAAAGGTCAATTAAGTCCTTCTATAGGAGACTCTGTCCGGTCTTCGCGATTTTGGGTGGTTCCCGGTGGAATTTTTTGATGACATTTTTTGAACATCTTATTCATCAAGTCTAGTTTACTCATACCGAATTTCAGCTAAAAAATTAATCGGGAGCACATCCAAATCAATTCGAGAACGCAAAAATGCGCAGTTATCTTCAAGAATTAATTTGAATGTGTTCCCGATTGAATTTTTAGCTGAAATTCGGTATGAATAAACTAGACTTGGTGAATAAGATGCTCAAAACATTTCATCAAAAAATTCCACCGGGAACTGCCCCAAATCACGACGGCCGGACAGAACCTCCTATAGAAGGACTTAATTGACCTTTTTATGAAAGTTCGAGGACCTATTTGACAGTTTTCCCTTTTTGAAATAAAAAAGAATCAGTGAAAAGTTAAAAGTCTAGATATGAAAAAAAGTTTGTGGTGGGCTATAAAAGAAATACAATAGGCAATAGTGACTAGAACGGGATATTTCCACTAAATTAAATCAGCACTACGTGACAAATTAGCCAATCAAATTGACAAATTAACATTATACGAGTATTATCGGAGGTAGTAAAATAAAATAAAAGCAAAATAGATAATGTAATACAACCTCCGTCCCAAAATTAACTTCTCGTTCCGTTTACGATGTTTGACTGACAATAAAGCAATTCGATCCCAGTTCACACTCGGATTACTTTTAATAAATAAAATTTACATATTCAGAAACTACATTAAAACCGCTACAAAACCTGATAAAGAAAATTTGAATTTGATAAAAATTTGATATATAAAGTAAAAGATTAGGAGTGATTCATGTTGACCAATGAATATTGACTATATATGAAGTTGTTTTGGGACGGAGGGAGTATGTAGTATTACGGATGGATGTACAATATATTATTGCCATCTCACTAACATTGAGATATGATGAGGTGGTACAATTATTAAGAAAAAGTGGATTATGTGGTTGGTATTTAATTGATATAGTAATAGCAAAAATAAGTAAGAATGATATAGAACTACACATGCAAACTTTATCAAATATGATATGACACTATTTTAGTAGGATGAACCATAAAAGAAAAATGAAACAATCTTAGCTGGAATGAGGGAGTAACATTATAATAATCATAAATAGGAAAGACACACATGTATATATATAGTAAAAATAAAAGAAGTAATTATGTAAACTAAAAGTAAATGTAATTTTAAATAAGTTTTTCATAAATTTGATTTAACAATATAAATAACAAATAACAAATGATTAATATATTTGGTATAAACACGTTAATCTCTTGCGTGCATGACTGTATATGTAGTCGTATGAAATTGCTGGGCAATAATATACTGCGTATCACATATGGGTTAGTGAACAATGACATCATTTTGTTATATATTAGTGTAATAATAATATAATTAGCACATTTCTCAATGCGAATTGAATAATTTTAGGTGACAACTCCAGTACCTTTTTAAAAAATGAGGTATCGTACTTACCATTCATTTGATTGGATCACATCACTTTATCATTTTTAATTTAGATTTAAATAATTCAACTGCAACATTCTCATTGGTCCATATGGACAAATGTATTGTAGCTCATGTGTCTCTTATGGGTACCATAATTTTATACTCCATATAACACTACTCAGATGTTATGGACGTCAAAAAGTGGTATAGTAGGACTGAAGACTTAGATGGTTGTTCATCATCATCACTCAATAGACATAGCAATATAGCATTGTCGGACATCTTATAGTTATTGTTGGCTATAAGTAAGCGACGCCCAGATTCATCTTCAAATTCAATCCATCGGAATCGAATTGAAATCCTCCACTTCAAACTTCTGCACACAAAATAAATAATAAATAATCTTTTCTTTCATCTTGTGGTGGTATATCTTGTGCTGCTTTCTGAGGACGTTTCTTCAAATAATGATGAAGGTGAGGGTCTTCTAAATTGGAAGGGCACTTTGAAGACTATGGACAGCCGCTTAAGTTCATGGAAACCATCACCAAATGCTGACCCATGCAGTAATAAATGGTATGGTGTTAATTGTGCTTATAATGGAAGTGTCAATAAATTAAACCTTACGGGGTTAAATAAATAATGCCTGTGGCTCGTTCGGATTCTATCCCAACTTGACGTATTTGAACGTGAGCCATAACCAACTTCGGGGAGAACTTCCTCAACTTGCCCATCCCGAATCTCTTGGGGATTTAAAGTACGTATGTTGATTTGTCATACAATAACTTGACTAGCTGTAGAAATACCCTTAGTTTTGGGAAAATTTCCTAACTTAACCTCCTTAAACTTGAGCCACAACTCTCTCACGGGAAATGTCCCATCTTCCTTTGAGAGTCCTAAAATGAAAACGGTGCTGGTTGAAGAAATTAACCTAACTAAGAGTAAAACATGGTGTGAATTCCTAAATAAGAGTTTAAGTTTTGTATTCCCTAAATAGGACCCCATTTTACTCATATACCCTTTTCATAATATATTTTACGGAGTATAATAATTAAAAGCCCCAATTAGTCGACAATCGACATCTCTGATCTCTCTCCTCTGGCTCTGTACATCTTCATAGGTGCCTCCATCGCTTCAGACATTAATCGACATCTCTCTTCTCTCGATTAAACTTCACCGGTGCCTCCACCGTTTTCACCTTTCGCCGCATGCAATGGTGCCAACTCCACCGTCTCTGCTTCCTTCCCCGGTTCCGCCTCCGCCGCAGCCGCTTCTCTTCGCTGATTTCGCTTCCACCGTCGCTGCAGCAGGTAGGTCCTCCTCCTCATCTTCTTCTCTTCCTCCTCCTCATCCTTCTACTCATCTCCATTCTGCTAAGTCAATCCTCTGTTTGCATCTTCATTTGATTTTTTATATCCAAAACTGAACAATCATGTTTTAGATCTGGAAAATTGAAATCCGAAAATACAAGGCTTCAATAGTAATCGGAAATTGTTCGATTCTTAATTTTCATTTAATATTGATTAATTTTTTTAATACATAAAGACTATCATTTCTATTCATTTTAAAATCTAAAAATGCCATGAGATCTTTTTTTATTCGAACAGTGCCGTAATGCTATTTTTATGACATTACAAAGTGCCATTTTGGTCTAATGTCATGTTTTCCCATCCTCAAATGCCAAATTTTTTCAAAAATTGTAATTAATGTCATTTTTATTTTAAGGCACTAACTACATCCACAAGTGCCACTTTGTTTTGATTTTAAGTTCCATCCTTATCACCCTAAAGTGCCACTTTGTTGTGATTTTAAGTTCCATCATTTTTACCAAGTGCCATTGTGTCTAAGAAAGTGCCATTCCATCTAAGAAGGTGTCATCTTTTATCTGGAAATGTCATTTTTTGTAATTGTTGGTGCCATGTTTTTAGATCTGTGAATGTCATTTTTGTATTTCTCTATCTTGACATCTAACTGCAGGGTGAGATATCTAGTCGGACTGTTGCACATCTCTGGAGGCGGTCAAAAGGTGATGGCGGCGTCTCCTTGTAGGTGGTGGCGGCTCCCTGGAGGCGGACTGGCGGAGGTGGTGGCTTCTTGGAGGTGGTAGGTGAGGATCCCTTGAGGTGGCAGCGGAGGCGGCAACTCACTGGACGTTGCGGTGGTTCCCCGGAAGCGGCGACGGTGGCGGCTCTCTGGAGTGGCAGCGGCAGCAACTCCCGGTCTGGCAATTGGTGTCTACGGGAAGCAGGGCTCCAGCTCCATAAGGGGGTTCCTTTGTAATAAAAATTGTACTCCTTAATATAATTCATTAAGGGTAATTTTGTCCACCCAGTACAGTTTTACTCCTACCGTTGGACTCAAAACATTGAACTCCTATTTGTGAACTTATTCTATGTTTTACTCCTATCAAGGGAATTATCCCTACTGGTTGACTTATCCTACAACAACCTCACATCATGTAACGCTCAAAAACTGCTCAAGTGTTAATGGTGGAAAGGAGGGATGCATCCGCTCTCAGAGCAAACTAAGTCAACTTGCATGCGGCAAGTCGCTATTATAGTGATCCTATGTACAATGTTAAGTTCTACAAACTTATATGTTCAATTCGTGTGTGTAATATCTGTACGTGTGTCTTTTATTGTGTAATAAAATTGAGGTATATATATTGATTGAGAAAAATCTGGGTGCCAACTAGGAAATCCCCCTTTGATTAACACCCTTCCACCAACATTTAAGATAAAAGTAGTTCTGAATATTAAACAAATCTCTAAAACCCAAACCATTCTCCTTAATCGGATAAGCCACTTTACTCCATTTACGCCAAATATGTCTTTTTTCAAGATCAGAGGTATACCAAAGAAATTTGATGCACTTTTGTTCAATACTTCCTATTATGCAAAATGGTTTTGGGTATGACCCCAGTGACCATATGGTAGAGGGGGAGGGTGGTAATTGTGAAATAATGGGAAAGAGGTACTCCAATAGGAGTCCTGACAGATATATTTATAATAGAAGAGTTGCCAAAATACAAAGTATTCCTAAATAGATATTAGGCAGATTCCTAAATATCTATTAGGTAGATTCCTAATTATATTAGCCTATTAGTAATCACAGAATTAATAAGAGTAATGCGCCCCCATGAGTTAAAAATTTATTTTCCCAACCCGCTAGTTTGTGGTCAATTTTGCACAAAATATTTTCAAAATGATAGATTTTTTGTCCTACCTTGAAAGATAGGGGGATTTCCCAATATACAGGAAAAGTTAACCTTCCTTGCCGTTTTCTAAAAAAGGGGAGTCGGAATTGGGTGTTCTGACCAGAGTTAGGGTTTCAGAAAAAGTATTTTTTCTATTTTTAAATCCTTGTCGGATTCTGGTGTTCCGACCATAGGTGGGCTAGCTTTTTGTTTTAATGTCAATTACAACATTAAAACAAGAATGTTGCGCTTTGTGTTCACTTCCGGGAACATGATGTGAGGTTTCTCGCACCTAAAAATGTTGTAGAATAGTGGTTGAAAATACGAGTATCTATCGTCTTCACAGAGACGGGCATAAGGGAAATAAGAATGAACTAATTTCAGCGATAATAAATAAATAAAATAAATGCAATGGTGCGAGATTTGACTGTGAAAATTAAATTGCAATTGAACGATTAAGTGTGTGTGAATGTGCCCCTTAATCCATGCACGGCGTGCCTCCCTGCCAGGCACGAACGTGCCTAGGTTCTAGTAGTTAGGCATCTCGATGCACTACACGCACGGCGTGCCTGCAGCTAGGCACGACCGTGCCTTCACTATTTTTTTTGCCGGTGCATCTTCTGGGCACGCACGGCGTGCCTAACGCCGGGCACGACCGTGTGTGGCCCATTCTTCATCGTTTTCATCGTTTCTTGCTCCAAAGTCCAAATGCTCCCAGATGCTCCCGTGATCGATCCAAAGGTCTTTTCTTCATCAAATCTTCATTGTGAACCTCCCGTAGACCTCCAAAACTCTCAAATCTCTCTCTAATGTTCTTCAACTCTTCTTGATTGCTTCTCAAGCGCCGGTGCAGACTTCTAATTTCCTGATTTTGACTCCAACAACACAAAACTCGAACCAACGCTTGGTAAACATAATTTGAGCTAAAATTGAGAACTTTAACACCTTAAAACTAGGAAAACCATCAAAAGTCGATCCCAACACGTATCAAATGCGTGATGTAATATGAACTTATCAGATCCCCCCACACTTAAGCTTTTGCTCGGCCTTAAACAAACTGAACAATGGGACTTACGATAATCACCACACAGAATCAAAATAATTAGCATGCACACATAGTTACAAGGATATTCATAGAACAGACAGACTAAACCAAGAAAATTCTTCCCTAAACTACATTTTTGTAATCTAGCTAAAATATTTGACAAAATCATTCACAACATCCTCAAAGTAGTGATAACATACACTAATAAACTAGCTACTGATCAGAAGGACTTGTGAAGGCGGTGGTGAATGATGAACGGTAAGTATAAACAGTTCCTTTCTTGAGAGTTTGGAACACCCTAACAAAGACTCAATGCATTCGGGAATTTCGGGGCTATTCTTAGGGTCAAAGAGTTCAGCAGGACACTATTTTGGAACTATCATTTAAACCTATGCAAGGAGTAGACATGGTGTACAACTAAGCTAAACTGTCGCTGCACATTAGGGCTTTGACGTATACTTGAAGTACGCGAAGGACTAAAGCTAATTTTTGGAATAGCCTTCAAGTTCGTTTAATTAAGTTCAGTTTTCCTTGTCATGTTGGCACAAGAACACCATTTCTTTCAAAAGATTCCCAAGTTTCATCTTATTGTGCAAAGCACTTACGCTTTTGACCGGGTTTCTCATTCTCTTTTTCGCAAGGTAAGAGGTCTAGCTATTAATTAGTTTTTACAAATTTTCAGATTTTTACTAGACATTACCACATTCTAATCTCGGCCTCACCAAAGAAAATTAGCGGTTAAAGTTCAATTATTCAAATTGAATCCATGCCCACAATGCAATCCCCAAAAGTATCAAATTCCTAAAGAGTGAATGTTCTTACCCCATTTGGGGCATAGGAACAGTGCCAAGAGTGGCTCTTACAAATACTCCCTCAACTTAGCAAAGTAATCCCCTAGTTCACTAAACATCAAGATTTTGTCAGAAATATTCACGGGTAAGAAAACACAGGCCATTTGGCTATATGGAGCTCAATTAATTGGGTAAAGAATAAAATGATCAAGCTCAACATGGTTTCTCCTAAAGGACTTATTCAGTAGGGTGGATGATTAATTAATTCAATGGGTGACTAATGCTTTCATCCTCTCAGCAACTAGATTATAGTGCAAGTAATTTAAGCCTAAACACTTCAAAGATATTCTAAAAGCATAGTCAAAACGCTGGGCAGCTCATGACTTTCCTATGAATATACAACTAACACCTGCGCATGCTAACTCTAATAATCTCATGTACAAGGGGGTAAAGAGGAAAGGGTCACACATGCTCACATTCAGGGGCGGAACCAGGGGGAGTGAGCCGTTGCTGGCTCCACCCCTTTGCCAGAGATTTTTTAGTAGTAGTATGAGGTACTCCGATAGGCGCCCGCCATAGCTTCATCTTCTTCCTTGCAATTAGGGATACCTGCGGTGCGGCAGTGAGCCAGGGAGAACGACGAAAGCTGGAGCCTAAAACGATGTCGTTTGTTTAATTAATTCAATCAGCAAATGAAAACGATGTCGTTTGTTTAAGTGCACATGAAAAGGAAATACTACGTCGTTTCATCATTAAATGATATGCACGCGGTTGAATTTCTCGTCGTTCCTCCTTCCTCGCGTAAAATGGCGTTCCTCGCTGCGTCTCTAGCTCGTAAAACGACGAACTCGGCCCTCGCATTTAATACCTGCAGTCTTGCAAAGTCTCCAGCTTCCCTAGACCATATCTCCCATCATGAACTCTGAAGGCTAGTAGCCTGTAGCCTACGACTTCCTAGTTTGGCAATTATTTATTTTTAAAATTGAAATCTTTTTCAGCTACTTCCTATTTGCTTTTGCTTTAATTACTTATTTATAATTGATTAATTGATTAATTACTTCAATTGCTTTAAAGTTTAATTGATTAATTGCTTGAATTGGTATAAGTTAAAATTGTTTTTGCAATTTTATTGATTAATGTAATCTTCTCACAAATTATATATATATTCTATATATTTTAATACAGAGTAATAATTTAGAGCCTTTTTGATAACACTGAAATTGTCTGAATCGGCTGATTGTATTGAAATTTATGAAGTTCTGGCTGAAATTTATGAAGTTTTGGCTGAAGTAGTTGAATTGGCTGATTCTGCTGATTTATGAACAAATCATGTATAAAATATCTTTTATTTTATGAATGAAAAAGAAATAAAATGAAAATCTACACCAACTTCAGCCCAAATAGACAAAAAAGTAAGTTAAATTTTACTTTTTTCTTATTATTACACAATTTAGCGTGTGAAATAAAAAATTGTGTGTGTGGTGAAAAAGTTGGCTGATAAGCTTGATAAGCCGAAAAATAGGTTCAATCGGGCTATATTTTTTCTTTTTTTAAATCTTTTAGCATTCCCTTGGTTTTTGTTCTGGTTCCGCCGCCACTCACATTAACTCACGTCAGTAATTAACACAAGCAAAAAGAATGATCATGAAAACTTCCCTAAGGGCGTTGATGGATACAGAACTAAACTGAGTCATGTAATCCTTGGCATATCATCCCAATGAAAAAACCTGAGCTGTAACAAAAACATAAAGCAAAACAACCAAACAACAAAGAAAAATAAAAATAAAAACAATGCAGAAATAAGCTCGGGTTGCCTCCCGAGTAGCGCTATTTTTAATCAAGATGGCATTTCTGACACATGTTGGCATTTTTTTCTGTGTTGGTAGGTTGTTGAGGTGTTAGCATAGGCCTTCATTTTTTTCATTTATTAATAATTTTATTTTGATTTTTTAAGTTTTTTATTTTATAATATTTTATTTTTTGAATTTTGTTATTTTTATTAATTTTATTTAATACTCAGTATTTATTTCATTTTTTTTACATTTTTATTATAAATAAATTTATGTTTTTACTTTTATATTTTAATCATTAATGAAATATGAATTGTAATAAAACAGAACAAGGGTAGAATTGGAAAGCTAGTCGTATTTAGGGAATTTTTAAGTTATGATCCTATTTTGAAAATTAAAATTTCATTTTGTCCTATTTAGGAAATTCATCCTTATATATATGTCATAAGTTAGTGACATTATTTTGTCACGGAATATTTTAGCTGGGTAATAGAACAAAAAATAAATCTCCTTATTTTTTACTCCCTCCGTAACTTAAAAATCTTCTCACTTTCCTTTTTCGTCCGTAACAAAAAAATCTTCTCATTTCTAAATCTTCCCATCATACTCTCAATAATTTTTAAAATAATACATTATTACAACTACTTTTTTTGGATTTATCCTACGTTCCACCACATTATTCCACTATTTTCCCATCATATCCTCAATAATTCATATATCTTTCATTATTTTTAATCTATCTACTTTTGAAATGGGAAGATTTTAATGGTACCGTGACCAAAAGCTATGGTAATAAATGGTACAATAGTCAAAAAGGCAAAAGCTAAAGTGGCACAATAGGATCAGTGACCAAAATTTCTAAAACGTCATTGAGTGCGTAATCAATCATTGTGACCGTAGATTTAACATGAACATCTTGACCTCGGTTGTTGTTGGCGTGGCTATAAGTAAATAACGTGTAGATTGATTTCAGAATGCAAACATTAAACACAAATGAATCTCTTAATTGTGGGAATCCCACCAATGCCTCAAACTGATCTCTTTTCATGCTTGGTGTTTCTTCTCTTGCTTTTTGTGAGTGTTTCATCTTCGGCTGCTGTTGTTGCGTCTTCAAACGATGAAGGCAACGGCCTGCTGACATGGAAGTCTACGTTTCAGAACAAAAATAACCCACTCCTGGTTTCATGGAAAAACGCTTCCCAAAATGGTAGCCGCCCTTGTGAAGATAAATGGGCTGGAATTCAATGTGTTAATGGAAGAGTCAACCGGTTGAACTTGTCGGAGTTAGGAATCAATGGTACTCTCAAGAGCTTCCCCTTTAAATCTCTCTCAAATCTAGAATATTTCGAAATCAGTTTAAATAACATCTCAGGAAACATACCACCCCAAATTGGCAATCTGTCCAAACTCATCTACCTGGACATGTCGGCCAATTATTTGTCTGGAGGAATCCCTCCCCAGATTGGCCTTTTAAACAGACTCCAGACCCTTCATCTGAATGAAAATTCTTTAGGGGGTCATATTCCCGATGAAATCGGCAACTTGACTTCTCTTGTTGAGCTTGCTTTGTATATAAATAACATAGGCGGAGCAATACCTGCTACGCTTGGCATGTTGAACAGCTTGAACTCTTTGTATCTCTATGAAACCTCTCTTTCTGGAGCTCTTCCTCCCGAGCTCGGGAAAATTGCCAATCTTTCTCTTCTTTACGTGGACACTAACAAGCTAGAGGGGCCCATCCCCCCGGAGCTCGGAAACCTCTCACAACTACAGGTGCTGTATATGTTCGACAATAATTTGAACGGTCAAATCCCATCTTCGTTAGGACGACTAAATTCACTCTTGGAACTCAGCTTGTTCGGGAATAATTTGACCGGTCCAATCCCATCTTCGTTGGGTCAACTCGAGAACCTCTCCCTCCTCCACCTTTATGACAACAACCTGAGCGGCGCCATACCACTAGAGTTTGGAAATCTAACGAACCTCAAGGATCTTGCAGTGAGCAACAATCAGCTCACCGGCGAAATCCCAACTTCCTTCGCCAAACTAAAGAATTTGGAATATTTGTATCTGGATAGTAACCATCTTTCCGGTCCCATTCCACGTGACGTCTTAGGTGCACTGCAAAAACTGACCGAACTCCAAATGGATATCAACCGATTCAATGGATCTATACCAGATACTATATGCAAAGGTGGGAAAATCGAGCATCTCACGTTGAGTAACAACAGTCTCTCTGGGCCTATTCCAACCAGCATGCAAAGCTGCTCGAGCCTACACCGTCTTCGTTTGGACAACAATCGGCTCACCGGAAACCTCTCTGGCTTCTTTGGCATCTATACCAATTTAGCGTATATGAACGTGAGCCACAACCTACTTCAAGGAGAACTTCCTCAACTTCCCCACCCGGAATCTTTCAAGTCTTTAAACGCTCTCGATTTCTCATACAATAACTTGACTGGAGAAATACCCTCATCTCTGGGAAGTTTACCAAACTTGACCGCCCTGAGCATGAGCCACAACTCTCTCAATGGAAAAATCCCATCTTCCTTCAGAAATATTATGAATTGGTTTCACGTTGACTTATCGTACAACAATCTAACATGTGAGATTCCGAACACCCCAGCTTTCAAGAATGCCACACTCAAGGGAAATAATATATGTTTGTGTGGTGATAATAGGGACATCAATCCTTGTGGCGATAACAATGGAACGGGTTGCAACCGGTGTTAGAACTCATAAAGCCGGCCAAGAAGGAAGAATACTACTATATTTAGCTTACTTGTTTGAAAGTGGTCTTATGTGTTAAGCTTTTATATATGTGTGCACCATAGTATTCACAATATTTCAGCTCGTGTACTTCATCTTTTTTCTTTTTGGGCAATAAATTTGGGCTATACAGATATGGCTCGCTCATTGTTTTCAAGTTAAGAAATTGACATTTATGTCTTAATTATACTACGTACATCTTTCATTATTGTGCAAATCAGAGTCTTTTCTTGTGCATATGCTGGTGTCATACTATATATAATCTTGTACATTATGACTATTGATTATATTCTCCTCCAATAATTTTTTGGAATCTCCTAATTTTTTTGGTATCTTAGTTAAACTTTGGATAAAAATTTAATTAGTACATGGTATGTTTTTAATTACACTACAAGTTTTATAAAGGTACAACTTTAACACGAAAATATTTTATTCGTTTTCATTTATAACAAGTTTTGTACTAAAGTATATTTGGCCCGTTTGGTAACACTCAAATCGGTTTATTCAGCTGATTCTGCTGAAATTTATGAAGTTCTGGTTGAAGTGACTGCATTGGCTGATTCTGTTGACTTATGAAAAAATTATATTTAAAATATACTCCGTATTTTATTCAATCATCAATCATCATTTATCACAGTGCCGCAAAGGCTCCCACCTACGGTGGGGTAAGGGGAGGGGGTCGGATGTACGTAATCTTACCATTATACTAAAGAACAAAGAGACTGTTTCCGGATGACCCATAGTAAAAATCGCGTCCAAAATTGTATTGACTGACCGCAACTTCATAACAAAGAAGCGCAGACAGCTAAGTGAGCCATTTTGCTTTATTCCATCATATTCTCAAGCCAAAAAATAATGAATCTTTAGCTCCATTGCACATGATGGAAAATACTTCGTATTTTATTAATAAAATAAATAAAGAATTATATGAAAAATAGCTAAAATTGTCATCTACAGTAACTTAGCTAATACAACTAGAAAAGTAACTCCAACCTTACTTTTTCTTATTATTTTACAATTCAGCGTGTGAAATCAAAAATTACGTGTTTGGTTAAAAAGTTGGCTGATAAGCCTGATAAGCCGAAAAACAAAGTTACTAAATGATAGGATTTAAAGACAAACACAATCATAGAAAATTATTATGACCAAATGCTCTCCGGCTCATTGAATAGAAATTAAAGAATCTCGTAAATGAGCTAATTTGACCGTAATTGTTCTTTTATAGTAAATCAAAACTTTATTAATCTAACAAATCACGGTAAGTTTACGACCAAATCAGGAGAACTTGTGGTCTTTTCCCTAAGGTTAGGGTTGGGGGGTTCCGGCGAGCACAGTGACACGGGCGGTGGCTACAATGACACGGGCGGTGACTACAATGACACGGGCGGTGGCTATAGTGACACGGGCGGTGGCTATAGTGACATGGGCGGTGGCTACAGTGACATGGGCGGTGGTTATAGTGACATGGGTGGTGGTTGTAGTTACAAAAAAATGAGCACGTAGTGACATAAAATTTTTGCAGTTACATCATGTTTTCTAATTGCACATATATGACCTTGATCACTTTTTTTCCCCTTTTTAAAAGTGGTCACTTTTTGGTTAATTGGTTCAAAATTAGTAATATCCAATTAAAAACCACATTCAAGTTGGCAGAATGAAAATGTTGGCATTCTCATGAAATATGCCATTTTTGTGGAATTTAAAAAAAAATGGCATTTTTTTGGAGTCTGTCAATGATCTTACATTAAGTAGTCGGGAGGTTGGACCCTTCTTGTACTCTATGTCTCTCTAGAACTCTTGCTCTACAGTCAAAACTTAAACATATATATAATTTATGTAAGCTACCAATATATTTTTTCACCACGTATATGTAAACTAACAGCTTACTTGTATACTTATTCTCCTAGCTACCATAAAGTAAACTGTCCATGTATATAAATAAACTAACTGCTTACTAGTATACTTCTTCTCCTAGCTACCTTGTAAACTATGCATGTAAACTACCAGTATATTATGTCACCATGTCTTCTTTTTCCACCATTTTTTCAAATATATATTTCTTCTTGTACTCAGTAGAACTCTTGTTTGAATGTTACCGTTAGTCAGTTCTATAGTCTAAACAACTTAAACATATATGTAAACTAGTTGTATACTTGTATTTTTTACCATGTATATGATTCAGCTACTTGTATTTTTTTACCATGTAGATGTTTCAGGTACTTGTATTTTTTTTACCATGTATAGTTGTATACATACTACCAGTCCATACTAGCAAACTACCATTTTTCTTTACCATGTATACATACTGTGATACTACCAGTCCATTTTATTCATTTTTTCCAGCATGTAGTTGTTATATACGGAGTACTATATAAAACTCATAAATGGAAGTATACTGTATATATAATATATGCCTTCTGTATTTTTTACAGGACATGGAAGGTGGAACTTCAGCCACGAGTTCTGAAGCTGCTAAATCAACAAAAATATTGGTTAATCGTAGTGCTGAAAAATGGGACTTCTTTAATTTAATTTTTGGAGGTTGCTATCTACTTTTGCTGTCAAACTTCATGGTTTTATAATATTGTTTTTTATGCTTTTTGTTCTATTTTGGAAAAGGTATACTTACAGTTCATTTTAACTGCTTGTTTTCTAACTGCAGTTTGAAGAAAGACTAGGATTGAGTCTAATTTTGGGTGCTTTTATTGTTATTTTTCAGGGCTGATCGTACCTCAACTATTGAAGATAATGAGTCTCCCAAGTCATATACTCCATATGATTTAATGAAGTTATTGTTTGTCATTTTGTATAAGATGTTTAGGCCCACGTATTATGAGAGCAATGGTAGATTATATAGATATTACAAGAGCAATGTGGATAATATAGATCTTACAACCAGTTTTGTATCAATTACATTTAAATAGTGTTTTCTTTAAATTATATATGCTTGTCAGTATTGGATATTATCCAGTATTTTATTTAGCACGGTGGGCAGTGGCTGCTTGGAAAATCTGTGATTGATATTACTTAGATAGTGTTTTAGAAATCAAATGTAAAATTTGTAAATATATGTCTACCATGTTGGGTATAAAGATAGCGTTTGTTAAAGCAATGTAAAAGTATATGAACTACTATAGTGGCACATCTTCTATAGCGGTTTGAAACGCTATTGTTGACTTATTTATGATAGCGTTTGTAAAATGCTATATAAAGCCGTAGATCTACTATAGCATGTCAAGATATAGCGTTTCATAAAACGCTATGGAATGATATGATAGCGTTTTTGAGTCGCTATAGATGACAATAGTTGTTGTAGTGTGATTCTGCTGAAATTTATGATGTTCTGGTTGAAGTGGCTGTATTGGCTGATTCTGTTGACTTATGAAAAAATTATATTTAAAATATACTCCGTATTTTATTCAATCATCAATCATCATTTATCACAGTGCCGCAAAGGCTCCCACCTACGGTGGGGTAAGGGGAGGGGGTCGGATGTACGTAATCTTACCCTTGTACTAAAGAACAAAGAGACTGTTTCCGGATGACTAATAATGAAAATCGCGTCCAAAATTGTATTGACTGACCGCAACTTCATAACAAAGAAGCGCAGACAGCTAAGTGAGCCATTTTGCTTTATTCCATCATATTCTCAAGCCAAAAAATAATGAATCTTTAGCTCCATTGCAAATGATGGAAAATACTTCGTATTTTATTAATAAAATAAATAAAGAATTATATGAAAAATAGCTAAAATTGTCATCTACAGTAACTTCAGCTAATACAACTAGAAAAGTAACTTCAACCTTACTTTTTCTTATTATTTTACAATTCAGCGTGTGAAATCAAAAATTACGTGTTTGGTTAAAAAGTTGGCTGATAAGCCTGATAAGCCGAAAAACAAAGTTACTAAATGCTAGGATTTAAAGACAAACACAATCATAGAAAATTATTATGACCAAATGCTCTCCGGCTCATTGAATAGAAATTAAAGAATCTCGTAAATGAGCTAATTTGACCGTAATTGTTCTTTTATAGTAAATCAAAACTTTATTAATCTAACAAATCACGGTAAGTTTACAACCAAATCAGGAGAACTTGCGGTCTTTTCCCTAAGGTTAGGGTTGGGGGGTTCCGGCGAGCACAGTGACACGGGCGGTGGCTACAATGACACGGGCGGTGAATACAATGACACGGGCGGTGGCTATAGTGACACGGGCGGTGGCTATAGTGACATGGGCGGTGGCTACAGTGACATGGGCGGTGGTTATAGTGACATGGGTGGTGGTTGTAATTACAAAATAATGAGCACGTAGTGACATAAAATTTTTGCAGTTACATCATGTTTTCTAATTGCACATATATGACCTTGATCACTTTTTTTTCCCTTTTTAAAAGTGGTCACTTTTTGGTTAATTGGTTCAAAATTAGTAATATCCAATTAAAAACCACATTCAAGTTGGCAGAATGAAAATGTTGGCATTCTCATGAAATATGTCATTTTTGTGGAATTTAAAAAAAATGGCATTTTTTACACCGATCGGAGGTGGTGGTTCAGGGAGGTAGTACAGGCGGTGGGAAAGGTATTCATATTTTTTTGGGAAAGTTCCCGAAATAGGACTAAAATAGTTTCAAAATTCTAAAATGGGATTGTCATGTATTTATTCCCAAAATGGGACTAATTACTGCCAAATTTGGAAAATACTGTCATGTTTGAAGTCTAATACTGCCAAAACATGGCAGTAATTAGTCCTATTTTGGGAATAAAAACATGCAAGTCCTATTTTGGAATTTGTGAACGTTTTTAGTCCTATTTCGGGTAATATATCTATTTTTTTAAATTTTTTTATGGAGTTTTACTATTTTTATTAATTTTCAAAAAAAAATAATACCTCTTTTTCTTATTTTTATTTTATAAAAAATTTTATTAATTTTTTTATTATTTTTCTACGAATTATTGAAATTTTTTCGGATTTATTATGAATTAAACATTTAATTATGACTTTTAGCTATCTTTTACTAATATTTAAAGGAGGGGTAAGAATGGAAGGAAGAAATGGGTATGTTTCTAATAGGACCATTATGATCCTATTTTGGAATAAAAATATAGCAAGTCTTATTTTGAGTTTTTGTCATAGTTTTAATCCTATTTGAAGTAATTTCTAAATGAAAAATCAGTTTTCGGAAAATGATCTTCCACAGTTTCTAAAAAAAACTGATTCTAGGAGTAAATTAGATCTTCAGAATCACTTTTTCACTTTCACTCAACACCTCCTAAATTGACACTTAATAAATTTAACAACAGTACGTTTCTACTTTTCTATAAGATCCGTCAATATCCCCAATTTTAGTATTGATAGTTATCCTCTATTCTTGGTTTTTGTCAAACCGAAATTGAAGTTTCAATTTCATGCCCCTATCCATACATATTACGAGTAGTTTACTTCGTTCAAAACTTGATTATGAGAAAAATATGGGTTAATGGAGGAATAATAATTCCATAATGAGTCGGTCTTAAAGATGTTTTTACTTGGATTGGGCTTTTCTGGTTTAATTTACATAAGTCTGATCTCATCAAAGTGCTCTAGCCTCTTTAGCTTGATAGATGTCTGATCTGTGTATTTCGGCTATGTTTGGCACGAATAACTCCATATATGCCATATAACTTTTGTACTATTCAAAAAGTCTCTTAAAGCTTCTAGTTGTATGTTTGACATGACAATTTTTAAGAGGTTTTCAAAAATTAAAAGATCTTTTTTGAGATGCTACGAGGAGTAGCATCTGAGAAAAGCTCGTGACTTTTAGTACTAATTAGTCCCAACAGTTTGTATACCAAACCAAACTAAATCAATTACCAAACACCTATCACCTTTTCTTTTTAAGATCTTTTCAGTCTCTAAAAGCTAACAGTTATTAAAAAGCTTACAAAAGTATCTTTTCAGCTAGTTGTGTCAAACATACCCTTCATAATTGTTAAAGTCTGATCTGATTTATTAAAGTTTAGTCTGGTAGGTGTTTAAGTCTGATCTAATCTGATTGCATTAAATTAAGTACTACTCCGTAAGTCACAAGGGCCTTAGGAATAAAGAAAGAGCAGTACTGTGGCGGAATTAAGGTAGGGCCGTACTCAGTTTATAGTATTATTATAAGAATCTACCGTAATTTCTAGGGTTTTGTTTTGAGTTCCTTCCCTTCATTAAAAGGGGAAGATTAGAACGAAAGGTAAGTAGTTTAGAAGAGCTAGCGGTAAAGAATTGAAAAGGAATGACGATTGCAACCCTAGTCCATGTGGAGCTGCATCCATGGCGGCTATCTTCTCTTCATGGTCAAACGCCACCCAACCCCTTCTCCTCTTTCCGCAGTGTCCGAATGATCAACGCGCAGTCAAAAGCTGCAGCCCTTTCTTCAAACGTTGACCACCAAAAGGACCACACTCTTGTGACGGCGGACTCGAATCGGGGATGGAAAAACAGCCCTTTTGCGATTCGTTTCGGTGATCTTTTTGCCCATAAAGCCCCGGCGAAGCCATGTCAAGGCGTTGCCGCCGCCGTGGCCGTGTTGGGTGTGTTGCTTTTGCAGATGGTCACGGCGGCGCCGAGAGGTTACCCTCCTGCGGCGGCCTGGGCTTTATCGGGCGGTATGGTTGGCGGCTCATCATTTGGTTCTTCGTCTTCTTCTTCCTCTTCATCTCGATCTTCCTCTTCTTCGTCAGGGTCTTCTTCCTCGTCTCCATCCTTTTCATCATCAAAATCTGCTGGTTCTTCCCCACGGTCTTCTTCCTCTTATGCTTCCTCTGGGTCTTCTTCCCCGTCTCGATCCTCATCATGTAAATCTTCTTCTTCATCCGAATCACCGCCTCCTTTCTCGTCATCGTGCTCGTGCTCGTGCAGATGCAATAACTCATGGAACGCCGTGAAGGATTACATCTACGTCGGAGCCTTTTCCATTATCATTGCTACTTTATTGTTTATTTTCTTATCAGACCCAAAGCTTATGAAAGCTCTAGATGAGGTTATAGAAGAACTTGCGAATGGGAAGCCGACGGAATCTAATCAAAGAAAGAGCGCTGTGGCGGAATCTAATCAAAGGAAGAGCAGTACTGTGGCGGAATCTAATCAAAGCAAGAGCAGTATTATCAAGCTTCAGGTATAATAAATTAAAGCAGCTTTAGATTAAGGTGACAACTCCGGTACCTTTCTAAAATATGGGGTACCGTACCTATCATTCATTTGATTGGACCACATCACTTTATCATTTTTAATTTAGATTTAAATAATTCAACTGCTACATTCTCATTGATTCATGTGGACAAAGGTATGGTACCTTATGGGTACCATAAAATCTAACTTAGATTAATTCATTCAACGCCACTTTGTCCTAAAATGATTTCTTGAATACTTTAATACTTCCTCCGTTCGCTTTTAATTATATTGGAACATTGCAACAATCAACATTTCACATTTGCCAACATACAAGTTTGACCATTAATATCGTTTGTTCCTTATTTGTAAAAAAATTAACAAATTCATATTTTGAAAATTTAGAATGAGAAGAATTTAATAATATTTTTTCAAATTTAATTTGTAATACATTAATAAATAAAATATAGTCAAAGTAGAATGTGTGAATAGTGCAGAAAGTCCAATGTTGCAATTAAAAGAGAACGGTAGTATTTTAAGAAACTGTAATACGACGTATGAAACAAGAAGATTTGCTTTAGTTTAGTTATTAGTTCTAACTTTAATTATTTGCAAATGATTTTATACTTTTCATCAGAATGTATCATTTTAAATTAAAAAATGCATGGGCAAAAGTATATTCCAACTAACAAGTTCTTATTTTTAAGTGAATAAAGCTACGAGGTCAATAATTGATACTCCGTATATTTATTAAGTAATAAGTTGCTAGAATGAGACTATAATTTTCTTAATAAACATCCGTAGTATATCTTAAATTAAAGTTATTAGTTATTGTGATTATGTGAACACTAACAAATATGTAGTACCTAGTATATGAAATGGAGGTAGTATCTGATTCTGATCTTCTGGTGATACACCCTTGACCCTCCTAATGTTTGGCCTTGTTTCTTTTCTTTGATCAGAATATGCGCTTAGTACTTCTTTCCAATTTTAATGAGATGTATACTATGTATATGTGTCCTATACGGGCTTATCAAGGGATTTTTCAAAATAGGAGTACACAAGTTTTACAGTTTCAAAATAGGAAAAATTGATTGTAATAATCCCAACTATTGGCGGTCCGCTTATAATAATCTCAACTATCGATTATTTCATAATAATCCCAACTTTAGGGTCCTTCCGCCAATAACAGTCCCTGTAAATAAATTCATGTACTTTCTGAAGTGGATGAGAAGAGATATAACAAGTAATCTCTATAAATAATCTCAACTTTTAATTTTTACGTTTAATTTCTATTTAAAATTCACTTTTATAGAAGGTAATATTTGGTCATGGATCATTATTGGCGGATGGTTCATATAGTTGGGATTATACAAAAATAATCAATAGTTGAGATTATTGTTAGCGGACCGGCAATAGTTGCGATTATTATTTTCAATTTTTCCTTCAAAATATGGTTGCTATATTTTTCTTCTCAGAATGAGAGTAATGTGAAAATATTTACTGCAATCTTGGTGTCATTATTGCAAAAATTGTTGCAGTATCTACGGGGAGTATTTACTGCCATTAATGGCAGTATGTTTCATTCATGGTAGTAACAATTCATATTTCGGAAAGAAAAACGTATAACTGTTCTATTTTGGAATTCCAAAATTTGTTTACTCCTATTTAGACTAATTTCTCTAACTTTTACATGTGTAAAAATGTGACTAACAATGTACTCAGTAGTGAATTTGAAAAATCATGAATGTCATTGTGAGGTTTTTATATCCATCATTTATGGCATTTTTATCTCATTGACATTTTATTACGTCAATACAACTTAATGCGAGTGTCAGTTATCGCCACCAATGTCCCTATCACCGCCGTGAAACATGTCAATTTGACATGGCGGAAAAAATTATTCCTCTGAATATAAGAAATGTGGAAAAGTATAATGCCATTTTTCTAGTGACTTTCCCAATACGAAAAATTATGGCGAAATTGACATAAATAATCCATACTTTTATGCATTTTACAAAAATAATCCCTACCGGAAAAGTTTACAACAATAATCTGAACTACTCAACTCTTTCACAGAAATAAACCGGAGTTAACGATGATAACTTTTCCGTTAGTTTTTTATTGCATTTTAAATATAATGAAGCAAAAATATGTACAAACACCAACATTATTATATACTTCGTATATTTGTCCTTATATTTACTTTTATTATGAATTAAATTTAATAGTCATTATTTTTCATAAAATGTAATAGAAATATTTAAGAACGCACTCATCAAATTCTCATTTTTCTTTTAGTTCTAATCAGTATTTTATTTATATTCATTTTTATTTCATTGTATAAGAGATTTAAATTTAGTTTTAGTAATTCTATACGAAGTACTACGTATTAAACATTACCACGTACTAAAATGAATACAAGTCTGTGTTCAAATTTTTATTATATTTTACAAAAAATAGTTATTATTAAATTAAATTTATAGTAGAAATAACACTAAACAAAAACATAATATTATTAATGTTTTTATATATATTTGCTTCATTTTATTTTAAATTTTAAAAAAAATTAACGGAAAAGTTAACACCGTTAACTTCCGGTTTATTTTTGTGAAACAATTATCCAGTTGGGATTATTGTTGTGAACTTTTTGAGTAGGAATTATTTTTGTAAAATGTCTAAAAGTAGGGATTATTGGTGTCAATTTCGCCAAAAATTATTCACTTTCATGTCTTTCAAGTAGAGAGTTAATATTTTTGTCATTCTCGCCTTTGTAATCCTTCTTGCTATTTCTTTTAGGTAGGATTATTTGGGTCCATGCAGTCGCTTAGACGAGATCTCAATAAAATTGCTGAAACTGCAGATACATCTTGTATAGACGGTTTGGTTGATACTTTAAGAAGTAAGGTCTTCAATACCATTACCACTTTCACTTCTATCAACATATATTTCTTTATCACAAATTCACTTTGTGACTGTTATATATGTTTCACCTTGGAGTATTATCAGGATGGCATTATGGCATATATGCATGATGTGAAAAATCAAGGATCTTTCTTATATATGGATTTTTCGTAGCAAAATGGTTTTCTAACGTTCATAAGGCAATGAATTACTAAAAAATATTTGAAATGTATTTAAGTTTACATTCGATTATACTACCTCCGGTTTTTTTTAATCTTCATAGTTTGACTTCACACAAAATAAGGAAAGAAATTTGACTTTACTGTAGAGTACACTGTTGAGGCACTGTTTGACACTGTTTGGCACTATAGAGACACTGTTTGGCACTGTTGAGACACTGTTTGGCACTGTTTTGATGTAGATTTCTTTGCCAAAAAAAGGAAATAAGGAAGTGTGAAGTTTATTTTAGACCGTCCCAAAAAGGAAAGTGTGAAGTTTATTAAAAACCGGAGGGAGTATGTATTAATATGTCAAAAATATCGAAGATCTTGACTATTTATACCATTTTTCAATTAGCTAAACCCAAAAATTTGTGAGAATACATATGAAAAAATGTGTACATTATACAGAAAAAATTATACAAATATTTCCTAATACCCTAGTTTGGTTTATAATATAGAAATAATTACATATTTATAATTAAAATAGGGATTGTTTACAAAAATGTGACTAGTGACTAGAGTAGTAATGAATCAGAGTAACTTACGTTCAATTATTAAACATAAGTTATGATGACACTACATTGTATTAATAATTAATCATATTTGTGTAAATAAGTTTTATTTTAATAATATTTCTGAAAAAAACCCAAATGATGAGTTTAACTTGAGTGTTATTTGATAATCATATAAAGATGATGATTTTTTGACATTATTTTTCAAAATTATGTCTTGGACTTAATTACTGTTTTTATTTTTGTCATCGACTTATGCAATTACGAACTATTCTTGGATGTAGTAATGAGATTTGCTACTTAAATATGTGTATACTTTTATATCTTTTTTACTATATATGTTATTTTATGAAATATATCATATAAATGTTCAAAATAATACCCGTATTTTTCGTCCGAAATTTTGTATTAGACAACGTATTATACGCGTATACGTATTTACACGTTTTTTAAAAAACGTTTTTTTCAACGAATTTTTGACCGTTTTTTTCATTCATGTTACCGAATAAAATGCGTACGTATTAAACCCCGTTTAATTCCCGTACCATATTTAACTAACTAGGAATGGTACGATTCAATTCGGTCTTAGATCTAAACACGTTCGGTACGGTTTTATTTTAAAATGGGACGGTACCATGTCATACCAATACCAACAATGTCCACACAATTTATAAATTTTTATATTACATAATTAATAAATATTGGATAAGTTGTAGTAGTACAATTGTAAATAATTAAACTATACTTTGGTCCGGTTCTAAGCTTCGAGTAAACTAGCAAAGGTTGTGAAAGTGTGAAGGCACTTATCAAAGTAATGGTACAAATGTACATTTAAATACTTAAATTATACTTGAAAAGATGTTGTTTACTAAATAAGGCAATGTCTTCTGGTAAAAAAAATAAGGCAATGTGTTTGTTTATGAGGTTTTTATTTGGAATGACATTAATTTAGCTGCTATTATTATCTGATTTATTTAAGTTTGGTCCAATATGATAATAAAAAATGATTCTATTTTATGTCTACTATATTATTGTCTAAATCTTGTCCATGTGATTTGATCTAGTCTAGCTTAGTTTAGTGTGGACCATTTAAATTTAATTTGATCTGAAATTGGAATAGGCCAAATTAAAATTTTCTTTATTAATTAATAAAGAAATTTGAGATCTTTAATTGGGAGCAATGTAATACTCCATATTATTTTATGATGTCTATAAACAAAACCCTTATTTCCTTATTTGGTAAAAATATTATATCAATTACTCTACTGATATCAGGTAACAATTAATTAATAATTGTACAATATCATTATATCAAAATACTAAATTCATTTCCCTAAATTAGTTAAAGATAAAAGTAAAATAAAAATATTATGTTCCCTAGTAAGCTCAAATGGTCTAGCCTTGTCGTGCACTCATACATGAGGCTCCAATACTCCTATAAATCTATAAGTCATTGTAGATTTCCATTACGATCCGACTTGGTTCTTTTCTTTCGCTGTATTTTTGTAATGCGAAAGACGAAATGGTAAAGTTCACTTAAATTTTGGCTTTTTGAAATTTGGCTAAAGGGTCAAATAGGTACATGAACTAACTTAAAGTGTTCAATTAGCCCCTTATATAGGAGGTTCTGCCCGGACGTCGCCAATTGGGGCGGTTCCCGGTGGAATTTTTTGATGAAATTTTTTGAGCATCTTCTTTATTAAATTTAGTTTACCAATACTAAATTTCAGCTAAAAATTCAACTGAGAAGGCAGTCAAATGATTTTTTGAAGATAACTACGCAGTTAAACAGCGCAGTACATTTCGGAAAAACATTTGACCGCCTTGCCGATTTAATTTTTAGCTGAAATTTGATATGGGTAAACTAGGCTAAATGAAGAAGATGCTAAAAAAATTTCATCAAAAAATTCAACCGGGAACCGCCCCAATTGGCGACGACCAGGCAGAACCTCCTATATAAGGGGCTAATTGAACACTTTAAGTTAGTTCATGTACCTATTTGACCCTTTAGCCTTGAAATTTTGACCATTTATTTACATAATTACTTCGGCCACGGTGCAGGGATAACTTGGTATTTAATTCGAGTCTTCGGTAGCACATTTTCAAGCCACTCAACTGTAAGTTTGTTACTTTTCTTTGTTTAGGTTATGTATACTAGATTTGTTATAAACTTATAATATTGTGTTCGACAGCCCGGAAGAAATGATACTAGCTCCGTTCCAGTTCCATAATGGTTGTCTCATTTCAATTTGGCACAGCTATTAATAAAGTGGTTGAAATGTAAAAATTGTGATTAAGATTTGAATAGAATGAAGTGACACTACTACATTTTGTGGTCTTTTGCAACGCTCGAAACTGTTACAATTAGTTTAAAAGTCCGTTACAATAAGTTATTAGTAACAGTTTTGACGTGTTACATTTGCCGCCGTTACCTTTGCTCTATTGTAATAGTTTGTAACAGTTTTAATATCAATTGTAACGGTTTTTCTTGATCTATTAAAAGTGTTACAATAAAAGTCAAACCATTACAATAGAGTACAAAAGTAACAGTTTCTAACTTCTACAAATGTAACACTTTTATAGCAAATGTGTAACGTTTTTAAGAATACGTAACGGTATCTAACTCTTACGGAGCTCATGTAAGTAGCACTAATTTTATTATGACACATCGACACCCATCTTGTTAAAACCTACTACCGAAAAATAAGAATACAATTCAACAATCATCATTAAAAATGAAATAGTGCATATACAAGTATTATATATAATGCCAATTCAATCGATTATACACATGTCACTATAAAATAGCTACAAAAAAATATTCGCAAATCCAAAATCTCTTCCATTTTTTAGAGGCATTCCATAGAGAAACTCATTCACCATTGGATTCCATTTCTTTTTCTTCATGTCTATCTTTTATCTGTAAATAGAAATTTCAACATATTAGCATTCATGTTTAAAATAAATAGGCAGACATTGGAAGGTAAATATATTTTTTTAAAACATAATACTACTTGGGCAAGTAATGAAGTAATACACTTTTCTTTTACATAGATTAAAATTAAAGTATAGTTACCAACCCCTGCAATTATGAAATGGAGCAATTTTGCATAAGAGTAAAACAATTGAAACAGTTAATTGAGCTTTACGTGGCTGTGCAAATTAGACATTGAAAATCATGTACAAAAAAACATAATACGTTGTATGTATAAGTTGACCACAGATTTAAAAAAAACATTTCAAAAAACATGGCTGACTCTATATCTGGGTGTCATATCTTCTCTGATCCAAAAAACCAAATAATTTATATATAGATACTTGTAATCTAAATCTACAAAAAAAAAAAAAAACCAGCAACAAAATGAAAGCTTATCCAAATAGTAAATTGCTATTTCGAGCAAACAAAAAACAGATAAGATTTTAATAATGTCCACGATTGTCCTGCTCTCAAGGAAGACAGCAATACCCGTTTCTCACAGTATAATTTTCTAAAAGCAGCTTCAATAAATAAGAAGATAAAGGTTTTTTCAATAATGTTTTTCACAGTTAAAATCTTGAAGAATAGATCTCCTAATTTCAATAAGGCATTAGGCAGGTTTGTTTTTTTGCTTCCATATCATGTTCATGTAAACTTCAAAATTGAAATACAGAAAATAGAGATGAACATTACCTTATGAAACAAATAAGTTCCATAAGTCTTTTTTTTAAACTCTGTAATACAACATCTTCCGTAGTCTTTGACTGGCCATATGGATACTTCCTTCTATTGTTACTCAGGCCTTTTCCTTTCTTTGAAATCTGCAGTATTAACATGCACATATACACATATCACACATTAAATTTCAGATTTACTTATTAACAAATTTATTAAATCATAATATCATAGTCTCTGTCTTTCATGAGTCATGACTTCACAAATTTATTAAGTCAAGAGTTAGCACACCTTTATAATAGGCCACTTTCCAAGTTCAATCAATATTTCATGAGTCATGACTTCACAAACCATAACCATGTTCTTATATTTTGTTTCCTTTCCCTAGAAGCTCCTGAATGTAAACATGTCCAAAGCTTCTATTGCTCTATTAATTAATTAATAATTATCATCATTAAATATACAAGGCATTTCTTTTTATTATTTATCTCCTGTCTATCGTAATAATTGCCTTGACAAAATAAAGCCACGTCTCTTTATATATCCATTGAGACTTGCCAAAATAACAAAAACTCACATGTTCTTTTTCGTTATTAAACATTTACACTTGGATGGTCTTATCGGAATTTCATTTATTGGTAATTTTCAGAGCTAGGCAAATCTTGGTTGTATTATCTATATTTCATGTTTTCAACTGGATCGAAATTTTCTTGCCTAGTCAGGTCTAGTCTGTTTAAGTGGTCTACTAGTGTGTCTATTTTACAATTGTCTAAGTTTGGTCTGATGACTCTAATCTGATCCGGTTTGTTTAAGTCTTGTCCGATCAGTTCTAATATGTTTAAGTTCAGTCAAGTCTAGTCTTGTCCGATCAGTTCTAATATGTTTAAGTTCAGTCATGTCTAGGATTCAGATTGGTCCAACTAGAAATATCCTTATACTATTTTCCATTATTTCTCTTTTTAAATTTAAGTTATGATACTAAATATCAATTACTTGTTACTTAGTTGTTGGTTTTCATCATATTACATTATACTAAATTATTTTCATCATATTTCAGTAGTTATATTTTCTTGTTGTTTTTTTCTTTAGTAACTGGACCACCTACTAAAACTCGTGAATTACTTTTCATTCATTTTTTGCAATTCATGTCCCAAATTGAAATTGTAAGGATCATTTTTTCATATTTAGGTATTTCTTCTTTTAAAAAGTTACTTAGTAGAAAAGTCATAAACCTCTCTGCATATAATGGTTGCAGGTTGTTTTTATATTACTTTGAATGCCTCTACTTTTCCTTAATTTTCAAACTTAGATCGTATCATTGTGTGGACAATGAAAAATTATCATTTATGCAAGTCAAAGTGTTGCTGCATCAATTCAATTAAACGACAAGCATTCTGATCTTAGCACGAATTATAACCTAATCTGTTTAACAAGCTCCAATCAAATAATCATAGAGATCGTACGTAATCGAATAGAATACAAAATTTAACATATGAAAGAGTTACCGTTGTAGCATCTTCACCTCCTTTGTGGCACTTCATCCGTCAAGTGGCGCGCAACTCACAAACTAACGATAAATTGCAGCTTCCCTGCCACTACAAAAAGTGTAAACATTAGAAACATGTTCCTAAGGAATCCCAACTGAACATAAGGAAAAAAAGAGGATATTTTATTTGTTTCGCCTGTGTAAAGAGCAGTCCCTTGAGAGAGAGAACGAGATGTAGAAGTAAAGGGCTAAAAAATCAACACACAAAAAGCTTTAATTCGAAGAATTGGAAACAAATAGGAAATACCCCACACCTAGAACATATGGAGGAGTTACCGCTGTGGCATCAATCTTATAAGTCAGGATTAACATACCTTAAAAATTAGACTTGGTATTATCCAGGAATCACAAAATAGCATATTAAACTTCCCTTTGATTTTCACGAGCGATTGTACTGGTCAATTTGGTAGAATGGAACAGAAAGAATTAGAGGTTGATATTTGATTAATAGAAGAGTACTTATCTAGACCAGCAAAAATTGAAGATGTATCTAATTGATTTTACCTTGGTTGAGACGTATCTTCTCCCTGTGACCTCTTTAACTCCTTGTCTCTTTAGGTCCATGTCTTCTTCATTCACCACTCAACAAAAGACAAAAGGGGAAAGGAAGTAAACGCGGACACTAGAATTAGTTTAGGAGAAACCTAAATCCTGCTAATCTGCACAGGGCTTCGTGCTTCCCAAATCTATATGAATCGTGAAGGCAGTGGAGTGCGGCGGAGCAGAAAGGCTTCCCTGACGAAAACTCTTCTCTCTATACCCTGAGGATCGCAATAGAGTGTCGTGCTAAAGATAGGGTTTTCTTTGATGCTCTTGGCGGACATTTTAGTTTTTTTTTTTTACTTTAGCGATTTTTTTTTTCTTAAATTAAAATGCGGTGTTAACGCTTTCTTTTGCCGCTTTTAATTTTTATTTTTTTGTATTTAAAAGTGTTACCTTAGCATTGACAATAGTAACATTTATTAAGCAAATGTAACACTTTATCTTTGACCATTATAGCGTTACGTTAGATGATATCAAGGGTAACACTAAATAAATAAATGTAACAGTTAACTCAAAACCATTACGATAGAGCACTTTTTGGTAACACTTTGCACAAATGTTACAATTTTACCGTTACAATAGACCTTAAAATGTAGTAGTGTGAAATGATATGGACCACAAATATCTTACTCAAAAGGAAAACATGACATTCATTTTGGGACAACCCAAAATGAAAAAGTAAGACAACCAAAATGGGACGGAGGGAGTAGCAAGACGGAGTAATAATAATACTTCATCCGTCCCTTATAACTTTGCCAACTTTCCTTTTTTGGATGTCCCAATAACTTTGCCACTTTCCTATTTAAGTAAAGAATTTGTGGTTCCAGTTAATTCTCTCTCCTCTGCACAAACCTCAACCACACAGTTTTTACTTTATTAATTCCCTTGCCGGTCAAACTTGGAAAAGTTATTAGGGACGGAGGGAGTAATAATTAGTCGGGTGTCCTTTTATTAGATACTTGGCGGTAAGCAGCCATTCAGTCTTTTTTTGTTTTTGTTTTTTGAATTAACTTTAATTGTTTGTCTCTGTCAAACAGTTACTAGTATTTTAGATAATTCTTAGATAACGTTTTGATTTGGCTATTTACTAGGAAAAACTGCCCTGAGTAGCCTTTTCAGAACGGTTTTTTGATATAGCTCCTTTATTAATTATTCAAAATATGGAATAAAATAAAACTAACTAAGAAAATGTAAATATAATTGCATTTGTATAGATATTATCAAAAAATATAGTTGAATTAATATTATCATGAATAGTATTGCTGTTTATGTTATTATTATTATAAAAACTACTAAAAATAATCATATTCAAAATATTAATTAATACTAAAACTAATTTAAATGAATTAGTATATACTAGTATATCATATTAAAAATAATATTATTTTATAATATATGTTTTTTGTTCACGCATTTGTATTAAAAATAATAATTTAAATTCATTTTACATCTTAACAGCTAATCGTGAACAATTAAGTTATTAAACATTTTACTTTAATCCGCTAATGATAACGACTAGTCAAAACTGCTAATAACAGAATCTGCTAACTTCAATTTGTTGATAGAATGGTGTTAAAATCTCGGATTCTATTCTAAAAGCTCAACCTACTAGAAGAAGTAACTCAAAATCTTAATATCGCATTTTATAACTTTATGTTTTACCGGTGCGAAAATTCAACAAATCGGCTAACAGCTAACAGCCATCGTTGCTTGCCAAACACCCCTTGTGTATTTTGTACTATGAAATGAAATGCAAAGATGATGTGGTATGATGAATTCTTAACTTGTTTCTTCAATTTGTTTTGACCTAAATTGGATTGGCTTGATTTGCCCAGGCTAGGCCCAACCGGATTCTTCTTTGTCCTATCCAATATGGCTTGATGCTATTATTTACTATCCCCGCACTTAAATAGATGCAACGTGTTGAATTTTACACTATTTATCTGCTCTATTTTGATCATATTTTATTTAATAATGTATTAGAAATTTAATTTTGAAAAATTTGTTAAATTCCTCTCAATTTAAATTTTCACAACCTAGAATTTTTAATTTTTTATTAATGTGGTGCGAAATATATCAATGCTCAAAGTTGTGTGATAAACGTAAAAATGAAAATATTGCGATTAAAAAAATGACTTGTGTAATTTATATCCTGTTTTGTACTATACATAATTAAATACCCCTCTCTTTTCATAGACGAATCTTGATTTGGGCAAGGCCCATTACTAAGCCCAAATAGCCCAATATTACAACTATAATTTTGATTTGAGCTAAAAAATATATGGAAAACGTTTGGTGTATTAGTAATAGCAGTACTCACTATAGTATTGGTTGTTTTGTTATAATTATTAATAGAGGGAGAAAAATAGTTTTTTATTACTATGACTATGATATTCTGCATGCAGGTTTATGTGGAGAGCAATCCGGATGCAGCAAACGATAAGTTAATGCATCTCGCGAAAGAACAACAGAAATTTGATGAAGTCTCACTTTACAACATAAACAACAAAAAGATTAAGCTTCCTGAAAACGAAACAGCAATTACTTTATCTGATGAGTACATGGTGGTAAGATTTACTACTATTCCATTCATGCTCTTTATTAATTGCTATTTATTGACTTTTGCATTAATCACATCTATCGTAACTGTATTCTCTTTTCTTTTTTGATGTTTTTACAAATTATGTTATGTGAATGATATTGTTTTATATGGCTCAATTTAATTTTTTAAAATGTGTGCTTTTTTTACTAATAGACAATTCAAAATATTAATAGTGAAAATAGTGTATTGTGAAATACGGGGTGTGCATTTTTTCAAAGTAGGAGTACTTTTCAAACTTATTTTTCAAGTAGAGATATTTGTAAACTTATTTCCTAAATGATGACACTTTTCATTATGTCATATCACCTATTCCACATCATCTCAGCAATTTCATGTCATCCAATTGAGGTGTTTAAGTGTTCTTTTAAGACAACCTAATCTCTAGAGATTGAACCCACGCGTGACCACATCATATATAATAAGGTAGATTCTATGGTACCCGTAAGGTACCATACCTTTGTCCACATGGACTAATGAGAGTGTTGCAGTTGAATTATTTAAATCTAAATTAAAAATGATGAAGTGATGTGGTCCAATCAAATGAATAGTAGGTACGGTACCCCATTTTTTAAAAGGGTACCGGAGTTGTCACCATATAATAATACGTAGTATAAATCAAGTTGTATGTCAACGTACACAATGTTCGAACTCATATCCTCATGGCTTTCTTTTGGGTTCTATATTAATGCTCTTCAATATATTCTCAATTATATATGCAGATTACAATAATCGCAGTGGTTGCCAATGGATTAGAGAAGTTTCCAACCTCAAATAATAACAGAGATTTACAGAAAGCTTTGGAAAAGCTTCATTTCATACCATCAAACCAAATACAGGTGCTATTTTATTTATAGTTACGTTGGAAAAGGAAAATTTCATTATTTTATACAGGTGCTCCATGTGTATCCTAAAGTTTAGAGAAAAATCTCTAAATTCTGCTAAAATAAGTATAAAGTTAATAAATACTCAGTTGAATAAACATTATTTTATTCATAAAATATGATTTATTCACTTCTATTTTGAAAAGTGTTATTTAATTTATTCTTTTAGTATGGCTAAATAATTCCTACTCATGTTTATAAAATAAGATAAATTTACACTTATGTATTCATTGCCTTAATGTAGGGTGTTATTGTGATGTGGGCCCCACAGAAGAAAAATGATGTCCTATCTGAGGAGGAGCTTCATGCGAAATATCCTCACTTGCGGGAAAAGTGGTCCTCAATTCAGTCAAATGACTCAAATGGCTCTGCCAAAGCTTAGTTTTAATACTCCGTAATATTTTTATACGCAGTAATTTATTTTTACAATAAGTATGATATTTTGGTATATCTCTTTTTCAAGAGTGCATCATCAAAAAATTTAGATATAGATAATTTGACTTTTCACTTTATTATTACATCTTTTGAGTAAAAATTCATTTTACTTGTTTAATTAATTACATTGTACTTCCCCCGTTCCCTTTTAATTGCAAGGATCAACATTCCATGTTTGTCAACGCATAAGTTTGACCATTTATTTCTTTCATTCCTTATTAGTAAAAAATTTAAAAAATATATATATTTTGAAAATTTAGAATGAGAAGAATTTAAAAATATTTTTTAAAAATTTAATTTATAATACATTTATAAATAAAATATAGTCAAAATAGAATATGTGAATAGTGCAAAAAATCCAATGTTGCAATTAAAAGAGAACAGAGGTGGTATTTGTTATGCACAATGTTTTTTACATTTTTCTTGTAAGCTTATCTAGACCCAGCCCTATTAGGGACAAGTGAGCGGCCCGGTTCACCCCTTACACCAAATTGTATAGATGAGCTAGGGCTAACATTTTATTACAAAAGTCCGGTCTGGCCATTAATTAACTTCTATTTATTGAGCCCAGCCCGAATCCATTGGTTTTGGGCCAATGTGGCATAGCCCAGCCCAAGTACGTTCTTCTTCAGTGTTGCTTTAAGGGAATCCGTTGTGTTCATTATAAAACCATGATTGGAATTTGGAATGTCACACTTATGTTATTGGAAGTTCAACGATTGTTGAAATTGCTCTTTAGGGTATGTTTGGTTCAAGGAATGTCAGATTACCATGGGAATGTCAGATTACTGGGTATGTTAGATTGATGGGAATGTATTCAATTTGTACCCATTTGTGTTTGGTTGAGACTAAAGGAATGTGACATTAACTTGTTTGGTTAAATCATATATTATACAACAAACTTGGTGAATTACTTCAATGCCCTTAAAAATATTTTCTCGTAATACCCTTATTACAATCGTCAGGGTCCCGAGAAAGAATGTCTTCATCGATAGGAGCCTACGTTTTTCATCGATCAAAAAATCAATGGACCACATGTCACCAATAGAATGACCTGATTATTCATGGACTTAAGGGGGCAATTAATTAATTAGATTAGGGGTAGAAAATTAATGGTTGATCCTACTTAGGAAATATTAGATATTGACTCCTATTTAAGGAAAAGTTGCATGTTATATTTCACTCCTACTAAAGGTAATTCACTATCAACCACTAGTGAAAAAAATTAATGTTTGATCCTTAGCTTCTAAATCATTCTTACTTTATTCTAAATTTATTATTCACTATCAACCACATTAACTCCTTTTTTCTTAATAATAACACCACCTCCTCTTATATTAAGTTATCATGATCATCTAAGTTTAAAAGTTCAATATAAGTTATTATGATTAAATTACTACCGTAATTTAATCAGTAGTGATTAAATCACTACCCACATTTTTGTAAACAATCTTTATTTTAGTCATAAATATGTAATTTATTCATTAATTTTTAATAAATCAAATTCAAAAGTATACATTTTGTATTTCTTAATCCAATACGGATGGGTTTGTTTTAAAAAATTCCAATGCGGATAGGTTAAGAAAAATAAAAAATAAATACTTTGTATGCTATTTAAACCATTTTGGTTAAATGAGAATGAGTATTTTTGGAATAAAATTCACTCCCACCAAGGAATGTAAGATAACCTAAGAGTTGAGTGGGTTTGAGATGGAGGGGCATCCTATTACTTTCTCTTCTTTTTTGGAATGTGACATTCCCCCCATAAAAATAAACCTACGAACCAAACACAGATATTTCAGATTTCGGGCATGAGATTCCGGCCTGCATAGGTGATTACCTTGAACCAAACATACCCTTAGGGTCCGTTTGGTTTGGGGTGATCTCACATGAAGGCCGGAATGTGATGCACGGAATGTTAGATACCCTTGTTTGGTTCACGGGTTTGAAAAAAAATCGGGAAAGTTACATTCCCGGGAATGTAATATGGATGGGAATCTTAAACCCGTCTATGCCTTAGGTTATCTCACATTCCCGGGGTGATTTGATTTTCTTCCGAAAATACCCTCAATTAATGATCTCTTTTCATTTAATTTCTTTATGTATTCAATTGTTATCAAATTTGATTTTTTGTGACTTTATAAAACTTTTAATGTAGTCTCTAAATATGTAAAATTTATTTACTAAAAATAATCTTATTGTTGACAGAGATCGGTTATTTTAATTTCATGGTCTGTCGAACATCGTAAATTTTGTAACTACCTTTTAGGTGGGACGGACGGAGTATTGATTATATTCAGATGTCTATTCTCGTTATTTGCATATATTTTTTCCTTATCATTTTAATTTTTTAAGGTATTTATGTTATAAGAGTTATAGATTATTTAAGTTTTGATTAGTGGGTTTCAAAATTTAATAGCAAAGTTGGTCATTTTTTCTTCATTTTGAAAACAACTTTTACGATTAACTTGATCATTTTTAAATATTTTTTTTTTGAGATGATAATAAATATATTTATATTACTATTTGAACAATTTTTTTTTCATTTCTGTATTGGATCTACAACTTTTTACAATTAAACATATTTTACTTAAAAATAATTCAATTAGGTTTGATTTTATTTAATATTAAGATATTCATTTTTTCTTTAATTTTAATCACTTTAGATGTATATTGTAATAGATTTATTCCGTTAAGAGAAGATATTTAAAGGGCATAAAAGTAATTCATCAATTTAACATACCCAACAATCTGACATTCCCTTGATGTTAACCAAACACAAGTGGGAATAAATTGAATACATTCCCATCAATCTAACATACCCAGCAATCTGACATTCCCTTGGTAATCTGACATTCCTTGAACCAAACATACCCTTAGAGTTTACACATACCATCTTGAGGACAGAGCACCATATCTAGAATTACGATAGGGCATTTTTAACGCCTCGTAATATATGTAGACTTGGTTTTTTCTTTTGTTAGTATTTTGTACATTGGAAAACAAATATGTAATGATAATACTGTAACAACGAAGTTGAAATATATAAGTAATATAATAAGAGACTAATATAGCTGCAATTACAATATGGAAATAGGGAATATAAGTAGTTGAAATATAATATGGGGTACTAAATATCGGAGTGTAAATAATAGAAGGGGTTGGGTTATAAATATTACTAATTAAAAGTGTTTAGACAAATATAGAACTATTTTTAAGGATTTCCAAAAATGAGACCATCCGTATGATCTATCCATAAGTTTGGGATTGAATTATCAAAAAATGCTCCCCCTAATACTCTCTATGCGCTGTAAACTGATTCATATATGCCCACGTTTCACTTTTGTAGTCGTTTCCCAGTTCGTTCCCTCAAAAAAGAAAGTCGTTTCCCATTTCCCACTGCATATGTTATAGGAAGGTCACAAAAAATTGACCTTACATCCTTCATCCAATTAAATTTATTTGGCAACAATTTATAATAAATCGATCCGATCAATTACAATTATACGGTCAAATGGTTACAGTTACCCTTGTGAACAGTAGCAATTACTCACCGCCAGTTACAATTACCCGCATGACTAATTACATTTACTCGCCCGGCCAATTACAATTACGTGCCGCCGCCAGTTACAGTTGCAAGACCCGCCAATTACAATTACCCGATTCACCAGCCATAGTTACATGACCCGTCAATTACAATTACGTGATTCGCCAGTTACCATTACTTACCTGACTCACATGCTATAAATCTCTATAATTACTTGATTCGCCAGTTGTAGTTACATGACTCGTCCGTTACAATTACCCGATTCGTTACTTACACTTACATGACCTGTCAGTTACAATTACCCATCAGTGACCAAAACCATTAGTGACCAAAAAATCTGCACAGTGACTTCCGTCTAGTGACTAGCATCCGCCCGTTAAATTATCAACGTTCGCCCATCAAGTTACAAACGCTCGCCCGTCCAGTGACCAACAGTTTTATGACCTGCCAATTAAAGATCCTCGACCCGTCAATTGCAATTACCTGACCCGCCGGTTACATTTGCCCGATTGGATCGGTTAAAGACATCCGAAAATGACAATTATCCGATTCGTTACTTACACTTACATGACCTGTCAGTTACAACTACCCATCAGTGACCAAAACCATTAGTGACCAAAAATTCCGCACAGTGACACAGTGACTTCCGTCTAGTGACTAACATCCGCCCGTTAAATTATCAACGTTCGCCCATCAAGTTACAAACGCTCGCCCGTCCAGTGACCAACAGTTTCGTGACCTGCCAATTAAAGATCCTCGACCCGTCAATTGCAATTACCTGACCCGCCGGTTACATTTGCCCGATTGGATCGGTTAAAGACATCCGAAAATGACCATTTATAATTACCCGGGCCAACCATTTACCGTAACTTAGTCCAATAATGACAAGTGGCAGCCACCACCTCCAGCCACCTCCTCAACCATCTACTTCTGGTGACCACCACCTCTGGAAAACTCCGGTGACCACCACCTACGGTCACCACCAATGCCCGGAAACAAGCTGCCAATCCCCTGTCCCACCTGCAGCTCACCACAGTCCCCTCCTTGTTTTCCAGTCATATCCCTGTCCTGCCCCCAACCCTCCAACCCAGCTCCACCTCTGAGCCCCAATTCACCTTTCCCCAGCTCTAGCTCCGACCAGCCTAACACAGTCCCATCTCACCACCGCCCCAACCCACAACCTCAGCCAAAAATCCTAACCACCCGACCAAATCTGGCGAGAAAATAAAGGAAGAAAAAGGAATGGATTCGATGTAGTGGAGAATACACTAGTCGATTGACGACTTGCAAATGCGCAGGCCATAGCCGATTCAGAGAAGGCTGGTGGGCGGCGGAGATGAAAACCCTAGCTGGTGGCGGTGATGGCAGACTCAGAAGACACTGGCGGGCGGCGGAAAAGCATGCCGACTGGGAGGTGGCGGCGATGGTCGATGCGCCGGAGGCACTAGATGGAGAGTGCGGAAGCGCAAACCCAGGCAGATTTATTTGAGTGCAGAGCCCTGGAGAGGGAGGGGTTGAAGTGCGCAGAAGGATCGCTTAGTCTAGGGTAGCGGTATAAACGAGCAGAGCCGAGCCTGAGCATGGGTATGCTTGAGCTTGAGCTTGATAAGAATTCACGAGCTCAAGATCGATCTCGAGCTTGGACGAGTTAATTAATTCGAGTTCGATCTCGAGCCGAGCTCGGCTCGAGCTGTATTCGAGCTTGATTCGAGCTGAGGTCAAGTTTTGCTAATTAATTTTTATAGGTTTGCACTTGAATTAGATGCTCGAACTCGAGCTAAAAATATTATAGGTTTACTTTTTCATTCTCATTTTTAGTTTATTTCTTATTTACTAACATTTGTATTCTTTATTTTACTGTCAATAAATATTAAGAGTACATACTATAATTATTACAGATTATGGTTATAATAATAATACTACACGCATGTTATTATTTTTGTAATTATTACTATTATAATATACTATGCGATAAGTATTGAAATGGAATAGTCCTAAATTGGAATATATATTTCAAAAAAATTATATATATAATTATTACATATATATTTATTATATATAAAATATGACACAAAGGCTCGCGAACCGGCTCACGAGCCACGAGCCTAAAATAAATAGGCTTGAATTGAGCTTGTTAACTATTCGAGTCAAGACGAACTCGAGCCGAACTCAATATGACCAAACTCGAGCGATCCACGATCGGCTCGCGAGCGGCTTGACTCATTTACACCCCTAGTCTAGGGGCAATAAGTCAAATTGATTCATTTTAGTCTTATTTTAGTCCAAACAAAATTTGGTTCTATTTATGTCCTATCAAAACCTGGAAGTTATGTTTTTGTCATTTTTTCATAATACAAATGCAGCAGTAATGTAAAATTTAAATAAAATAATTTTATATTATTTCAATGAGTAATGTAAAAGTGATGTTAATAATGGAATGTAACTATGTTAATACCTCTCTATCCCATAAAAATTGGTCACACTCGACTTTCACGATGAATAAGATTGAAACTACATTTTGTGTGTTTTAACTTTGTGCATAGAGGGATCATAAATTTTTTGTTTAAAGTTAAGTAGTCAAGTTTTAAACAGCTAATGAGTTCTTACCACTTTTAATCATCTGACTATTTTGTCATTAATACTTTTAATACTCGACTTTGAATTTCTCATTTTATTCCTTCAACTACGTACCGTGAGAAAGACACTTTTGGTAGTCATCTTTGAATATTTCCATATTTAGTCCTTCAACTTTCATAAAAGTGACATTTTTGTCCTTCAATATTATAATAGTGACATTTTTAGTCTTCCAGTTATTATCTCAAAATAATAGTGCACGGACTAAAAGAGTCAATTTGATAAGACTCAGAGAATTAAATGCGGAAAACTTGGAAGTCTAGTACTATATAGGAATGGACCGCGCCCGGTCGGACCAGCCTGGTACCCGGCCCAGACCGCTACTGTGCGGTACCGGCCTGACCCGGCTGTCCAGGACCGGCCTGGGGCCCGAACCGGGGGAGGGGGGGTCGGGGCGGGCTACACGATGGGGATTAGGTGGACCGGCCGGTCCGGGCCCTTTTTTCGAATGCATTGGGTGTTAGGCGGGTGGGGCTGGGTGGTTTGGTGGGGTTTGGGGGGTGGGGGATAGGAATAAATAAGAAAACAAAATTTTTTTATAAAAAAATAAGACCTGACCCGGACCCGGTTTGGTCCCAAAACCAACCCGGCCGGTACCGGGCCTTCAATTCCCAAACTAAGTCCCGCCCAAATCCCGACCCGGCCCGGGCCCGGTCCATCCCTAGTACTTAAGGTGTCTCTCACACAATAATCGATGATTAAAAAGGGAAAAATTAAAAGTCGAGTACTAAAATTGCCAGTGACACAATAGTCGGCGACTAGAAGTGGCAAAAACTGAATATCTATTTATGAAAAGTTGGCGAACTTAGTGAGACAGAATGAATCATATACATGTAAAAAGCTATGTTGTAAGGACCGGACCGGCCAGTTCGACCCGGAAACTGGTCACCCGGCCATGGAACCGGTCCGGTTGAGTGCTGAACCGCTAAAATGGACAAAACCGGATTTAACTAGTGGACCGGCAGAACCGGGAATGGACCTGGACCGTCGGAAACCCGGGAAAACCGAACGACCCGCGTGTTAAAATTATTTTTTTAATTAAACTGACATAGAGGGGATTCGAACCCCCGTGCGACCGTGCCTACTAAACCTCCCATCCGGAGAACCAACTGGACTACTTGTTCGTTGTCTACAAGCTTTCATTTTAGCATTTTAAATTATACTTGCTTAGCGGTTTTAGATCAATTTTTTTAATCAAGAACTAGAGGGCTTATATTGATAATAAAACATTCAGCAAGGGATACAAACGATAAAGGAAACACTTCCAGCCACCAACCCTCGGACCAGCTGGAGAACCAACTTCCCTGGATAGAGCAATATGATTCGCTTGTCCTGTAATGGGTCTAAATGAGCCAAACGTGGCCAGAACGAAACTCTCATCACCCCTACCTAATGTAATAGTCTGACAGAATAAAGTAACAGTAAAAGAAATAAACATAGTCTGATCGAAAATAAAAAAACCAAACACAGCAGCAGCATGAAGATTAAAATGCATCCTTATTCTCCCGAGAAACCTCCATTGAGTTCCCACAGTCCTAGCCGCAAAAATTCTCCATGGCGGCGGTTCAGGAGGGGGACGTATCAGCACCTCTTCGTCTACCTTCACACGTGAGCTCTTGTTTGGAGTCCCTTTCTCATCCATGACCTCCTCGTCCAGAAACAGGCCTACTTCACCACCTTCAAACAACCTGCTATGGCACTTGCTAATCATCCCCTTCATATACGGCTTGCCCATAGACCTTCCAGATTGCGCGTGGCCGAATCGTTGCATCCAATTGACGAAAAAGTAGCAGCCTGCAACCTCCTTCTCGAACTCCCCAAAGCCGAATTAAACCCTTGCCGTGAAGAAGAACCAGACCCCAACCCCGCCTTCACCTCTTCCTCAAGCCTATGAGATGAATTGAGATCTGAAAATTACCGGTGGGAGAAAGACGATCCAAAACGCATTCAAAATCTCCGGACCTGAGCGACCATACGCCGCCGCCGGCAAAACTAGCTAGGGAAAACCCTAGAGACGTCCGCAGCTCTTACCCTAAGCATTTAATGTGTTTTCTTTTAGCGGTTTTAGATCAATTGATAACCTATTTTAATTGATATTACTATTAGAATACTATGTAGTACGTTCATAGATTAAAATATGCAAATTTATGAAAACCTATCAATCATACTTGTAATTGTTTATATAAATACTCCCTCCGTTCCGCTATTAACTTCCAAGTTTGACCTACCCACATATTTAGGAAATAAATTTAACTTTACTGTTTAGACACTGTTTGGCACTGTTTGGCACTGTTTAGACACTGTTTTGCACTGTTTTGCACTGTTTGACACTGTTTTGATGTAGGATAACTTTCCATTTAAGGAAATGAGAAGATGAATTTGGGACGGCCCAAAAAGGAAAGCAGGAAGTTAATAGCGGGACGGAGGGTTAGATTTCAATATTTTGATTATTTTCCATATAATTCCAACACATATTTAATATTGTGAAATTTTTTATATATTGATACATAATTTCTAATTTAATCTTATAATCAATATTAAAGTTGAATGAGAGTACTTTTTCACCATACAACTTTTTTTTTAAGTTTTTACCATACAACTTTTATCGAATATATAATTAAATATCTTAGATATTTAATTTGTCAATAAACTTTGACCGGGTTGACCCGGCGTTGACCGGGCTGACCCTCCCGGGTCCAGGTTGACCCGTGACCCAGTCAATTGTCCGGATCGCCTCCTGGTCTGGTTTTTACAACATAGGTAAAAAGTGTAATAAATAATATAAATGTAAATATGCAGAAGATAAACTTAACAAAGAATGAATAAGAATATAAAAATTTGAATGTAAGCAAAACGAATAAGATATTGACCAATTGTGTATGAAAATTGAAATATGAGAGGTTGAGAATATGCAAGAATGTGAGAATTGTGGATGTGGTGAATAGGAGATAAATATGTTTTATATAAGTGGTAACCATTATTGAATTCCCTACCATGTTGATAAGTAGTGGGTCGTATTTTGCTGTACTCCATTATCATTTTTGCCACTTCTTTTCATTCGTTGAGTTGTTGACAAGTAGTATGGTTACTGCTTCACAGCCAGAAACAGTCTTTATAAGCTAAAGATGATGAAAATGGGACAGCATCCATGTTACTATGTTACCCATGTTAGAAGGCAACCAGCCAGAGTGTAAAGTAAATCCAATTTAATTTTATTCACCCATGGTCTAACTTTGAGAATAAAAACTAAACAAAGATTTTTTTAAAATTTGTAAATTAAATCCACTTTCATACACAATACACATAACCATCCAACAGCAAAGATTTAGAAACAGTACAACCCAATTAGCTTTAGCAGTTCATTTCATAGCTCTCCCAACTCTGGTTGACTTGTTAATAAAACTCTAACACACAAGCTTCACCAAATCACATTTTAAAGACAAGAAAAGAAAACACAAATGACCAAAGGCTGATTAAACGAAGGAGTTTGAGTTAGAGACCTAATTAACATGTCACACTAATGCAATACTGCTCGCCCCACCAGGTGGGTTGCGTACCCCACCATAGTAGTCCCGAGATTCTGCTTTTCCATCGGCAAATATATTACTGCCGCTCATTTCTCTCAGTTTTGCTGAACTTAGATGCTTATCCGCCGATGTTGGGGGAGTATCTCCCTTGAAGATCCCATTCCCTGAAAGCTCTGCAAGCTTCTGGTCCGGAATTTTTTTCGCAGTCTTGCATATCGCTTCTTTACTGCCTTCAAGTTCCTGTGAGATATGAATACAAGTTCAATATAGTGTATATATTCGGAACCCATAAAATGTTAGGGAAAGATGATAAAATGCTATGTAAAATTACATTCTTCTGTTTGGTTTGGTCACTTAAAATGCAAAAAAGAATGAGAGAATGATACTTATAAAAATAGATAAACTGAGTTTGAGCAAATCACAATAAAATGAATTGTAACAGCTTTAGTTATAGAATTCACATACATGATTGGGAACAGACTCTCCAATTGTAATGCTTTCTCTTAAAGCCAATGCCCGGGCAGCCAAGGGTCGAGGCTTAATTTCGGGTGGAGGGGCAAAGATGTCATGGCCACTGAGCTCTTTGTTTTTAGCTTCGGAAAGATGCTTGTTTAACTTTGAGTCTGGCTCATTTTCTAGGGTTCCGCTCAGCTCCCGCTGCTTTGCAACTTCAGGCAGTGTGGTTGGCTTCTTTGTTGAAACAGTTTCTTCCTCCGCAAAAGAAATCTGACTCATCCCAGAAACAACTTTCTGTAGGGACATATATACAGATTTATAATTATTGATTATAAAGGTGTGTTTTATAAAGAGAGCTAGGGATGAATAATACTTCCTCTGTCCCCATAAATCAAACTCCAAACCCGTTTTGTGCACAATGGAAGAGTCTAATCTGATAAAAAGAAACTAAGATAACATGAAAATACTCTCCTAGATGACACACATATGTTGCAAAGGTTTTTTATTTAATAAAATTAATTTGAAAAAAGAGATGTACCCGTTTAGCGTGTTACAATTGTATTATACAAAAATTAAAAAGTTGGATACATTTGACAACGTTGTATCTGGGACGTAGGTAGTATTATCTATTCATTTTTAGAAGCTTTTAAATTTATATAATACAACAAAATGGTATGGGAAAAAAACAAAAAAGGCCTCCTCCACAATGCTAGTAATACTCATTCATGATCATAATAAAGCACCTGATACATCCGGACCCCAGTTTTGTTGCTTTGAGCAGCAGTATTAGCGTTCTCAGATTCTGGTAAGTCATTTTCTTCAGCTGATGCAAAAATTCCACTCCCTGTCATCTCTTTTAATTTATAACCTGAGCACGGCTTCCTAAGAAGATAAGAAAAGAACCATTCAGTAATTAGCAGGTCTGGTTTGTAAAAATCTCAGGTTCCGTTCCATAATATTATATGCAGAATTGAATGAGGACCAATAGAAGGATTTACTCTAATCAATGGATTTTGACTCAAGAAAGCAGGTACAAACATTGTTGGGAGGAAGCTGAAGATATGGATTGCTAGTTCACTAGGCATAACTAATACACTCTAACTAAATGGCATCAATAGGGCAAAATGAATCCCAATATTGAAGAATAGTAAATACTCCTCCAGTACCGCAGTGGGGCACAATCAATGACATTTAAGATACACTATATGACTTAAAAAGAACAAAAAATACTTAATTGAGATTTCCATTGTATGAATGTATTCCTGCGTTATAGTCGGACATTCAATGTTCTCTGACTTCTAACATATAAAGAATAAGAACGAAGAGCAATAGATTGCAAACCCAATTTGGTTAAAAGGAGACTTAAAACTCATTTAGTTGGTAAACAAAATTAAGCATAGAAGAGGGTATAGTTTTGACCTTTTATTCAAGCTCTCGACTTCATCATCCGTCACTTGACCTCCGAACACCACTTTCTGGATCCCATCAGATGGCTGAGATTTCATTTATAACAATAATTTACCGAAACAAGAACCAAGCTTTAGCTTTACATTTCAAAATACTCTGAAATTATAAAACAGAAGTACAAAACAGAGGAAACTGAAATCTTGAGCCGTGAATGGAGAAGACCTGGTGGGAGCGAGAAGCAGGAGTAGATGCCGGAGGGAATTCCGGCGGATTCTCGGGCCAGGCGAGCAGATCTGCCGTTGAAGTGTGTGATTTTCTAACCGGAGCGTTCCTCTCCATGATTCAAACGGCTCCAATCAGGAATTCAAACTTCAGCTCACACTTCGGATTCCTCTTCACTGCCTAATCGGAAAAGAAGTTGTCAGATCTCTTTGAAATCTGCAGCTACTAGTTACCTCTTCTCTTTCAGGGAGTTTGTTGGGAGGACTTGGGAGCTACGTAAAGCTGTAGAGCGAGAGTGGATCGGAAATATATGGGGTTTTCGAAACGTCGACGTTACCTCTTCCTCTAGTGGGTAAAGATGTAGGCGGTAGAAACGATAAAGTACGGAGCATATATGTATATTGTAAATCATCGATCAAATACTTATGGCTTCCCAAGTAGCTTAGTTGATTGAGCGGTGTTTGGATGTCATTCTCAAAATTGATTCTGTTTCTTCAGGGAGCAGAGGTAGAAGTTGTAGTGTTTGGGTGAAATCCAGAACCACTTACGGTGCATTAATTTATTCCCAGAATCAATTTTTTTTTAACGTGGAGGGTACCAACTTTTGAAAACTGATTCTGATTCTGCTTCTGCTTTTAAAAACGAAGCACAGGCAGAATCAGTTTCAAACACCCCTAAGTAGCGTAAAATTTAGAACAATGATCAACCTACGAAACTCATGATCAATGGTCATTTGGATGTTACAACTGATGCGTAGAGTCACCGTGACTTACTCCTCCATCATTCTGTCAGATCAGGTATGGGGTTCTGGCGTGGGAGATTCCATGGAACAAAATTAGGGAGTACTCCTACCACTCCGGAATTAATTGATTTTGAAAGAGAAGTTTTACTTTCGTCTAACGACTACATTACGGGAGATTCGATACACCAACTATACAGGATAGGTTTCAAATTTTTTTGAAAATATTAATTCAAATACCGTAAGCTTATAAAGTACATTATTCTTTCCCACAATTAAATTGGCAAATTAGCATTCAGTTTTCAAAATTAACTTTTAGCTGTTAATATTTAGGAGTATATATACCTCTAAAATCTATACTTCAGTAATAAATTAAGGATTTTTTACTTTAAGATAAACTAAAGAGGAATAATTATCTAATTTAATAGGCTAATATAATTAGGAATCTACCTAATAGATATTTAGGAATCTGCCTAATATCTATTTAGGAATACTTTGTATTTTGGCAACTCTTCTATTATAAATATATCTGTCAGGACTCCTATTGGAGTACCTCTTTCCCATTATTTCACATTATCCACTGCAGCGAGCACATATTTTAAGAGAAAATTACATATCTATGAGTAAAGTTGAAATTACATACAAAAATGTCACTAGTGGTTAGATAGAGTGGTAATGAAATCATAGTGATTTATGTTCAATTTTTAGACTTAAATTATCATGGCACTAAATTATAGTAACTATTAGTCATGTTTATATAAATAAGTTTTATTTTAGTAATATTTTGAAAAAAACTACTACGTAATTTTTAACATTATATATAAATCTTTATCTTTCTATACATAAAGACAACAAAACGGGAAATCAAGGAGAAAAGATTTTTCGCTCAAAGATGTGGAATTTTAGTAGGATTAAAATTTAAATGATGTAGTATTAGGATGTTTTCTTTTGGACTGTTTTCAGTCCCAGACCAGACCAGATCAGACTAGATCAGACCAGATCAGACTAGATTAGACCAGACCAGACAAGATCAGATCAAATCAGACCAGACCAGACTTCTGTAGTTATAAAATACACAGAGACCAGACGTCTACCGGACCAAACCAGACCAGACCAGACTACAACAGTTCAGACTAGATCAGACCAGACCAGACCAAATCAGTAAATTTCAGTTCAAAGAAAACATCCTCCCCCTAGTTGCAGACCCTACATATCCGAACCATATTAAACCATAGTAACGTATGATAATATGATTAGTTGAGTCTTTCCTTTCAAATTTAATTTCTGTGAAAAGTTAGACTTTGCAAACTTTATGGAAAATCAGTATATAAATATGGTAAATAACACATTATACATTATAAATATGGTATACAACCTATGTAGCACCGATACCGGTACGCGGAAACGCGGAAACGCGGAAACGGGTACGGGGATACGTCAAAACAAAAAAAATAGGATACGGATACTGGGTCATATTTATAAATATTAAAAGTTATGGGGGTGTATTTACAAATATTAAAAGTTATAGGGGTCTATTTATAAATATTAAAAATAGATTTTTTTTTTTGAAAATATATATATATATATATATATAGAGTAGTCTTCCGGTCAGGTATACCTGACCGGAGCCCCGTCCGGCCTCCTCCATTTGGGGGCCTTCCCGGTGGTATTTTTTGCTCAAATTTTTTGTGTAGGTTCCTCATCAAGTCTAGTTCATCCATACCAAATTTCAGCCAAATATTCAATCGGGAAGGTCGTCAAATGATTTTTGCAAGTTAACTGGTCCGGAAAATACATATTCCGGACCAGTTAACTTGCAAAAATCATTTGACAACCTTCCCGATTGAATTTTTTTCTGAAATTTGGTATGGATGAACTAGACTTGATGAGGAACCTACACAAAAAATTTGAGCAAAAAATACCATCGGGAAGGCCCCCAAATGGAGGAGGCCGGACGGAGGGAGTGGTCCGGCCTGGCCGGACCTGAACTTTAGTGTGTATATATATATATATATATATATATATATATATATATATATATATATATATATATATATATATATATATATATACATATAATATCCTATGATGTCTACCCATTCATTGCATTGAAGCATTTTCCTTTTTCAAGATACTTAGTAATAAATTCATAATATTTCTCATATACACTAGTCATCTTGAAATATAAATATAGTCAATAAGTCATTAATTTAAAATGAGAAATAAGTCAAACAACTACAATCTTGAAATTAAAAGTGCAAGTATCCAATTCGGGGTATGAGTTAATGACTTAATTCGGATATAGCCATATAGGCCCATTATTTGATTACCAAGTAAATGTAGTTTTAGATTTTCATTTTTTTTTAGAATTTTATTAAGTAAATTTTGGGATTTTTTTTTTTAAAAGTTGATACGGGTATCCGTCAGGATACGAGTATTGGAAACTTTCAAAAAATTACAAAAAAAAAATGGAAACTTTTAAAAATTGCAGATACGGCCCGGGAACGTACGGTACGGGTATCCTAGAGTATCGGATACGGGAACGTATCGGATACGCCGATACGCTACCCTAGCGAAGTATCCGTGCTTCATAGTATACAACTATTCAAACAAAATACTCGGTAATTAATGTACAAAGATTACGAAGGTCCGCCTTATCTATTGGCTTGTTAGGATGTTTTCTTTTGGACTGTTTTCAGTCCCAAATCAGACCAGACCAGATCAGACCAGACCAGATTAGACCAGATCAGATCAGACCAGACTTGACTTCTATAGTTATAAAATACACAGAGACCAGATGTTTACCAGACCAAACCAGTTCAGACCAGACCAGATCAGATCAGACCGGACCAGACCAGACCAGCAAATTTCAGACCAAAAGAAAACATCCTTAATATTACTAATTAAATAAAATTCAAAAGACCAAAATACAACTTGTCTTGAAATTTTTCTAAAAAGGTAGCATATTCAGTGACTAGTTCCTTCCGACTTATTATCTACCAGTGACTTGTCACTCTGAAATACGCTATAATGACTCTTGTTCAGTTACTCATATAAATGGTGACTAGTCATATTTTTATCCAAAAAAGTAACTAATCATATTTTTGTTCGAGAAAACTCTCTTAGTAATAGACATGTCATTTTTCCTTATCTATTTCTGAATTTTATGCATTAATATATGAAACACCTTTTACAAGAATGGTTTGCATTTAAAATAGGTAAAGAATAAACTTGACATTCAAATAAATAAAGATTTAACTTTAAGTAAATAAATGTCTTAAGTAAATAGTCAACATTGAATTTTCTCATTGAACTTGAAAGTTTTAAAAGTGAACAATATGAAAAGTTTGGGTAACAACAAAACATGTGTATTAAATATTACTAGTTCAAGAACGCGCGTTGCGCGTGCGTGATAATGCCCAACACCATTGTCGGGGAAATGATGTATCGGTAAATGTTTAGTGGAAATATGAGTGTAATTCAATTAGAACAATTGAAAACATAGTTCGTTATTTATCGACAAAGAAGCATAAATAATAAAGCATTTATAGGCTAGAATATATGTTTGTAGTCAAAATATCCAAGATGACTGTAAGAACCATAATATGATTAAGGTTCGCATGAAATAACAAACAAACAAAAATGTTTTGCCAGGAGAAATAGGCAAAATGTGATCGGGTTCTAGTGCTTGAAGAAAATTAAAGTAAATGTTCTACGAAAATAGTTGGAGTGATTAAAGGCGTGGAAAACAGTGAGAAACAATTAAGCTTTTCTCTTTCGCTTCAGATCAATAGGCGAGTCATCTTCACCCGAGCGCGGGAGCTTCATCTTTGATGAAGGCGGGGTTGATGGATTGGCGTTGGTTGCAACTCATCATTGTGTTGCAAAAGGTTTTTAATTTCCGGCCAATTTGGATTACATGTCATTGTTAGGAAAATGTCTGGCTTCCCGTAGTGCTAGACCAAAGCCATTGCATCCATGTATCTTCTACGCATGTCCCTGGGGCCCCCAATAAGAGAAAGTCGCTATAGTTATTCATTTTCCGAGTGGAGATGAAACAGATAGCAAAATGCTCACCCCAGATCAGTTTGATCTGGGTAATGGGTCACCAAAAAGCTTGACACTTCTGAAAGTGAATGAAGTTGAAGTTGGTAGTGAAATAGTCACTCCAGACCAAGAGAAAGTCGCTATGGATATCGAACATCCGAGAGAAGAGAATCTGCCGCCCTACTCTGCCCCACATATGTCATTGGCTGATAAGGAAAGTGGATCAACTATCAGATCTTCTGAAGATGATGTTGTTTACAAAGTAGCGGGCAAAGGAGGTGACACTATGGTCGTTCCAGATATAGAGTGTAAGTTTTGGCATTTATCCACCAAATGATGGTGGATATGTGGGTGAAAAAGTTGTTTGCGAACAATGAGAAAGCTCCTGAAATAATCTTCTTCTTTTCCTAGTCGAGGGAAAAATGTCTGCGATTAAAGTCATTTCACTCATTTTAACTCAAATGCCAACCATATACTTTAAACTGTTGAGTCAAACCAAAGATATTTTTTAATAAAAAATAAAGGATAACGTTTATAAATATTGATAAATGTGTGGTATTTTCAGGGACAAAAGCTGATTTTGCAGTGGTTATTTGTTAGAAAACCAAAGATATACTTTAAAGCATCATTATTCATTATACCCTATAGAAATATAAACCTACTTTCACTATTTCTAAAAGAGCACGTAATTCTCAGTCCCTGAAATGGCGTACAATTTTTTTTTTCTAGGGAAATAATGTTTCCGTTTACATTGTTGAATTAAACCAAAGTCAGCTTTAACAAAAAAACTAAGGATTCCGTTAGATATGTGGTATTTTCAAGGGAAAAGCTGATTTTGTAGAGGCTATGTGTTAGAAATATTAAAGATATACTGTAAAATTCTATTGTAAGAATCTTGCTTAAAAGTATGGAAGAAGCAAAAAAGGGACTGACATGGTCAATCTGTCTAATTGCAGCCACAACCTAATGACCAGGTCATCATTTAATGGGGCTAGGATATAGTAGGTTTCTTCAAATGGGTGCCAGAGTCAGGACATAGCAGCTATTATGTTGGCTCTAGAGAATTAAAGACAACAAAGCAGCATATATACAGGAGTGCCTAGCAAAGTCTAGAAGGTTGAAAGGTGATCCTTCTCATGTGCTTGGGTGAATCAGTTAGCAATGACAATGTGGACTCTGTTGGAGAATAAAATAACCTCTATTCATAAATAATTAAGCAACCCTTTAATGAATGTCTGACATAGTGGTTTCCCTTGTTTAAAAATCCACAAAAGGATGTGGCTACGCAATCAAAGAATTAATCCTAGAAATGATTTACGTCTTAAGCTAAATCTCAGCAGAAGGTTGGGCTAGGTATTTAACAAAGGCCGCTCAATTACAATGGGATCCATGCGCTTGGAAGGAGCTTTAATTAAACAAATACAAATAAAAAGATGTACAGTGCACTGCAGGACTGGGGGTTATGATTAAACAGAAGAGTATACTGTAGGAATGGGCAATAAAAGGGGATGGGGGGAGTCGGAAAAATGGGCTGGACAAACAATCATAAGTGCACAATGAGTAGTCTTTTACACAATCAGTAAGCACGAAACCAGAATAAAATAGATTCCATACATAGGCACAGTGGGTATCGTAAAAATTACCTTACCCGCAGATGAAACACGATGAGACAAAATTGCCAATAATCCTTCCAGCCTACACAAAGTTTCCAAGACAAAAGCAAACAGAAGCTCAAATTAGTGTCTGAAAGGTGGAAATCTGAAATGATAATAACAGAGTAATTAATGAAATCACATGTGTCAGTTAAGCCAAACCATTGTCAGCTCATAAGTTGAGAATAAGTATTCCTTCTGGATACATTTTCTCCCCAAAAAAGGGAAAGCACACCCCTCTGAACAAAATAAACTGGTTTTAAAAATTCATAGGCACTTTCCCGCCCAGAATGCAAGACATTTGCATTATAAACCTGAAACTCAATCATAGCCTTGGGTTGTAAATAACCATCAGGTTATCCTAGCTATATTCAATTTCGTTCCTGCGTTAAGACTATAGTACTTTTCTTTTACTCTTTTTCCATTGGGGACTGTCTAGGCTTCAGGTTTAAGCACACATGAGTTTTTTTTAGCAAGGTGGGAAGGGTGAAGTACATCGAACGCGAGTCCAAAAATTCTCCCTATGTAAAATATGTATATTAATGAGAATAGCGTTGGCATTTTTTCGGTTTAGTTGGCATAAATTAATGTAAATCAGACTTCAAATTCATACGAACTATTCTTAAACATCACTTTTCCAATCTGCCACAAAAGAGGCTATGATTGAGTGAATAATGCAAACAATGTAATAGATAAACAATAAAGCGCACTTCCAAATAAAGATGAATAACATCAAACCAAAAGTTGCTTATAGCCCGGTCAGAACACATCATATGATTAACATAGATCCATCTAATAAGATATCAATAGAACTAAATATTAATACGGAGTATGTAGAAGTATACAGAAGTATATAAATGTATGTCCCAAATCTTAATATGTGTATAACTACAGGTCAAAGTTTGGAGCATTATTAAATTGGGGTAGTAGTTTATAGAGTGAAAGGGGTTAATAAAAAACACACATGTTGAACATCAGTTTATGAAGTACTTTGTATGTCCCAAATACAAATGTGGGATTACACCAGTTAGTTGCCCTTATCCAAGAGATTATGCCTCCTAAATTTGACTTATGAAATAAAATGACACACTTCAAATATATACCCGTAACTGTCTTTGAGAAGAGGTATGCACGTTTCTAAGAAATTTATCATTCTTGATTCTTGTCCACATTAAACAGGCAAACATTGAAGATAAAATTCCTTAGAGCTGTCTTAATTTGCCCTGGCACTATCTATAATCCAAAGTGTACCTAAACAGTTTAAGAAAACCTTAAAGGAAAAAGGCAAAGATGAACTGTTTTTAGCTACATCACAAATTCAGAGAGACGGGTTAGAGAGAATTTGCAGAAGCAACATTAGGAACTTCTGAGCAATAATTATTGACAGCCAAAGAGAAGCAAATATAGCTTCAGAGCCAGACACATACATACAGTACGCAGACTTAAAGTCCTAAACCCATATTTCTATACACCCAAGAATCAAGATTCACCAATGACCCCATCTGGAAACTTTAATTCCAAAACTTTCTTATGTAAGGAAAAACACTTCCAGTGATAAAATTGTAAGATCTGAACCTTCCAAATTCCATCTCCCTAATTTAAAAGAAATACTTCCAGCGTGAAAATTAGAGATGGAAGATGGAACCATCAACTGAACCCATCGAAACCAATACCATAAACAATTCAAAGAGTTTGTTTTTAGCGAAAAGAGATAAATTGCGTGAAAATAGGATAGGAAAAACTCACAAGAGTAGAACAGGCAGGAATCGGAAAATCTGCTGAATAGCTGGGGCAAACTACTTATAATCAACGTTCTGACCTTTGAGTAAGCGAACGGATTTGCAGAAGCCATTACTATGGAGTTTGGAATCCTGAGCGGCTGAAACCGAAGAGAGGAGATGAGGGGTTTGATCGATGCATGAGTTTAATTTTCAAAAAAAAAAAATAAAACCCAAGCAGATCGAGGAAAAGTAATATTCCGTAGACAGGCAGCGACCGTCCAACCCTTCCGTTAGTACCGTGATAAATGAACAAAGTACAATACAACAAAATAAACATAAAGTACAACCAAATGATACATGAAGAGACACCAACATTTTTTTAAAGACCGTTAAACCCCTAACAAAATTCCCTCTTATAATATTGTAGAGAAATATTATAAAAGGGTAAAATTAGTTCGTTAATGTTAATATTGTATTTCTAAAAATATTACTATGTACATGGCAAGAAATATTCTAATAAAAAAACACAATTAGTGACTTTTCCTTTTCATTTTTCATGGCAAGAAACATGAAAAAAAAAACAAATGAGACTTTTCCTTAAATATTACTAATAAAAAAGCTATGGACAAAAATATTACTTGATCACTATTAGTGACTATAATTGTGTTCAAGGTTTACATCATAGTAACTTGAATGTAATTACTATGATGTAATTTTTAACACAATTATAGTCACTAATAGTTACTGAGTAATATTTATGTCCACCACATTTTATAGAGTAATACTGATGGAATTTTTTCAAAACGAATACATCACGGATGGTTAACAATGTTCTGAGAAATATTATTACTTCAAGTCAAAGATTATACTCCGGATGATATATGATACAATTCATCTTAATTATATGACTCTTCGGAAAATTATATTGGAGAGTAATATATCTAATATGTGCAAATAATATTAAAAATATGAGGGCAGTTCACATCAGGAGTTCCTGATGAGAACCCCCGTGCGGACAAGACCATCAGAGGGTCTTCCCGGTGGAATTTTTTGATGAAATTTTTTTAGCATGTTCCTCATCAAGTCTAGTTTGTCCATACCAAATTTCAGATCAAAATTCCATCGGAAAGGCAGTCAAATAAATCCTGGAAAAATATGGTGCATTCTGCGCACATATAATGTGCAGTATGTTTCCAGGATTTATTTGACTGCCTTCCCGATGGAATTTTGAGCTGAAATTTGGTATGGACAAACTAGACTTGATGAGGAACATGCTCAAAAAATTTCATCAAAAAATTCCATCGGGAAGACCCTCTGATGGTCTTGTCCGCACGGGCCTGCTCTTCAGGAACTCCTGATAGGAACGGGACTCTTAAAAATATACTACCCTATATCATATGTTTAATTTGTTTTTAATTGTGTGATACAAAATGAAACACAAAAGTATCATTTTTGGCATTTGTTTTCCTTTCCTAATCATTGCGCAACATATCATAATAGTATAATTTTGAAAGATGAGCATCTCACTATAATTAATCTTAAATACTGATATATAGAGTTTTGTGATATCGTTCTATAAAATCTCGAAGTATTCAAATAAGCCAACTATTCGATATTGTCCTAGAAATTTTAGGAGTACATTTTATTGATTAAGCTCATTCTTGCCCCCCATGGTCAAATCCTGGCTCCGCTCCAGGCGGGATGCGACAGCGTCTCTGGCTGCCATGCACAAAGAGAAGTCACATGGGGAAAAGTCGAACGACTTCGTGCACAGGAGAGAGGAGTAGGATGGAAAGGTAAGGAATTTAGGGATGAATTAAGAGAAGGTATTATGGAATGAAATTTTGTGATGTCATCATTAGAACGAATAATGACAAAAATAAGTAATTAATCACCTCTAACGTACAAATTAATGTATTAGGCCTATTTTTTTTCCTATCTTTAAATATAAAAGTAAGTGAATAAGAGGGGGCTTTGTTTGCAACCACTTCTGCTTAAATAAAAGCACATTTGGAGAAAAAGTGATTAGTAGTAAAAGTTGATAGTGTTTGGTAAAATAAGTGCTTTTTGTGTAATAGAAAAAATAAAAAGTAGATTCTACACGGAGGCCGAGAAAGTAAAAGTTGGTAGTGTTTGGTAAAATAAGTGTTTTTTTCTTAAAAAAAAATTAAAAGCACTTTTTTAATGGGTTGCAAACAGACCCTAAGACCTTTGCACTATGGCAGAATCAATGATTTTACGTACAGTACCATCAATACTTAATACGGAGCACTATCGTATAAAAAAGATATATCTGCGAAGGTCCCAGAACCGATCGGACAGTTAATTAGGAGGATGTAATTTGAACTAAGCACATATCAATATATAGTGAACGAGACTCTGGTTCAAGCACTTGTAGAAGCCTTATGTATTTTGCATAGTAATGTAACCCCCATACTTAATAGTTTGACACCAAGTTGCTAAGGCCAGATTAGATCCCTACATTGCAACGACAAATAAATGAATAATACGGACTACTGTATATGCTAGTGCTCCAAGAATTGTAATAACAAGATTTGTCTAATAAGTAACCTGAACATTAAATTAGTATCTAGAACTATCACAATCTTGATTAATAGGGTGGTCGACCTCAATAAGATCAGAGCAACATGCTCACCGTCAACCTTTTTTCAAAATGGGAATTAATCAATCTATGATAGATTCTCGACTAGTCTACTAGCTTTTTCCTCATATAATCGTTCTAACAACTAATTAATCAAGTAAGCTTTTAAACAAATTAGGAATATATAACTTTACCAGGCCATATATAAAAATACCTCACGGCTCTTACGATATACTACGTATATATATATATTGTTTTCAATTTGTAGGTGACTTAAAAAATCACTTAAGCTCTTGATCACTTTCCAGATTACCACCATATGTTTAATTTACATTTGTACTTAAAATCCCTTTTCATTCGCACATTGTTTATACATGAAATATCTTTTATACTCACAAACCTAACTAACAATGTAATAGTGGTTATGATCGATAAAAGAAGGGAAAAGGGGCAAATAAGCCCTCAAACTAACTAAAAAGTGCAAATCACCCCATATATAGAAGGTTCTATCCGGCCATCGCCATTTGGGACGATTTTAGGTGGAATTTTTTGATGAAATTTTTTTAGCATCTTCTTCATTAAGTCTAGTTTACTCATACCAAATTTCAGCTAAAAATAAAACCGGGAAGGTAGTCAAATGATTTTCTGAAATATATTGCGTTGTTTAACTGCACAGTTATCTTCAAAAATTCATTTGACTGTCTTCCCGATTGAATATCTTCCCGATTGAACATGACTAAATTTCTAAAATTATGATCCAATGACTGATAATCAGATATAATATAGCTTGATCTACTAAATTATGGAATACATATATCTAAAATGTTTTTATAAATACAGTAAATGAAATTGTATGATACTGAGTAAAACAACAACTCTTTTCTTCATCAAATTTAGGAAACATGTACCCGGTCTGTGTTTTGCTTATTTCAATTGTTACACAAATCATTTCAAAAAATAAAATTCTCCGGTCGTCCTATTTTCTTTTTCCTCTTATGAATGCCTCGAATCAAAATTATCATTTCGATCATTCATCTTAACAAATACTTCGTACTATCGTGATTTTTGTGGTTTACGGTACACTTTTCGTTCTTTACAATAATACTAGCTCTTTCATTTTATTAATAAGATCATCAATCTAATACGGAGTAAGATTTTACTTTTGGGATAGTGAATGAGAAGTTAATTTTGGGATGGATGGAGTATAAAAGAATAAATGATAAAACAAAACGTGAGTTATTGATAAATAATGGGTTTACACGACAACGTGGCCATGTGAGAATATGGGATATGAGGGAAGACATTGCATGTTATGAAGGGGAGCATTGATTCCAAAACACTGACAAGTCACTCCACTGAAACCATAACTTGGGACATACCCAACGAACACTCATCCCAAAAGATTCCGGGTCAGTTCAATTCTATGGGTTTTCATGGGCATGCATCCTGTCTCTTTACCCTGTTACATTGAATTATAGGGCTCTGCTGGGTGTACATCCATTTTACACGTCCATGTCCGAACAAATTTCCAAACTTTCCAACTTTTTTTTTTCATTTTGTGGGCAATTTTTTATACACAAGAAAAATAGACATGTATAAAAAATGTTTTCAAAAAGCAAAGGAATTTTCCTTGTATCATGCAGATGAGTGAGATCAGGGGCGTAGCTAGGGGTGGCCAGCCTAGACCCTGACCCATTCCGAATTTAAAAAGTGCCTATATTTATAATGTCAAAAATTTTGAGTAAAAAACTTTTCAAAAATATTTTTTATACCAGTCGAGTCTGGTCCATTGTAGGGTCCTGGCTCCGCCCTTGAGTGACATAATTAAACACAATTGTAATTCAAGCTAGCTAAAGAAAAATAATCCATTCTTTTTAGACTTTTTCAAACTCATATTCCCGATCGAAAAAGCATACCCAGCCCACTATGTAGCACCGATACCGGTACACGGAAACGCGGAAACGCAAAAACGAGTACGGGGATACGTCAAAACCAAAAAAAGTAGGATACGGATACGGGGCCATATTTATAAATATTAAAAGTTATGGGGGTGTATTTACAAATATTAAAAGTTATAGGGGTCTATTTATAAATATTAAAAACAGTTTTTTTAATATATATATATATACATATAATATCCTATGATATCTACTCATTCATTGCATTGAAACATTTTCCTTTTTCAAAATACTTAGTAATAAATTCATAATATTTCTCATATACACTAGTGTATCTCGAAATATAAATGTAGTCAGTAAGTCATTAATTTAAAATGAGAAATAAGTCAAACAACTACAATCTTGAAATTAAAAGTGCAAGTACCCAATTCGGAGTATGAGTTAATGACTTAATTCAAATATAGCCATAGGCCCATTATTTGATGGGAGAAAGACCAAAATGGACACCAAGGTTATTTAAAGAACTCAAAATGGACACTAACCTTTTGAATAGATCAAATAAACCCATAATTCTACTTTTGGGGTCATTATTGGACACCTGCTAAGTTAACGGAGTTAAAAGCTGCAGCCCGTTAGTTTTAAGAAAACAAACAACTAAAAATTCTTAACCCTATTATTCGCATTCCTTCCGCCATAATTTCTAACTGGAGCAAAGAAGTCGATAAGCAGACCAAGGAGTACAGATTTCAAGTCCGTAGATATACAAGGAAGATGAGAAGATGTCTTAGTATTGCGGCTTAAAAGAGCATTGTGAAGCTACTGGGAAGGTAATTAATCTTCTTGCCTAGTAAAATTATTCTGAAGAAGAAGAAGAAGCTTATGTCTAACTAGCGAGAAGAAGATTATCCCTATCACTTGAATGTTATTTGTTGTCTCTTACAAGATTTTCTCGTATTTGATGGATCTCGTATTTTCCATTCAAGTGGAATATTATTCTATTACTTCCATCATATGTAATATTATTTCCAAGGTTTTAAATAGCCGTAGCGGTAGCGGTCATCGCGGTAGCGGCCTGTAGCCGACTGTAGCGATTGCAGCGGCGTGAAATATTTTCAATTGCGCAAAACATATATTTAATGAGTGTTGAAGTTAATACAAACATTGTGAATATTTATTTGAACACTTATAACAATAAGAGTTCATTTACACAACATAGACACATTTACACATCAACCCGTTCGTGACGTACTGCCGGAAATGTCAATAGCGGGCTGTAGCGGACTGTAGCGGGCTGTAGCGGGCGGCGTAGCGGGTTTTTCCCGTGATTTGGAATTCACAGCGGAATAGCGGGCCATAGCGGTAGCGGCCCCTACCGCGACCGCTATAGCGGTAGCGGACCGCTATTTAAAACCTTGATTATTTCTTTCTTGCTTTTTTTGCCCAGGATGAGTTTCTTTGTCAATTTGAAATTTAATCACAGTGGTAGGTGGGTTCGAAAACCAAAGTTAGAGTAGGTTAATGGAGATTAGATACAGTGTATAACTTTGAAACTTGGTAGCGGTGTTCTTTTGTAGTGAACATTTTTTACACTTTTTGAAACTAGGCCGCATGGAACTAAAGTGTATTTTACACTTTTTAATAGTAATCCAGATGTTATATCAAGCCTATGTTTGCAGCATGTTTAGTTTTCAGCCTTTTATACTAGTGAATCATTTTTCATTTTGAAGCTTGATATTCTGGTACAGCATTATCAGTTTGCTGGTTTTTATAATTGTGCAGCCTTTTTATGAGCTTTATGTGTTTCACGTGCAGCCATTTTAACTGTTATGAATATGTGTAGTAGAGTTTATTCCAAGATTAAGAGTGTAGTGTGTTTCATGTGCATATTTTAACTAGTGTTTATTGGTAGGACAATAAACAAGAGTTTACTGCATTTTATAACTACTGTTATTTATTGTTCAATGAGTTTATGTGCAGGTTTTGACTAATCCTATGATTCAAATCCATGTTCCAAACTGTTATTGTATTTAGTGTTTTATTACCATACTTTTCCTATTATAGTAACCATGCTTGAACACTTGACTGGTCTTATTATTCAAATACAGAAAGTCAGAACAGGAAATCTGCCATTTTTAGTTAGAATTGGGTGTAATTATTTTAGTTATTGTTCTGTTATCATACCACAACAGGAAATCTGCCATTTTTTTTACTTTGAAGGTCTGTTACATAAACAAATAATTGGATACACTTTGGATAAATCACTAAGCTAGGTTCTGTTTTTAGTTTTGAATCAAAACCTCCAAACACCATTTAAGATAAAAATGATAACTAGGGTCAGCTTTTGCAATCTTAGGTAAATTATACTCCATAATCATTTTGCATGATAATCACTTCAAAAAAATCATTTGAACACCTTATAAATAGCCAAGATGTGCTTCTTAAAACTGCATGACCGGTTTTAATAAGTTAAACATGTTCCAAACAGTTAAATTCAGAGTATATTTGAATGAGACAAACCAACATACCAACTCATAGTTATATTAAAGATAAAACAGGTAGAAGCTTGGTAGAAGCTTACCAAACCAGTTAAAGGTTTTACAGAGATTCCACTTGAAACTTACAACCTAACTTTACACACAATCTAGAAATACAAACTAACTAAAAAGTACACACAATACTCCAATGAAAATACAAGACAATACAACAATTAAACAATTCCTCATTTGATTTCTTTCCCTTTCCAATGCCATATGCTCAGCTGTTTTGAAACTATTGGATCCTTGAAGCTCATTAGTATTAAATCCCCTTCCACCTATGTCATGCTCCAGTTTCCAAATCTTAGACGTAGCTGTTTATTTTCCAATTTGAGCTCATTAATAACAACTTTTGCCCTACCAGTTAATGGCTCATCATGCCATTCAAAGAATCCACAGCTATCACTCTGCATATTATATGAGATATTTAAATTATAAACATAAATAAAACTGTTTTTCTAAAATTAGATATATACCTCATAATTGGGACATCCGTAGAAACGTCTCCCTTGATTTTTATCAGTCCATGAAGTCCAAAGTGATGCTTTCACAGGCATTCCATTTCTCATTCTGCATTTGCAATACCTAGGTTGGCAAGGGTAATGAAATTCAACACTAAAACTAAAAGTTTTGCTTTCAATTTGAATAGAAGAGAACAAATTACAGCCTGTTGGAGTTGTACATTCGAGTCTGAATTCACCTGGGCAAAGCGGCTCTTGTTCAACGCAGCTGGAAACCTCCGAACATGGTTGCCTGGAACAGAGATATGGTCGCCCCTTTGCCACTCCCAGGACTGGTTGCCGGAAAAACGAGAACCCTGCTTCGATTTCCGCCCCCATCCTGAAGAGAAGGACGATCCGCTCAATGCCCCGCTTCGGAAACGCGAATCCCACCCCGTTTAATTTTGAGCAAATGATGAGGATAATAATGGGGTTCTTGGATGGGGCAACATTAGAGTTCCTCGATTACTAACGGGGAACAAGTTTTTAACCCCCTTCCGTTAGATGGTGTCCAGAATGACCCTAAAAAGTAGAATTATGGGTTTATTTGATCTATTTAAAAGTTTAGTGTCCATTTTGAGCTTTTTAAATAACCTTAGTGTCCATTTTGGTCTTTCTCCCTTATTTGATTACCAAGTAAAATGTGTAGTTTTAGATTTTTATTTTTTTTAGAATTTTATTAAGTAAATATTGGGATTTTTTTTAAAAAAAAAAAGTTGATACGGGTATCCGTCAGGATACGAGTATCGGAAACTTTCAAAAAATTACAAAAAATGGAAACTTTTAAAAATTGCAGATATGGCCCGGGAACGTACAGTACGGGTATCCTAGAGTATCGGATACGGGAACGTATCGGATACGCCGATACTCTACCCTAGGGAAGTATCTGTGCTTCATAGCCAACCCACCTATATATTAACATAGTTTACTCGATCTCTCACTCCATTACTATGTATTCAAGTTTTCCACAAATACGTACACATGACATGCTTCCGAATAGAATTTTCTAATTTCTATTGTTTACTATCTTTAAAAGTTTGGAAAGATTTTTTGCGAGTTTAGTGCTCTTTCTTTTAACTAAGGATGTTTTTACTTGGACTGTAATTTGTCCCAGACCAGACCAGACCAGACCAGTCCAGACCAGACCAGACCAGTTCAGACCAGACCAGACCAGACCAGACTTGGATAGTTATAAAAATACAAAGAAACCAGACCTTACCAGACCAGACCAGACCAGTTCAGACCAGACCAGACCAGATCAGACCAGACCAGACCAGCAAATTACAGTCCAAGTAAAAACATCCTAAATGTAATGAAATTTTAAGGCTTTCAAGTTTTCAATCAATCTAGCTAGAGAGATAATTAGCAACTCTTGGTCCAAAATAGGATGCCCACAGACCTTGGTGAAGTAGTGGCTGAAGTTCCAAGCAATGAAACTAAAATATGAGACATGGGAAAGCCATTTTATATGAGAGAGAGGGGACACAAATGTTGTGTACTATTTCATCAAAATAGCTTAGGTTTTTTGGGATTAGAATGCATTGGAATAACCTATTTATAGAGTTCACAAGAAACAAAAGTATCAATTAAGGATGTTTTCTTTTGGACTGAAATTTGCTGGTCTGGTCTGGTCTGGTTTGGTCTGAACTGGTCTGGTCTGGTAAACGTCTGGTCTCTGTATATTTTATAACTAAGGAAGTCAAGTCTAGCCTGGTCTTGTCTGATCTTGTCTGATCTGGTCTGGGACTGAAAACAGTCCCAAAAAAAACATCCTAACTCCGGCCTTGTCCTATCTAGGTGTGGGTTAATTAGCATGCCCATGTATGTCCTCATGTAATATCAGTTGTACATCATTAAGTTGAGCAGTACTGTGTGTAATAGGATTCCCTGTGCGATGACCATTAATAATAATGGGATTGCTGGAATACGTCTGGTCTGGTCTGGTCTAAACTGGTCTGGTCTGGTAAACGTCTAGTCTCTGTGTATTTTATAACCAAGTCTAGTCTGGTCTGGTCTGGTCTGATCTGGTCTGGTATGGGACTGAAAACAGTCCAAAAAAAAAACATCTTAACTCCGACCTTGTCCTATCTAGGTGTGGGGTAATTAGCATGCGCTTGTATGTCCTCGTGTAATCTCAGTTGTACATCATTAAGTTGAGCAGTACTGTGTGTAATAGGATTCCCTGTGCGATGACCATTAATAATAATGGGATTGCTGGAATACTTGTTATGAACATATACAAGCGCTACTGATGTGAGTCAAATGTTAAGATCACCTACTTCTTGAGATGGTTTTTATTCAGAACCTAAGGACGAGACAAGAAGGCTCTTAATTAAAGAACAAACCTTGATCCACGATAGGCGGAGTAGTGACTAACGACTGAAGTTTGAATAGAGAAACTCTAATAAGTGAGAATTGAGTCCTTAATTAGATAGAAAAAATATTGAAATTTATGAAATTTATGGTCATGCACCATAGTGGTCGAAAAGAAGGCCCACGATAGAGGCCCAAGTGATTCACACAATAGGCTAAGGCCCTGCGCCTAGGCAAAAACCTCACTATAAGCCCAACTCAACATTGATGGGTCCATTCCAATATTGGATGAGCTATCTCAGCGAGATCGAGCCAGATGATTATGGCTCCTGGATTCCGTATGGAATCTACTGGAAAAGGCCGAGTGGATCCAATCTACCTCAGCTCTTAGTGGTTTCTACTTGCACAATTATTTTCCGGGCATTCTAGACATGCATATCTAAATAGTCATACTCAAATAATAAATTGAATACTCATAAATGATGTAGTAAACAAATTTTAAAGGTTATTACTTAATTAATACGTGATTTAACGCAACACAACTCATTACTTAAGCAATTTGAGTAAAAGAGGACTGAAAGTCTGAAAGGACCAAAGCAAAAAATGATGAATATGTATTTTTCTTCCTTACTAACTATATTTTACTCATTAGTATTAATATATAATAGGGAGTACATAGTATTACCATATAATACTAACAAACTTTTAAAAGTTGGGGCCCCATAAAAGCACCTTATATTAAAATCATGATAAAATTGAAAATTACAATTACAACTACATAAAACTCAACGACTCAATAAATAATCTTAGGAACATACAAAGAGTCGATCACTCCCTCATGAGCTAAATGACTTGCTAATCTCTTGATGGGAAGACTTAAGCCAATCATGACTATCTCATCTTCTTGGTGTAAATATGAAGATGACCTAAGAAACTGAACTAGACAACTACACCAACCCAACTACAGTCTCACTCACTGAAAGCAATAAAACAAAAGCAAAATAATCCAGATTTAGCAAAATATGTAGCAAAAAACAAAACAAACAATAATCAACAAAATTGAAATCAATATCTAAAAAGAATACTATCCCCTTTGCTCAGAATCATGAAGTGTTATTTGTGTCTATCCATGAGTTTGACCAGCAAATAGGAAAAGTTTTTCAAAATCGTCGATTTGACGAGTCATCATAAATGATACACACTGAAATACCAATTATATCTCAAAACAAGGTGGTAGTTCAGGAGGAGGGCGACTGCCCGAAACCCTAGCCTATCACCATCATCAACCAATGTCGAAATTTTAAACAAGTGTGTAGAACAAGACTTTTCTACGACAAATGCAGAAACTCCATCACCCTATCAGATCTGACATTGACGAACACACCAATCCTATACACTGTTAGGAAAGAAAGATACCATATTAAGTAAAATAACCGCCATAAAAAATCTTGTCATGATGAAATAAAAATGAATTGAAGTGCAGGAGAAGCTGAGCAACTATGGTTTACACCCATCGCCGCTCACAACCCTCGCTCACACAAAAATCACACACTATGACTCCAAAAAAATTTCATTCTTATGATCCATTTCTAGCACATCTGAAACACTACTTAAGTACAGAAGTTCCGGCTGAGGCCAACCTCGACACTCGAGGTCGGGAAAAGACGCAAGGCAACAAAACGACAAAGGCCAGAAATCCAGCCGAGGCCAACCTCGACCCGCCGAGGTCGGCACGAACATCAAGCTCGCGGGTCACCCAGATAAGGCAAAATATGAGGCCGACCTCGGGCACGCCAAGGCTGGTACCAGCTTCGACCTGTGGCACTGATGTGAGGTCAACCAAAGTCAACGAAAGCCAGCAGAAGAATCACCACTACCGGACAAACTGAAGACCAAAGATGAATCCTCCGATATGAGCACAATCCCCCCGAGCTTTGATCTACAGGAGCTCGGGGTCTGACCAGCATTATACAGATTTAAACATTTCACGAAATCAAGTGCCACATAAGTTACCGCAACGTCACCAACACTGTGCGAAGAACCACGTCACCGGAAGCGAATGAGATGAAGAATATTCTGGATTGTACACATGCAACCCACACATATGTTCTGGTTTAAATTTGTTATGCACAATTCCTATCAGCCAACTGTCTCAATTATCTCTCCAATCACCTTTACACGTGTCACCATATTGTTAGGCTACTCTAATTATTCTGTTAGGCTGGTGTGACATGTGTCCTCACCACAATAGAGTAACATCTTTTTTTACTTGTTGGTCAAGTAATTCTCTTGTTATTACTCTGCTAAATTTGATACCCGATTTTACTTAGCATTTTCCCCGTTTTCTCTCCCGAATCTTGGATTCCGGCTACCCCAGGGTCGGCAATCCATCAACTGCTTTCCTTCTCTCTTTTCTCTTGGCTTTCTTCTTTGTTATTTGTATCTCATCTTCACCATCCTCAGCACCATTACCATCTTCATAGTGTTGTATTCGTCATCTTTCGTTTGCATCAGTGCATCACCATTCCTATACATTATCTTCATTGCCTTCCATTCAAAACCAGAGATGGAAAGTCGCGAGAAAATTTGAAGATGAAAAATCGTCGAAATTATTGTAAGTGTCAACTATAAAAATTACCAGCCTCATATTTTATGTCACGAACGTATATATTTTATTATTTGAATATATTTTGTTATTTATGTACAAATCTTTCCTTACCTTATTATTTCTCCTGTCACCTATTGTATCTACGACAAGGAGTGTTTTTAGGCTTAGTAATAGACATAGTGGTTACCTTATCTACGCTTGCTAGTATTGTATATATACAGACTGCTGTAATGTAATTATGGAATAAGAAAAATACACCGACTTCGTTATTTTCCTCCCTATTCTATCCTTATTATGGTATCAGAGCCGACATTTTAATTCCTACGCCGTGCGACAGAATTATGCGCATGACAGCGATGATGTCGAATCCACAGACGTCCAAGCTAATGCAATCACAGCACCTCCAAAAAGTGAAGGAATCTCTCATTCGGATGCGAAGGAGTTTCCAGCACTCACGGCAGATCAATGGAGCTCCCTTTTGGAGTTTATGAAAAAGTACACAGCAGGTGATAACATTGAAAAGCTGTCAGGTACGACTCGTTTTAAATGGCTTCTTGATACAGGGGCATCTTACCATATGACACGAGATAAAAGTGTGATGTGCGAAATGGCGGTTATAAATTTTGTATCTGTGACCCTACCAAATGGGTGTGTGACCTATGCAAGCCATATTGGTCGTGTGATATTAGGGGGAGGTGTGACCCTTGAAAGGGTACTTTTGGTGCCTAATTTGATGTGTCATCTAATTTCGGTCGGGAGGCTTATTGATGATCTATCATGCCATGCAATATTTACTAACACGTTTTGTGTGATACAAGACCCAACTTTGAAGATGCTGATTGGAGTGGTTGAACGTCATGGGGGAGTCTATTATCTGTGTGGAGTTGAGTCTGTGCAGGCTTCACATGTGACAAGTGAGAATTCAGAGGAATTGTGGCATAAACGCATGGGTCATCCTTCACGACGCGTGATACGATTGCTTTCTGTTTGTCAAAATAAAATTGCCGATGATAGTGTTTTTAATAAGCATTGTGATATTTGTGCTCGTGCCAAACAGACACATGAAATTTTCCCTTCTAGTTTGAATCGTGCATTGTATATTTTTGATCTCATTCATTGTGACGTGTGGGGTCCTTACCGAGAACCTAGCACATGTGGTGCCTATTATTTTCTTACTATTGTAGATGATTATTCGCGTGCAGTTTGGGTTCACTTAATGGCAGGAAAAATGGAAGTGCCTAATATGATGGAACAATTTTTTGCTATGGTTAAAAATCAGTTTCAAATTTCTGTTTAGGTTGTTCGTGCTGACAATGGAACTGAATTTTTACCCCTGAAAAAATATTTTCTTAATAACGGAATTTTGTTCCAAACATTGTGTGTTGGGACACCACTACAAAATGGGAGAGTTGAAAGAAAACATCGTCATATTCTGAATGTGTTGTGAGCTTTACGCCTTCAGGCTAATCTACCAATCCGATTTTGAGGAGAGTGTGTGTTGACAGCTGGTTATTTAATTAATAGAAAAACTCCTTTTGAATGTTTATATGGGACGGTCCCGTCTTATGATCATATTAAAATGTTTGGTTATTTGTGTTATGTCCATTGCAAAAGTTCGGATAAATTTGGCCCACGTAGTCGCAAATGTGTATTTTTGGGATATTCTTACTCTCAGCGAGGATGGAAAGTCATGGACTTGGAGTCACAAAAACATTTTGTTTCCAGAGATGTACGGTTTGATGAAACCCAGTTCCCTTTTGCTCACAACTTGGTTCCTATATCCCTACCACCTACTGATGATATTGTACATGAGCTTCCACCACGTGTCCATGATGATGATTTGACTAAGTTTGGTCCTTTACACCAAAGTATGCCACGAAATGATCCACCAAGCAGTGAGGATGCTTCTGCTCCTGACATTCACATGGAGCCTCCTCTTCACACGTCATCAGGAAATATTGGTAATCCCATAGATAAGGCAACAGACACATCTCACGAGGAACTAGTTACCACACATGTACCAACCGAGGACATGCAACGTACTCCGGATGTTAGCGTTCCACTGGGACGTGGTTTGCGACAAAAGATACCCTCCGTCCGCTTACAGGATTATGTGCTGACCCATGCAACGATTACTGACCCCCATGACCACCCCTCCCAGTCTCCATCTTCGGGTACTCCTTATCTATTAACTTCTTATGTAAATTATGATGCTTACTCAGTCCACCATTGAGCGTTTCTTGCAGCAATTTCTCATCGGAAGGAACCGATTTCTTATCACGAGGCGGTTCGTGATCCGCACTGGCGGGCGACTATGCGTCGGGAAATTGATGCTTTGGAGGCCACTGGCACATGGACCTTGGTGCCGATGCCCACTCACAAAAAACATATTCATTGTAAATGGGGTGTACAAAATTAAGTATAATAGTAATGGCACCATTGAACGTTTTAAAGCCCGACTTGTGGTGTGTGGCAATCGTCAAGTCGAAGGAATTGACTATCACGAGACGTTTGCTCCGGTTGCCAAAACGACAACCGTCCAGACTCTTCTAGCTATTGCTGCCGCCAAGAATTGGGAGCTCCACCAAATGGATGTTGATAATGCCTTTTTACATGGGCAGTTGGATGAAGAGGTCTATATGTATCCACCTCTTGGTTTCTCTACCGCACGGCCTAAGGAGGTTTGTCGCTTGCAACGTTCACTTTATGGCCTCCGCCAAGCACCGCGTTGCTGGTTCTCACGTCTTAGTACTGCTCTTATTTCTTATGGTTTTGTTCGCTCCTATGCTGATTATTCTTTATTTGCGCCACGCAAGGGAAATAATTTTGTTGTTATTCTTGTTTATGTTGATGATCTCCTTATTGCTGGAAATAATTCCTCTCTTATTGGTGCTATTAAGGCACATTTTGCTAGTTGTTTCCCTATTAAGGATCTTGGGCATCTCAAATATTTTGTGGGTCTTGAGGTTGCTCGCAGCCCCACTGGCATTTTTCTATGTCAACGAAAATACACATTGAATCTTCTTGATGAACTTGGATTGTCTGGGTGTAAATTAAACCATCAGATTTTCCCATGGAACAACATCACAGGTTGGCGTTGTCTGATAGTCCGTTATTCACTCAACTGAAACGCTATCAGAGAGTTATTGGAAAACTAATTTATTTAACCTTGACCCGACCAGAATTGAGCTACAGTGTACATATTCTTACACAATTTATGCAATTCCCACAGATGGAACATTGGGATGCGGTTGTTCCGGTTCTTCGTTATCTTAAAGGGCAGCCTGGTCAAGGTATATTACTGTGTGCCGATTCTGATTTGCATCTACGAGGTTATTGTGACTCAGATTGGGCCGCATGCCCACTTAGTCGACGATCTCTTGCTGGCTATCTAGTTATGTTGGGCGGTTCCACGATTTCCTGGAAAACAAAGAAACAGCCCACCGTGTCTCGCTCTTCTGCTGAAGTAGAATACCGGTCCATGGCTACTGTGGGTTGTGAACTACTTTGGCTTAAAAGTCTCTTGTTTTCGTTGGGTATCTCACATTCCTGACCTACGGAGGTATTTTGTGTTAATCAAGCGGCTCTTCACATCGCATCCAACCCGGTTTTTCATGAACGGACGAAACATATAGAGATTGACTGTCATTTTGTTCGTGATCTTATTCAACGTGGCATTATCTCTACTCAACACATTGGTCCTTCTTCACAGTTGGCGGACATCTTCACAAAGTCACTTGGCTCTTAGCAGTTCCATTTTCTCATGTCCAAGTTGGGCGCTCTAAAGTCGGCCGCTCCAACTTGAGGGGGGTGTACGAACGTATATATTTTATTATTTGAATATATTATGTTATTTATGTACAAATCTTTCCTTACCTTATTATTTCTCTGGTCACCTATTGTATCTATGGCAAGGAGTATTTTTAGGCTTAGTAATAGACACAGTGGTTACCTTATTTACGTTTGCTAGTATTGTATATATATTATATACGGAATGTAATTATGGAATAAGACAAATACATCATTTTCCTCCCTATTCTATCCTTATTATACGAGTAAAGGGTCTGTTTGGTACTCGAAGTTGCAAAAAAGGGGTCAAATAAGTCCTTATATAGAAGATTTTGTCCGGACGTGCCACTTGAGGCGGCTACCGGTGGAAATTTTTGATAAAATTTTTTGAGCATCTTATTCATTAAGTCTAGTTTACTCATACCAAATTTCAGCTAAAAATTCAATTGGGAAGACATTCAAATGAATTCTTGAAGATAACTGCGCTTTTAACGTCACAGTTATCTTCAAGAATTCATTTGAATGTCTTCCCGATTGAATTTTTATCTGAAATTTGGTATGAGTGAACTAGACTTAATGAATAATATACTCAAAAATTTTCATCAAAAAACTCCACCGGGAGCCACCTCAAATGGCACATCCGGACAGAATCTTCTATATAAGGACTTATTTGACCCCATTTTTGCAACTTCGAGGACTAAACCGATCCTTATCCCCTTATTATACATATTAATGAAATTTGTTTGTATAAAGAAAATAATCTGAAACGTTAGTAAATGTTTGTAAAAGTAACCACTAACAAACAACATATATGCACAAGACATTAGCTAACTGTTACTCCAAAAAAAAGACATTAGCTAACTGCTTACATGCTAAAGTGAGCAATATGGAAAATGAGATAAGATGATGATCATAGTGAAGATGGTGTATGAATGGGAGAAAAGATATGAACAAGGCATAAGAACAAGGCATAAAATACCGACATGTGGAACGTATTTATTACGTAGTGTACATATTACATATAGATACATTAAACTAATTACTCCGTACTAAATAAAAAGTCAAAACAATCAAGCTCAGGTCGTCGCATGGATTCTGACCTTCTTTCTACATGATCTCAGATCAGCTCGATCGCTCATCAGTACGACGACGTCCACTGTACATATTTCCACTGACTAGTAAATGTTCTTGATTTCCCGATGATTGATTATCGGTGGACGGCGGCTGGACGGTGGGAAGACGCATGTTGAATAAATCCGGACTTTCTTTCGCCATACCCATGCTTGGATTTGAGCCCGACCCGTTACGATTGAACAAGGGAGATACGCCAAGGCCATCCAGACGGGCTGACCCGGAAGCGGTGGAGAAGAGATCCAGCCGGCGAGAGTACGGCGACCCAACGGAGAACGGATCCATCGGGATTCCGGTGAACTCCTGAACCATTTGCCGGAAATTGGCGGTGTCCGTCGTCAGCACGGTGGTGGGCGCCCTCCTTGAAGCCCGGCTCCGTTTCTTGGAGTTCTTAACGGGCTGGGCAGGGGCGGGATCCGGCCCGCACATCTCAGCCGTCGGCTGCACGGGTGATGATGACGATGACGCGCTCAAGAACCGTTGGTGATGACTCGCGGCCGCCGCCGTGCCCAAGATAGCTGATAACGGCGGTGATGACGGAGGCGGAACGAAATCAGCCGCAAAGTTGGGAAATCCGGGTTCGGGTCTTACTAATAATCCCGGAGGAGGAGGAGGCCAGACCAAATCACGACCGTTAATGTTATTATCTACATAAAAAGACGATTTGAGATTTGGCAGCGGTTGCGGGAAAGTGGTGGCGGACAGAAACATTGACTGGGGTTGACCAAAATCCATACAAAAATTATGAATGGATTCCTCTCCTCCTCCTAGACGTGAGGAATCAATATCAAACTCTTCATTATCGCCGCCACCTCCGCCTCCGCCGCCGCCACTTAGGGATTGTATACTACCACTACTTCCGGAATCCATAAAGTCTCCGGCGGCCTCCCAATTGAAACAAAAGGAGAAAACTATAGACAAAGAGAGGGGAAATGAAATAAAAGTCTATGGGATGGGAGGAGTGGGTAAAACTAATTATGAATTAAGGGTTTAATTAGGCAAGAGTAAGTACGTAGTAGGAAAAGGTGCAAATAAAGGAAGGGAGTGGGAGGGGACAATAGTATTGATGATGGTTTGAAAAGTGAGCGATATATAGATCGAAACGCATAAAAGAGAGGTTTCTAAATAAATCTAACCTTATCAGCTAGACTTGAAAGAGGCTATAATTATGCTAAGATAGCTACGCGCGCAAATTAATTACGAATTCAAGTACTTATAGTAATAATAGTATGCATTAATTATTGGAAAATTCTTAGTGTGCATGAGTTGTACACAAATTATACATAAAACCTTTTAATTGTCTATGTATACGGACAATTCGTTTAAAAGGGGACATAACTGAATGTCAAATTGTCTGTGTATACAGATAATATACACATTTTGTATGCATCATGTACACCCAGAATAGTCCTTAATTATTTACCGGAGCAGAGTCTAGAAGCGCAGGATTTGGGGTTTTGGTTGATCACGAGAAAGTAATTAATTAAAAGAGAGAAACGAAAAGCAATATGGAAAGTTAAAAAATGTAAAAGGGCGGCTTGTATTAATTAAATGTTTAATGAGTGGAAAAGGTAATGAGGGCAGCTAGTTAATTAATGTGATTGTAATTTTTTTATTGATGAATTTGTGTAGGCGCGGGTAGAGGAGGTGGTAGGTTATTAGGTCGTCGACGATGGAAGATGATGGGCGGTGGGGACAGCACAAAGTATACGTATAGCTGCCGGTAGGTGCCAACGGGGGCCGGTCAAACTCGATCAAATAGGTGATGATGGATCCAGATGGATGGTTCCCACTTAAGAGTTGTCCAGCTCCGATGGGATTTAGGTACTGTTTGCATTTGATTAAAAAAAGTGTTTTTCAGCTTTTGGCTTAAAAAAAGTTAAAAAGAGTGTTTTCAAATGATAGCTTCTGCTTAAATTAATCACTTAAAAGCTAAAAGCTGGAAGCAGGTAGAAGGGTGCTTTAAACTGCTTTTCACTTTTTCTATTACACAAAAAGTACTTCTTTTACCAAACACTACCAACTTTTACTTTTTCAGAATCACTTTTTCTTCAAACACTACCAACTTTTACTATTAATCACTTTTCTCAAAATCACTTTAAAAAATCACTTCTTTAAAGTTGAAGCAATTGCAAACACTCCCTTATTTGAGAGAAAAATGTCAAATTAACTCTCTTAGAGCAACTCCAACAAGCACCAAATCCTACACCAAAATGGTGGATTTGGCAAAAAGTTGCTCCAATAGTCACACCATCCCCTACACCATTACACCATTTTGGGGGAGAGGCTTTTGCTTTACACCAAATATGGCGTACACCATATCTCACACCATCCTCTTTTTTTTTTTTTTTCAAATGTGACCCAAAGTTTTGATTGTTATAGTTTTGACCCATTTTTAAAATAACAAATTAGTACTCCCTCCGTCCCTGAATGTTGTTCCAATTGCGGATTACGAAAGTTGACCGACGATAAAGTTAAATGATCCCTGTGAAAACTCGGATTATTTTTAGTAAATAAAATTTACATATTCAGAAACTACATTAAACCCGCTACAAAGCCTGCAAAAAAAAAAATCAATTTTCACAAAGTTTTGATACAAAAAGTAAGAGTTTAAGAGTGATTTAAGTTGACTCTCGAAAAGCGAAATGGAAGTAAATTTAGGGACAGAGGGAGTATGTTTTTACTTGGACTGAAACTTGTTGGTCTACTCTGGTCTGAACTGATGTGGCATGGTCTGATTTCTTTGTATTTTTATAACTACCCAAGTCTAGTCTAATCCGGTCTGATCTGAGACAAATTACAGTCCAAGTAAAAACATCCTTAAAATTATTAAATGAGGGGTTAATGTATAAATATATGATAATTAGATACTTAAATAGAAGAATGATAAAAAGTTAGTAAAAAGAATAAAAAGAGAATATTCCTTTTTGGTGATGAAAATGGTGTAAATTGTTGGAGATAAAATACTGTTTGATGTGATGTTTACACTATTTTAGTGTAAAAAATAGTGTAAACTGTTGGAGATGGCCTTACGAGTATAATGTCAAATTATACTGTACAAAAATTTAAAGGAAAACTGTCAAATAAGTTATCGTATTATGCCGAAAAAGTCGATTAGACTTTCATACTCTACTAATACTCATTTTGAGTTTCTTCAATTACCTCTTTTGAGTCTATGTCGTAAGACCCGACCCGGCCCGGGCGGGTCAACCCGGAAACCCGGCGACCCGCTGGGAATACCGGGCCGGTTATGGATAACAAGAAAATATGTCTGATGTGAGTTTTCTCGCACTTAAAATAGATCGTAATATAGTGGTGTAAGTACGAGTATCGTCTCCACAAGGACGGACAAAAGGGAATCAAGAATTAATTAAATTCAGCGATTAAAAGAAATAAATAAAATAAATGTGTCGTGCGAGATATGATTGATTGAATAAAAATTAAATTAAACTAATGCGATTGAGCGAATAAAATAAATGTTTGGTTTCTTTCTAATTAACGACAAAGGGAACAAGGATTGATTCCGGGGTAATCAGATTTCTGGCAGAACAGGCCTAATTACATGAATTTAATTTAATTGAGCCTAGCTAATCATTATTAAGTTCTTACCGCTCTCGCGGCGTAGAGTACAATAATTTAGGGGACCAGGCTGATCTCTCATGCGACAAGATCCGAAATTATTGCCAAAACGAGCGAGCTTACGGCTCCTTAATCGCTACTAATCTCTTAGCGAACGATTAAGTGTGTGTGAAGGTGTCCTAGAATAAATTAGATCTCTCTTAATTCATTCTACATGCAATTGTAATTCTAGCCGCGGTTCCAGGTTACAAAAGATATCAGTTAAATTATTCAAACACAAATTAAACGGCATTCATGCAATTAAACCGACAAGAATCTAGCCATCAATCATGATTAACCCCTTCATCAATCCCAAATCCCTAATTAAACTACTCACAATTCATAATTGAAGAATCAACAGAATTGGGATGAATAGAAATAATTGTCATTAATTAAAAAGATAGAACTTACAAAGAATCCCTTAATCTTGAAGAACAAGGCTTGAAAAGCTCTCACAAATCGAAATAGGGTTTATCTCTCTAAGCTCATCCCCAAAAACAGGCAAAACAGGGGCTTATTTATAGAAAAATCCGAAAACGGGCCGAAAATCAGGCCGCGCGGTCGTCCGCACGTAGTGCGGGTCACCGCGCGGTCACGCGCGAGTTTTTCCGTCTTCCGACTTTCGCTCCGCCCGCGCGGTGTGCGGGCGCCGCACTATGCAACCGCGCGGGTACTTCTGGGGGCTATTTCTGGACCGCGCGGTGTGCGGTTTCGGCCGCGCGGTGTGCGGTTTCGACCGCGCGGTGTGCGGTTTCGGCCGCACATAGTGCGGTTAAGACTTCTTAAATTATTGCTCTCAGAATCACCCGCGGGGCGTGCGGAACCGCACCGCGGGGCGCGCGGATTGCTCTAGAACCGTTTTCTTGCTATTTTCTTCCCCGTTTGCTCCCGGATACTTCTTTAATCAATCCAAAGGCCGTTTCTTCATCAAATCTTCGCCGTGAACCTTCCGGTGGCCTCCAAAACTCTCAAATCTCTCTCGAATGTTCTCCAACTCTTCCCGATTGCTTCTCTAAGCGCCAATGTCGGTCTCTAACTTCTTCAAATCAACTCCAAATGCAATGAAACTCGATCCAACGCCTGCTAAACACAACTTCAGCCAAAATTGAGACTTGCAACGCCTTAAAGCCAGGAAAACCATCAAAATCCGACCCGGATACGCATCAAATGCGTGTCTAAATACGGACTTATAAATGCCCAAACCCGCCTAGACCCGTTGACCCGGCCGGAAAACCAGCCCATTACCCGGCTAAACCCAGAGAACCCGTGTAAACCGCCCAATCCACAACTACTATAAAAATGGGTCGCACGCAAGGGTCGAACCCGCAACCTCTAAGATATGCTCCACACCCATTTCCAATGTACCACACTCACTGCTTTGCTATATTTGTGATTTCAAGCTATATATTGCATACTTCGTATATCTTTATCTCTACAAACTAATAAGAGTGAATGATGGTTAGCCTATTTCTGGTATTAAAAATTTGTTGGTGGTAATTATATGCTGAATTGATATGTATTTAATGTTTTATTCCTTGTACCTCATTCTTCTTTTATATGCCGCGGTACTCAATATCGTTTATCGTCCTGTTAGTATAACCTCCCGCAACCACCCATTACAACCGTGCATATCCTTCGAGTCGCACATCTGGAGGGGATTAGCCCATTCGGCCTCACGCATCGCCCCTTAGTCTTCTCTAATGTAAGTTCATATTTCTGTTTTTCATGGATTATCACATGAGATCTATGCAAAGCCGTGTTTTCTGCACCACCAACAACAAGACCATCGTCATCGAGGTTGTCCGCCTTGCGCCCCACCCGAAGCACAAGCACCGGGTTAAGAAATGGATGAAGTTCCAAGCTCACGATTCTCTGAACCAGTTCAAATTTGGGGACTTTGTTCAACTTGAGAAGAGCCGCCCCATTAGCAAGACCAAGGCGTTCATTGCCATCACATTCCATGTGAGTCTGAGTAGAATTTTAGCTACAGCCATGGGTTTTGTTGGTATCCAGTTTACCCTTTATGAATTACCTTAATGTTATCTTCAGTGAATTTTATTACTGTGGAGTTCGATTAATGTGTTAAATAATCAATCTTTACATATTTTGAGTCTTTTGAAACTATTAATTTATTACTCTATACACTCCCTCCGTCCTCTTTTTAGTGTCCCGTTTTATCATATTGGGATGTCCTATTTAATTGTCTCATACCTTATTTGATAAAGTTTGTATGGCTCAAAATCATTCTTACTTTATTCTTACTTTATCAATTAATATCAACCACACAACCCACTTTTCTTAAAAAGGGGACGAAGGTAGTAATATTTTAGTTCTGCTTTCTAAAAGAGGAAATTTAATTTGATATGAGATCGCCTGCAGCAAACCATTAGTTCTCATGTGCAGAGGAAGTTATCGAAATCGGAAAGGCATATCTCCTATAATCATTCGCCCCTTCCCCTGATAAATGTATATTGTTCTACTGTCAGAGCCGGTCACTCAGTCACTCTTGTTCTCTTACAGAGTTACAGGTTAGCCTTATACACATTCTTGCATCTCTTATGCCTTTAATTAGAAAACTAATTAGCACAGTAGCTGAAAAGAAAGTGATTGTTAGAATTAAAGTTCTTGGTGTTACAACTTACAATAACATAAGAACTAAAAGAACAAAACCTATTATTTGTGTGTCAGTTGACTTAAGCTTCAAGGGGTTTGCTCAGTAACTGTCTGGGTGTGGCGATGGTGAGGGATTAGTCGATGACCCAAGGAAAACGCAGTGAATTGACAATGTTTAATTAATGTGTAAATATCAAAAGATAAATTGTTACTTAATAATTTGTGTGGGGTTAGAGTGAAATAGTATCATGCTGATATAGGCCATGCCAACATGGTTCTAACAGAAATTTATCTTTACTAATATTAGGAGTAGTTTTAGTATGTTTATATAGGAAATAAGAAAATTTTAAACATTTTTGAAGGGATAGCTTTATGATACATTGTTGTTACATCTATACTTTTTTTGCATGAATCCATATGGCAAAATTTTCTCTTGTTGATGGCATTCAGTTTGTCAGACATCTCAGTGGACTAAATAAAGTAAGACACCCTGATAAGTCCGTATTTTGGCACGCATTTGATGTGTGTTGAGATCGGCTTTTGATGATTTTCCTATCTTTAAGGTGTTACAAGTCTCAATTTTAGCTCAAGTTATGTTTACCGGGCGTTGGTTCGAGTTTTGTGTTGTTTGTAGTCAAAATCAGGTAATTTGAGCCTGGCACCGGCACTTGAAGAACAATAGGGATGATTTGAGAATCATTTGAGATTGATTTGATAGCTTTGGAGGTCACCAGAAGGTTTACGTTGAGGATTTGATGACCAAAGAGCTCTAGGATTGGCTACGGGGTCAAAAGAAGATGAATGAAGCTTGAAAACGACGATCAGGATGACCTTCTGTCAATCGTTCAAGCATATCTCTTTGTAAAAACATCCAATGTACACGATTCAAGTTCCATATGAAAGCTAACTTCAAGGGCTACAAATGATATGAAAACACCTTTGCGAGAATCTGAGAGGAAGAAGGTGAAAACAGACGATGAAGTCAGATGATCTCTGCTGCAATTTCAGAAAGACACCTTCCACCGTTTTTATCATATCTCTTGATTAGATGATTCAAATCATATTCGGAAACTTGGGGTGGATAGAGGACTTCATTATCTACAACTTTAATGAAGAAAGCATAGCCACATTCAGAAGTTAAGTAGGCACAATCGTGCCCTCAAAGTTAAGCACGATCGTGCGTGAAGAGAAAGCATCGCGGAGTTACTGCCAGCCAGGCATGATCGTGCCTGGAGGGAGGCACGATCGTGCCTGCTCAAAATGCGCGTTTTTTCTCCAGAGGCACGATCGAAGGCACGATCGTGCCTGGCATCGTGCCTGCCTCCGAAAATCCCAATTCAACTCAAATTTCACCCGATTTTTCTATTTAAACAGCCTGTTAACCCCCGTTTTCAAGGGAGAGCTTGGAGAGAGTGCCTAGCACGAAATTTAGAGGGTTTTTCAGCCTTGTTCATCAATCTTTTGGTATTCTTTGTAAGTTTTACCTTTTTAATTAATGACAATTAATTCTTTTTATTCCAATTCTATTGATTCTTCAATTATGAATTGTGAGTAGTTTTAATTAGCGATTTGGGATTGATGAAGGGGTTGATCATGATGTATGGCTAGATTCTTGTCGGTTTAATTGCATGAATGCCGTTTAATTTGTGTTTGAATAATTTAATTGATATCTTTTGTAACCTAGAATCACGACTAGAATTACAATTGCATGTAGAATAAATTAAGAGAGATCTAATTTGCTCTAGGACAGATTCACACACACTTAATCGTTCGCTAAGAGATTAGTAGTGATTAAGGGGCCGTAAGCTCGCTCGTCTTGGCAATAATTTAGGATCCTGTCGCATGAGAGATCAGCCTGGTCCCCTAAAGTATTGTACTCTACGCCGCGAGAGCGGTAAAAACTTAGTAATGATTAGCTAGGCTTAATTAAATTAATTTCATGTAATTAGGCCTGATCTGCGAGAAATCCGGTTACCCCGGAATCAATCCTGGTTCCCTTCGTCATTAATTAGAAAGAACCCCCTAGTTTATCGTTTTATTCGCATTAGTTTAATTTTCCAATCAATCAATCAATCTCGCACGACGCTTTTATTTTATTTTCTTTTTAATCGCTGAATTTAATTAATTCTTGATTCCTTTTTGTCCGTCCCTGTGGAGACGATACTCGTACTTACACCACTATATTACGATCTATTTTAAGTGCGAGAAAACTCACATCAGTTTTTGGCGCCGTTGCCCGGGACGGTGTCGGTTTTGAGGGTTAATTAATTTCAGCGAGATTTTTTTTTAGTTAGTTTTTTTTAGTTCTTCGTAGGATTTTTGTGTGCTAACCTTTCAGGTACTTGTTCTTAAGAGGATGAGATGAACTCATTCAGCAAAATTCCTTGAGGAATTCCTTACCTTCAAACCTTCATGGAATATTCACCATATACGTCATACCCTCCTTACACTCCTCCTCAATTCTACACACCTCATCAAAATTACTCTTCTACACCACAAAATTTTCCATCTTCCTATTCTTACCCTCTTCCAAATACGCAATACTCCCAATCTCATTCTCCTCATGATTATCCTTATCCATAATATCCTCGGACAAAACCAGGCTCCATAATGGAATTTCTCATTCAAACTAAAAGTCCCGAGGAATTGGTTGATTGCTTTCCTAAATGTGCCTTTTGTGGAGGTGGTCACCATTCATGTCTTTGCCCCATTCCTCCATACGACCATCCTTACTGGGCAACTGCATACCCAACTTCTTCCTCCCCACAATTTACGAACACAAATGTTTCAGTCACTCCTACATACTTCCCGAGTAATGAGCCTCATAATCAACAAGAGGATCTGGAGGAAGCAGATTTAAAGAGACTTTCTAGCTTGGAAGAATCACTCAAACAATTAGTGCAAATTCAGCATAGAGCGGACTCAAGGATGCAGAACATGGAGAATCAATTGGGGCAAATTGCAAAGGCTTTATCTGAGGAGTCCGAGAGATCCCATCCTAGCGACATAGAAGCCCAACCTGAGGAGACCAATAGGGATGATCATATGAGTGAGTCGGACTGCGAAGGTGGGAATATGATGGATGATACCCTCCTAGATGCTTTTGAAGACCCTGATGAGAACGGTGTTAACGAGAGTTGGGATGCCTTCATGGGGAGTGATACAGAGTCCAGAGAAGAGGTTGTGAATTTTCATGATATTTGTGAGGAAGAAGAAGACTTTTCTATGGTGCAGTTTGATTACGGTGTTGCTCCTACTCCTTGCTTGAAGACATGTTTTGAGCTTCCAGTGACACCTAGAGTAATCAAAGTTTTCACTCATGTTGTTTGTCCGCCCGAAGAGGATGAGAGTTTCATACTTCACTTTTGTGCTGATGAGGGTTATGAAGACCATGTGCTACGTACGTTTACTAGAGAATTTAAAGGTTTGCGCCATTTAATGGCATTTGTTGAGAGGAAGTTGGAAACGTTGATTGTTAGTGCACCACTGCAGTCTTTGTTATTTGAGAGCTTATGAGGTATCGTCGAGCACACGACGTTAAAAATAGCGCTTCTCGGGAGGCAACCTGAGCTTATTTCTGCTTTTGTTTTTACTTTTGCTTTGTTTGTTGTTTGGTTGTTGATAAGTCCATTTTTTGTACTTATTTTTCTTATCAAATTTAAGCAATTTTTGAATGAAAATAGAAAGAAAAGACACATTTTATATATTTTGGTTCAAGTTTCATGAAATCAGGTAAAAATCACATCCATAATATGTTTAGCGGGATTTCGGGTCAATTGAGCACAAAATGAGCCAATATGGGCAACAAATGATATCATACCGAAAGAAGGAAACATTATTTCAAAGTGGTCCAGAAGACAATATTGAAGAGCACAAAACAAGGAACAAGCCGGACAAATAATCTCACAGGCGGCCGAACAGGCGGCCAAAATGGAGGCCTTCGCGGCCGCCTACGGTATTTTTGGAAAGTCAACCTTTGACTTTGACCGAATTTGGAAAAGACCGTAGGCCGCCGACACTGGACAGAAGGCGGCCGCCTACGGTGGCCGCCTACGGTGGCCGCCTGCGGCACAAGGGGACGAAACCAACCACCGGTCGGCCAGACAGGACGGCAGGCGGCCAGACAGGACGGCAGGCGGCCGCCTGCTGGACCGCCTGCGGCGGCCAGGATCCGCCGGGATCCGCCGGGATCCGATCTGCCAACGAAAAGACGGCAGGCAGCCATTTGTGACAGAAGGCGGCCGCCCTCTGTGGCCGCCTACGGCTGACGGAGACCGGCCACTGACGGTCTGCCGGCGACAGGACGGCAGGCGGCCAGAGGCTGCCAGAAGGCGGTCGCCTTCCCGGGCGCCTTCGGGATTTCTTCTGCTATAAAAACCAGGCTTTTTCCTCAACTCAAACACACCAATTTCAAGCCCAAATCAGATCAAAAAGGGCGTCTTCTTCCTCCTCAAAGCTCGGATTTCCACCATTGTTGCACCTTCAACTTCAATCTTTCATATCTTTCTCATTTTAGCTCCAAATTGTGAGTTCTTTATATGTATTTTCATCCTTTCAATAAGTAGAATCTGAATCTGTACTTAGTTTTTTCTATCTGTGCTTCGAAAATTTTCAGAAAATTATTCCACTATTTCGCATTTTCTTCTTAAATTGGAATAAAATAGTTGTTGACATTAAATCCATTCCAATTAATTATATAGTTGTTTACTAGCCTCAAGGTAGTTATTTATCAAAACAAAGTTAATTTTTACGAAGTAGAAGTAAATTTTAATTAATTCCGGCATTTAGTTGTTATTATTGCATAAATTAAATTAAATACTCAAAAAGGAAAAAAAATTAGTTTCTGTCCTAATTCTAGTTTAATTCACAGTAATATCACTCCCAGTAGTCAATATAAAATTTAGAACGAATTTAAAATAATTTTAGTTGCTTTTTGCATTTTCTAGTTAAATTTGGGAAAATGATCAATTAGTTGTTAAAATTGGATTTTAGGTTCAAAAATTAGTGAAAAATTCCAGAAAGTTATACTTCAGTTTCTACAAGTTTATTGTTCCAGAATATAAGTTTTTCTATCATCCATGTTTAATTCCTTGTTAATGTTGAATATATTCATTATATTGTTAGTTGTTAAAATGATCTTTATTAGCTAAATTTGTTTTGGGCATGAATTGACTAAAGGAATATGGATTGACTTGTTGACCAAAAAATTAGGGATTAAAATTAATAATGGGGACTAGTTGTTTGAAATGATGAAATAGTAATTAATAATTGTTAGCCATATTCATTAATTAAATTCTTAGAAAATTATCTCTAACTTGTCTATGAGATTAGAAAATAATTTAAGCCAACCATATTCGAGCACATTAATAAGGCCTAGAAATAGGATAATTTAATGAAAGGGATTTACATCTTGTCTATGAGAGATAAATTCAATTGCTTAAATAATGAGTTTAACTAGTTAATGAATTTGGCTATTTTTATTAATTAAAATATTGGAGAATTATTTCTACCTTGTCTATGAGGTTAGAATTTAATTCAAGCCAACCATTTTGAACACATTAATGACACCTAGAAATAGGATAAATTAATGAAAATAGTTTCTATTCTTGTCTATGAGGAAAGAAATTATTAGTCCACTTTTAGTTTTAATTTCCCTAATTATTAGGTCCAAGAATATATCCATTTCTAATTACTCAATTCATTGCCCTTATTTGCATCAATCCATTTAAGTTTAATATTATATTTTTTCCTTTAGTCTATTTTTGAGCCATCATTAGTATTTGCACAATTTAATTTACTTTCTTTTCCAAAAAGTAGTTTAGAAAATCAATCAAAAGTTTTAATTTGGAAAGCTTCCAATAATTTGCGATAACCTGTGACTGGACTTGAAATCAAGAAGCTCCTCCGCCATTCCTCGAGAGACACGATACTCGGGGAAAAACCGAAAGGTTAGACTCCGTTTTACTACAACGCCGCGAAAGCGGTTATCAGTTGTTTTGCTTTGTGTTTTTGTTGCATCTCAGGGTCTTGGGGTATGGATGATGTGTCGAGGATTACATTGATTCAGTTTAGTTCTGCATCGACCAGCGCCTTAGGGAAATTTCTTTGACTCTTTTACTCGCTTGTTGTAATAATTGACTTGAGTTAAGTTGAGCACGCGTGACCCTATCCTCTTTACCCCCTTGTGCATAGTGCATTTTGGTCATCGAGGACGATGTCAAAGTTTAAGTGTGGGGGAGTGAATTGGACATTTGGGCAGTAGTTGTTACATGTGATTAATTAGAGTTAGCATGCGCAGGTATTAGTTGTATATTCATAGGAAATTCATGTCAAAATTTTTGAAAATTTTTCTTTAAACTGTGTCTTTGTGAACTGGCTAGCGTTTTGACTATGTTTTTAGAATGCCCTTGAAGTGTTTAGGCTTAAATTGCTTGCATGATAACTTAGTTGTTGAAAGGATGAAGGCATTAGTCACCCATTGAATGAATGAACAATTTTCCCATTTGACCTGAATAAGTTCCTTTAGGAGAAGCCACTTTGAGCCTGACCGTTCTTTGTTACCCAATCAATTGAGCTCCATAGCCAAATGGCCTGTTTCCTTACCCGTGAATATTTCTGGCTTAGTCTTGATGTTTAGGGAATTAAGGGATGAATTTGCCAAGTTTATGGAATTTTGGGTAGGAGCCATTTTTGGCATTGTTCCTATGCTCCAAATGGGGTAAGAGCAGTCATCTTTTAGGAATTTGATACTTTCGAGGATTGCATTGTAGGCATGGATTTACTTTTAATTTAATGAACTTTAATTGCTATTTTTCCTTGATGAGGCCGAGATTAGAATGTGGTAATGTCTAGTGAGAATTCGAAAGGTGAAAAATTAATATAGCTAGACCTCTTACTTTGCGAAAAAGGGAATGGGAGCCCCGATCAAAAAGCGTAAGATGAGACTTGGGTATCTTTCGAAAGAAACGGCGTTCTCGTGCCAACATGACAAGGAAGACTAAACATAATTAATGAACTTGGAGGCTATTGCAAAAAAAAATAGCTTTAGTCCTCCGCGTACTTCAAGTATACATCAAAGCATAAATGTGCCGAGACGGTTTAGCTTAGTTGTACACCATGTCTACTCTTAGCATAGGTTTAAATGATTGTTCCTAAATTGTGGCCTATTGAGTTCCTTGTTCCTAAAAATAGCCCTGAAGTTCCTGAATACATTGAGTCTTTGTTAGAATATTCCAATCTCTCAAAAGAAAGTAAGGGACTATTATTGTTATCCATGATCCATTCACCACCACCTTCACAAGTCCTTCTCATCAATAACTAGTTTATTTGTGTATGCTGCCATTACTTTGACGATGTTGTGAATACTTTGTCAAATAGTTTAGCTTGAGTACAAAGATCTAGTTTAGGGAAGGATTTTCTTGGTTTAGATTGTCTGTCCTGTGAATATCCCTTTAACGACGTGTGCATGCTAATTGTTTTGATTCCGTGTGGTGATTATCGTAAGTCCCGTTGTTTAGTTTGCTTGAGGATAAGCAAAGGCTTAAGTGTGGGGGAATTTGATAAGTCCGTATTTTGACACGCATTTGATGTGTGTTGAGATCGGCTTTTGATGATTTTCCTATCTTTAAGGTGTTACAAGTCTCAATTTTAGCTCAAGTTATGTTTACCGGGTGTTGGTTCAAGTTTTGTGTTGTTTGTAGTCAAAATCAGGTAATTTGTGCCTGACACCGGCACTTGAGGAACAATCGGGATGATTTGAGAAGCATTTGAGATTTATTTGATAGCTTTGGAGGTCACCGGAAGGTTTACGTTGAGGATTTGATGACCAAAGAGCTCTAGGATTGGCTACGGGGTCAAAAGAAGATGAATGAAGCTTGAAAACGATGATCAAGATGACCTTCTGTCAATCGTTCAAGCATATCTCTTTGTAGAAACATCAAATGTACACGATTCTAGTTCCATATGAAAGCTAACTTCAAGGGATACATATGATATGAATACACCTTTGCGAGAATCTGAGAGGAAGAAGGTGAAAACAGACAATGAAGTCAGATGATCTCTGCTGCGATTTCAGAAAGACACCCCCACCGTTTTGATCATATCTCTTGATTGGATGATTCAAATCATATTCGGCAACTTGGGGTGGATAGAGGACTTCATTATCTACAACTTTCATGAAGATAGCATAGCCAAATTCAGAAGTTAAGTAGGCACAATCGTGCCCTCAAAGTCAGGCACGATCGTGCGTGAAGAGAAAGCATCGCGGAGTTACTGCCAGCCAGGCACGATCGTGCCTGCCCAAAATGCGCGTTTTTGCTCCGGAGACACGATCGAAGGCACGATCGTGCCTGGTATCGTGCCTGCCTCCGAAAATCCCAATTCAGCTCAAATTTCACCCGATTTTTCTATTTAAACAGCCTGTTAACCCCCGTTTTCAAGGGGGAGCTTAGAGAGAGTGCCTAGCACGAAATTTAGAGGGGTTTTCAGCCTTGTTCATCAATCTTTTGGTATTCTTTGTAAGTTCCACCTTTTTAATTAATGATAATTAATTCTTTTTATTCCAATTCTATTGATTCTTCAATTATGAATTGTGAGTAGTTTTAATTAGCGATTTGGGATTGATGAAGGGGTTGATCATGATGTATGGCTAGATTCTTTTCGGTTTAATTGCATGAATGCCGTTTAATTTGTGTTTGAATAATTTAATTGATATCTTTTGTAACCTAGAATCGCGACTAGAATTACAATTGCATGTAGAATAAATTAAAAGATCTAATTTGCTCGAGGACACATTCACACACACTTAATCGTTCGCTAAGAGATTAGTAGCGATTAAGGGGCCGTAAGCTCACTTGTCTTGGCAATAATTTAGGATCCTGTCGCATGAGAGATCAGCCTGGTTCCCTAAAGTATTGTACTCTACGCCGCGAGAGCGGTAAGAACTTAGTAATGATTAGCTAGGCTCAATTAAATTAATTTTATGTAATTAGGCCTGATCTGCGAGAAATCCGGTTACCCTGGAATCAATCCCGGTTCCCTTCGTCATTAATTAGAAAGAACCCCCAAGTTTAATCGTTTTATTCGCATTAGTTTAATTTTCCAATCAATCAATCTCGCACGACGCTTTTATTTTATTTTCTTTTTAATCGCTGAATTTAATTAATTCTTGATTCCCTTTTGTCCGTCCCTGTGGAGACGATACTCGTACTTACACCACTATATTACGATCTATTTTAAGTGCGAGAAAACTCACATCACACCCTGTGTACTTCTGAGATAAATTTTAGTTTTTCTTGCCCTTAATACACATTATGTCCAGTAGGGGAGAAATTCCAAGTTTTGTAAGGAGGAAAAAATGTACTTGGTTAATACAAAGAGATTGCCATTGAGATTGGGGAAGATATATCTTCAAGTCTTACCCCTTCCCTAGATATCTGATTGGCATAATTGAAGTGTACATATACTTTCATACTTCGTATGAGATTTGGCAGTATAGATACGTAGATTTATGCCAATGAGATCTCATAAAAATGTTTTCATGTTTTAGTACAGCTTTAAGTTATTTCAGAGAAAGAATCTATAAACAAACATGTGTCCTAACAGACCAATAGTCCATGTCAAACCTTGGATGAATATGATATGGGAGAGCCAAAATTCTTCAAAATCTATTTTAGAATCTCTACTTGTGATAATCCTATGTATACTGAAATGGATAAAATATGTTATTTTTGTGACTCTCATATGGTTCAGTGGATCACCTTTTTTTAAAAGTGAAAAGGAAGCGTGGCAGAATGTTGGGCACCAGATGAAGCTAAAAAGGAATCAACTCTACACTTCTCAACTTTACTAATACGTGTTTAAAGTTATTTGGGAGAGCAAGAGTAATGATGCAAGCTGTTAGGTAGGCTCTGTGTGGAATGATATACTCAGATTGGAAAGGCGGTAATGAGACCATTTTTGTAGTTATAAAAAAAGTGCTTCTTTTCCTATTAAGGTGGCTCTCAGGTAAACCGTCATTACATCTTTTCCAATTATAATGTCAGTTTTTAATAACAGTCATGAAATATTTTCTAATGTGTGACATGGGAGGTCATATGTCTAGAAGTGTAAGCATGTTGTTGCCTGCTTTTTTTGCATAAAAAGATTCTTGTCTATTGCGCACTATTTGATTTTATCCAACAAGTATGATCATATTTTAATGATTGGTACATTGGTTTTGCTGTGTTTGGGACCTTTTTATGTCAACTACAGTAAAGCAGGTGCTATAATGCAGACCAGGATGTTTAGTTTTGTTATGAATGTGATGCAAGGGGGTCAAGGCCTTTATATATATATATATATATATATATATATATATATATATATATATATATATATATATATATATATATATATATTATATATATATCTTACTGTATGGTTATTATATGTTCTTGTACTCCTGGAATAAGTTATGATTTTTTAAATGGTGACCTGTGGAGTAATATTTTAGGTACAAATTTAGTTTGTATAAGTAAAAGTACAGGTTATTGATTCAAATATTTGTTGAGACTAATAAAGTACGGAAACTAACTGAAATGATAAGCTCAAATCTTACGGATAGCTGTATTATGTCATAGTCGTCAATTAGAGGGATTGAATGGTAAATGAGATTGATGTTGAGATTATAGGAGCTAGATGTTCACTCATTTGATATAATTATGTTACATCTTTTTTCATTCTTCATATTCATTCATTTGTGTCTTAACCTCAATAGTGTTATGTATCAAATAAAAGTTTAATATATTTCAAGAAAATGATGTAATAAATTATATTGGGCATTTAGCCATCGCGCAACGCACGTTGCAACAACTAGTTTTGTAATAAGTGCATGTGTTAAAGGCAAAGCTTTATACGGTGTAATTAGTAACTGATGTTATCAAACATCATCAAAATACTTATGGGGAGTAACTATTATGCAAAATTGATATTAGCTTTCTTTTCAAATATGTGATATATCTACATCATTTCAAATATATTTCAAAGTTACTTATACGTAGTATAATTTATTTGGATTTATAATAACCATCATTCACACATTTTGTTTATAGTTGTATATTTAAGATCTTAGAACAATATTATTATTGTTATACTTGTTATATACTATAACTATTTAATTATAAAAGAGAATATGTTTTTTCTTTATAATCTTAATATAATTTTTTTTGAAAACATCTTAATATATAATTTATAATAATACATATATTATGTTTTAATTTTATCAAAGGTTGACCGGGTTTTTCGCCCGTTGACTGGGTTGACCCTCTGGGTCCGGGTTGACCCTTGACCCAGTCATTCGTCCGGGTCACCCTCCGGTCCGGTTTTTACAACATAGTTTTGAGTATGGTATTTTATTCAGATTTGCATTTTAGTAGGTAATCGACGAAAAAAATTTAACTTTCCAAAAAAATTACGCCACCTCAACATCCACCTAAGCAGTTGACCGGCTCACTTATGAGTAACCAGATAAAAAGCCCAATTGGGTGTATTTTGATAGTTTGGGGATCCAAATGGATGTTTTTATAGTAAGAGGATTTAATTGAATTTTCTTGTATAGTATAGGGACCTATTAGACATTTCCCTTCAGTAATTGATTTTTTTGTGGTTTAGTTGTAGGTTATATTTTTGCGGCACTGGGGTAATGGTGACGATGATGACGATGATGAGTTGTAGGTTATATTTTTCATAGAAACTTTAATAATTGATGAAACATTCATGATGTGGTTGAATTTTTATAGACATTCTTATTAATTTCCTCATTTAGTTAAGGAACCATTATTTATTCATGTTGTTGAATTGTAGATGCATGGATGTTTTTTTAATGACAGGATATTGTAGAAACAAAACTCATATGTAGCGCTCAAGACATGAAACAAAACACAGATGATTTGAACCTCATGATTTCAAGACTTGTTGAACATATATGTACTTTGCTGTAACAAGTTTGTTGTCTTACAAAGGTTGTTGAAAATCCAGACAAAGGCTCCAAATTGTTCAGACAGTTGTGCGGTTTACTTATGATGGTTGGAGTTGGATTTGTGGGAGTCATGCATATGATTGGTCAAAAATATAGTTACATATAACAATGGATTTATCGTAATGGTGTGCCTATGTGCTATTTAATCTAAATTGGTGTTTAAAGAGGTAAAAGTTTTATTAGTTTGGTTGGTACTTTATAGTACTTATGTAGTCCTTAATCTAGATTGTTGTACACCATTTAATGTTTTGGAATGGTGTTTGTAGTAGATATAGTTATTACCATTTCATGATTTTTTTTCTTTGTTCATCTGTAATCTATCTTGGACAAAATATATGACGGCCACACAAGTCCAAAATGTACCATTTCAAAGTTATTTGCCGCAAATAATTGAGCCATGACCACAATGAACAAAGGACAAATAGTGAATGAATGAAGTGTAATTGACCTACTACGAACCACATAACAACTTCATAATAAAGACGAAACACTAATGAGATTATGCCTAAAATGTCAATTCACAACCATAAAGCACCGTTTACAAGAACCGTATCTGCTGCCAATACATGGTATTCAAAACACCATGAATTCATAATGTAAAAAAAATTTCCACAGTAGTTTTGTTGAGTTTAATCCAACATGATATAATAAATATAGATATAAATATGTATGAACACTCTGTTTTTACGTAGAAACCCAAAAGGGAGAAAACCACGAGACTTTTTAGGCTAATGTCTCAGCCCTCACATTCTCGTTAATACTATCCTCACCATTATTACATTGTACGAGATCCATTAATGGAGTAATTGAGCTACCTAGAGAGGAGGGGGAAGTGGGGAAAAAAAGACCAACCCTTAACATGGAGGGAAGGACCCCTATTTATAGGAAAAAGGGGGGTAGGGGATAAGCCTACCATAATGGTCCAAGTGGGCCAAAAGGGGGTCGAATGGGTTGAAACTGGATCTACTGGGCCGGTGATGGGCCTTATTAATTGGGCTCCGCATTAGGGTAATACATTGGGTCCCTGGAGAGTAGTACGCTGGGATAATATACCTAACACAAGTACCCCAATTTCTTGAGTAGTGAGTGTGTGAATTTTCCCGCGCTCTTCCTTTGTCTTCCTTCAATCTGTGTTTTCGATCCTAGGATGCCCGACTCAACTTCCTTTGGACGTTCGACCTCTAGAACCGCCTAGGTATGTCTAGCTTCGTCATGCATGACCCGGGAGCCCCGACCTCGTCATACTCAGCGACAACCCTCGTGCCCAAATTTCTCGAGACGTTCGACCTCCAGATGCTGGGCTGGGCTTCCTTGGACGTTCGGCCTCTTGACTGTCAGCCCGCTCGATCTCTAGTTGTTTGACCTCTCAAATTTTCCTTCTAGATGCTCGGCGTGACATGCTAAGGAAGATCAGTCCCTGGAAACCCGACTCGGCTTCCTTTGGATGTTTGACCTCTAGAACCTCGACCTAGATAAGTCCAGCTTCGTCGAGCACAACCCAGGAGCCCCGGCCTCGTCATACTCAGTGACAATTAGGCCTAAACTCGGGCCGGTTCGGGCCTTGGCCCGTCCGGGCCTCGATTCAGGAAAGGGGAGGCCCGGAACCGGCCCGGGTAACCCCCGGGTCCGGGTCAGGCCGGGCCGGGCCTCAGTTCGATTTTTTTTGCCTTTTCCTAATTAACCCCTAACCCCCCCCCCCCACCCCCAAACTATCCCAAACCATCTCAAATGACCCAAAATACCCAGCCCAACCCAAAAACTAAAAAAAAATTCAAAAAAAAAAATAAAGAAAAAAAATAAAATGGCCTGGACCGGGCCCGAACCGGCCGGACCGGTTCACGTTTTGAGGGCCCGAGCCCGGAACGGAACCCCAGCGGGTCGGTCCTACCCGAACCAGTCACTGACCGGGCCACCGGGCCGGGCCGGTTCCGGGTCGGGCCACCCGGCCCGAGTCCAGGCCTAGTGACAATCCTCGACACAAATTCGTATTGATGTTCGAGCTCCGGATGCTAGGCTGGGCTTCCTTGGCCATTTTGACCTCGACATGCTCAGCCTTAATTGGCATGCTCGGTCTCTAGATGCATTGCGCATCTCCCGGCCCTCGACGGTGATGCTCATCTCCCGGCCCTCGGCCTCTTGGTGAAAGATGATCGGCCCTTCGATAAGATAATGGGTGAACCCGGCTAAATAAGTCATGCTCGGCGTCAACGAGTAATGCTCGTCTCACGGCCCTCGGTCGTGATGCTCGTCTCCCAGCCTTTGGCCTTTCAGTGGATGATAATGGGCCAACTGCTTTTATAAAAAATGTAAAAACTGTTAAAAATTGTTTTCTTTTTGAAATACTATAAAGAACTGTTTTATAACTGTGATATTATAAAATTGGTAAAAAACCGCCAAACTGTAAATAATTAAAATATTGTTAAAACATTTTTTTGGAAAATTAAAAAGTTGTTGTTTAATAGATGAGTCACTCTTCTCACTACTCCAACCTTTCACACCGTGGCCGAGGTGGCGAGGAGGTCGAGGTGGCTCAAACTTCAATGACAATATGTCAATTGATGTAAGAAATCAGTGGGACCACACTCCCACTTCCTGAGTACAACCTAATGCTCGCTTTGGTGGAGGCAACAACACCCAACTTGGAGGTGGAGGCTCATCTGCTCAACCGTTTCCTTTTCGGGCGAATCCGTATTCCCGATGGGGTACTGCTGATGAGGTGAATAGGTAAAAAGAATCATCATCTAAAAACTATCTAAATAATCACTAAAATTTTAAAAAAAAAGTAACATATATAATTTGTTTGAAGCGAGAAATGAGTTCTGGAGAGGATTGTTTAGACAATCACTTTTCACTAGCCATTGGAATGTGACCTGGCCTACTTATGGAGAAGTTGATGAGCACACCCATGACTTTTGGTGGAGGATGTTTGTGGTAAATTAAAATAAGTTTTCTAGGCTCAAAACATTTTATTTTTAAAAACATTTGTTTTTATCAAAACTATTTTTTTATAATGAAGCATGAGCATATGTAGAATATCAACAAGGATACTGTTATAAGAAAGGAATATCATTCTCGTGTGTCAAATATGATAATTGGTACATTTCGAACCACTCGGAGATCCGGCAAAAAGTCAAAATTCATCTTCAATCCAAATTGAGCTGCTTTGTTGCATTATTGGGCCATCAGTGAAAAGTTTAAAAAACAAAGTGAAGCTAGTAAACAAAACCATAATTGTGAGAAACCACTTGCTACCCAATGGTGAGGAGGTCAGGCACCTATTACCGAGCATGCCCAAAACTGGTAAAATTAAAATTTGTAATTTTTAGTAATCACAAATTAATTACATATATAAGTAATATTATTATTCAAATTTTGTAGTAGGGAACTGGGCCTGAAAAAAATAACGAAGTGTCATCTGTTGAGGCGTTGTTGGGTTCCACAGGATGGCGAGACACCACCTCGCATTGTTGAAATTAAAGTAAAAAGTATCAAACACAAATATATTAAAAATTATATAAATACAAATTTTTATTTAATTCACATGATTATGTATTTGTAGCAAAAATCCGCCTAGTCTTGATACTTTGTAATGACAATTTAATTTTAATTCACTAAATTATGTAACGACAATCTGTCTTTTTATTTAATTCAATTCGTAATGTTAAATTCGATCGGTTTTTAATTCCTGTTTTATGTAATCAAAATTTTAAGATTTGTCACGAATGACTTCCGTGACTAAATTTAAAAAATTCATTATTTTTTGGCGGATAATATATTTGTCACGGATCCCAATCTGTGACAAATTTAAAAAAAATCAACTTTTTTGGCAGAAAATATATTTGTTACGCATATCTTCCGTGACAAAAAAAATTGATCGGGCGGCAAGAGGATTTGTTAGGTCTTTGTGATCGTGACAACGACGTGACAAAACTTTGTCAGGGATGTGATTCTGTGACAAAAGTTTGTCAGGCCAGTGGCGTCAGGGATTTTGTCACGGGCGAAATCCGTGACAAAATAATTTGTCAGTGATTTTTTCAAAAGGTATCCGTGACAAAATACGTGACAAAAACACTGTTTTTTGTAGTGCTATATACTTGGCAAAAACTGCTTTATTTATAGGAAAATTGAAAATAATAATCCCAACTGTTGCCGGTCCGTTATTAATAATTCCAACTATCGATTATTCCTGGGTGATCCCAACTATAGTAACCATTTTACAAAAATAGACCCTAACCTGCTACAACCTGATATAGCAGGTAAAATTTAAATACAAACTACGTGTAAGCTATAAATAATCTCAACTATAGTTGATCTTCTTTTATTAATCCCAATTATCAACTCACAATTTTAGAAAAATATAAAAAATGATTTTATAAATTACCAAACTTAATTTTTTTAAACATATAAAAATAATTATAAATATTCTACAAATGTACCGAAGTTAAATAAAATATTTTTAGTCATTTTTTTTATTTATTTTCATTAAAATTTCATTTTCTTTCTTTTTCCAATTTAATTTTCCCAGTTGTGTTGACATATTATGATTTTGTATTATTTTCCTTTATTCAATTTTACATTTTGTGTTTTCAAAAAGGAGTTTTTTCCCGAAATAATACTAATTAAATAAATAATTCCCAAAATACTGCTGGGTTAAAAATAATTCCTAAAATACTGTCGGGTTAACCATGGTTAAGGAAAGCCGCCACTTGAAGTGGCGGCTCTTCTCTTACAGTACAAAAGCCGCCACTCTAAGTGGCGGCTCTTCTCTTACAGCACATTTTGTACATATATGAAACGCAGTATGTTTCAACAATTTTTTTAACTATCTTCCCGATTGAATTTTGAGCTGAAACTTGGTATGAATAAACTAGACTTGATGAGAAACATGTTCAAAAACATTTATCAAAAAAATTCACCGAGAAGACCCTCTAATAGTGTTGTCCGCACGGGGGTTCTAGTCAGGACGTCGTGACAGGAATATGACATTTTTATGAAATTTGAGGTGCTTCCGAGTTGAATTTTTTGATGACATTTGGTGATCATGTTCTTCCTAAAGTGTAGGTTATGTTCACCGAATTTCAGATTAAAATTAAATCAAGAAGTTAGTTAAATTATTTATTGAAAAACCTGCATTTTTAGGCCTAAAAGATTGTGCAATTTTCAAAAAATTATTTAACTAACTTCCCGATTGAAAGGAACCAACTGCAGATTCGAGCTATCACTGTCATCATTATGCCCTTACAAACAATTCTTTCTCTTCCACTTACTAAATAAATATGAACTCTTTTTGGGCAGTTTATGGGCATTGGAAATAGTTTCAACACCCATATCAACTTTAGCAACCGGTACTATTGCTCTAAGTTCCAATTGCATAATCACAGTTTCGCCCGATTCACTTGAGCTCGTGTCTGGAAGACAATGGTGAATTCAAATTCTGTAATCTAGAGAACCATGTGTAATCCTACAACATACAAACTATTGATAGAAATGCTCAAAGTAATGTAAAAATGGAATTGCATATCATATACTACCTCCTTTCCACTAAGTTTGGGACAATTTGATTTACGATGCTTGACCGACGATAAAGCAAACAGATCCCTGTCCGCACTCAAATTATTTTTGGAAAGAAAAAATTACATTTTCAGAAACTACATTAAAAGCTTTACAAAGTCGCAAAAACCAGAATCAAATTTGATAAAAATTTGATATATAAAGTAAGAGATTAAGATTGATTTGTGTTGATTAAGTGAATAGTGTCTGGGACAATCTTAGCGGGACGGATGGAGTATAACACATGCAGCTAAAATTTGATGACTTATGGATAAATTTTCAACAAATATGAAACAATAAGAAATTATAAAACATTGCTTCCGGGAAATAATATACCAAATGATCTAGTTGCATAATTTCTAAAATTTTCGTGGCAAAAAATTTGTCATGTGCCTTCTGAAAATGTTCATGTAAAGTAGGCCTAAGAGTTGCAATTTTAGGCCTATTTCATTTGAGCTATTTCCGGGTCGAATTTTTTTTATGAAATTTGGTGAGCATGTTCATGTGGAATATAGATTATGTCCACCAAATTTTATATTAAAATTCAACCAGGAAGTTAGTTAAATAAATTTTTAAAAATCGTATAATTTTTTAGGTCTAAAAATGCTTTTTTTCTCAATAAATTATTTAAGTAACTTCTTGATTTAATTTCAATCTGAAATTCGGTGAGCATAACCTACACTTTAGGAAGAACACGATCACCAAATTTTATCAAAAAATTGGACTCAGAAGCAACTCAAATTTCATAAAAATGTCTCATTCCTGTCACGACGTCCTGACCGGAACCCCTGTGCGGACAACGCCATCAGAGGGTGTTCCCGCTGAATTTTTTTGATGAATTGTTTTGAGCATGTTCCTCATCAAGTCTAGTTTATTCATACCAAATTTCAGCTCAAAATTCAATCGGGAAGATAGTTAAAAAAATTGTTGAACCATACTGCATTTTATATATGTACAAAATGTGTTGTAAGAGAAGAGCCGCCATTTGGAGTGATGGCTTTTGTACTGTAAGAGAAGAGCCGCCACTTTAAGTGGCGGCTTTTGTACTGTAAGAGAAGAGCCGCCACTTTAAGTGGCGGCTTTCCTTAACCACGATTAACCCGTCAGTATTTTGGGAATTATTTTTAACTCAGCAGTATATTGGAAATTATTTATTTAATTAGCATTATTTCGGGAAAAAACTCTTCAAAAGGTATATTTTGATTTAAAAAATTATGATTTAAATCTTTATTCTATATTTTTTTATAAAAATCAATTTTATTAAATTTTTATGCTACCTTTATTGTAAAAATCAAAATTCTCTATTTTTTCAATTTTAGCATTTTCTACATTTTATAAATTTTCATTATATTATGTAAAATTAAAATATTAATAGATTTTCATTTAAAATAGACAAAACCCCCAAATCTATGCCCCAAATCACTAAAGTTGAACGATAAACTCTATTGTATAAATTATAGAATATAATAATATAAAATAACGAAAATAGAAAGGAATTACAAATTCTTAAATGGATAAAATGGATAATTTAGATTTTTAGAATTAACATAGTATAAAAATTAAAAAAATTATATTTTCATGAAAAAACTAGAATAAAGCTTGCAATCATAAAATTTTTGGTCACATCTTACATTTTGAAAACATAAAATGTAAAATTGAATAAAGGGGAATAATACCAAATCATAACTTGTTAACACAACTGAGAAAAATAAATTAGAAAAAAGATATAAAAAATAAATTTAGTGAAAATAATTAAAAAATGACTAACAATATTTTATATTTTACTTCGGTACATTTGAAGAATTTTCATAGATCTTTTATAAGAATATATTTTATATTTTTCTAAAATTGAGAGTTGATAATTGGGATTAATAAAAGAAGATCAATCATAGTTGAGATTATTTGTAGGTTACACATAGTTCGCATTTAAATTTGACCTGTTATACCAGGTTGTAGCACGTTAGGGACTACTTTTGGAAAATGGCCCTTATAGTTGGAGCCACACAGGAATAATCAATAATTGAGATTATTAATAGGGGACAAGCAATAATTGAGATTATTATTTTCAATTTGGGCCCTTCCATTCGAGCCTTCTGCTTTACCGTGGGGTTTTACAAACTCCTAAGTTCAAGATACTATACATTTTCTATGCATTAAAATGTTCTTTATCTTCACACCTGATGGTGCATGTTCTATGAACATCATGTACATGCACACAAGAAATTATATTCTACACTATTCATTTTTACGATTATTGACTTCTATTGAGAAGGTGCCATTTTTGTAATTATTTAGGACTAATTGCACAAAACCTTCATTTAAATTTAGGATAATTATGAATGTGACTCTATGTGAATATTAACCAATAATTACATGTATTAAATGAAATTTTAAAAAGTTCTAATTATAAGAAATTCTCATTTTAGGATGAATGTTCACTATAACTATCCCCATAGTTAATAAGGCAAGAATTAAAATGGATCATTATATATGCGCTAAATATTATTAAATCTTGTAGATATATAAACACAAAATCAAGCTATTTTTCTCAACCATTATCATCTTTGATCATCAACATCACGTATATAGCTTTCCTAAAAGTTTATGAGCGTCCTATTTTGAACCAATTTACTCTAAGTTTGTTACTCTGTTTCAATTGTGCATGATCGAACTATGTTTTCTAATGGTTTTGACTTGTCTCTAGTTTGTGATCTAGCTTGATATATTATAATGTAAGTCATTTTCCTTCAAAAAAAACATGGAGAGAGAAAACTGAATAATAGAAGTTGTCTTCTTTTTCTTATGTTCCGCATATGTCAATATGTGGGTTTTAAATTAAGAGTATGGCCACGTTTTTAGTTGGGCAGTACCAAGAGAAGGGTACTTCAATGCCAATCCATTGTATAAAGAGTGCATTAAGATGTCCAATGTGTAAATATTTGAAGAAATTGATGGGCAAATAAATCACGTGTTGAGTCCATTCTCTAAACGTGAACAAATTTTAGATCCTGAGTTGGGCACATTTTGGCAGTACCCAGTTTATACAATGGATTGGCATTAAAGTATCCTTCTCTTGGTACTGCCACATAATAATGCCAAAATACAAATGACCCCACCCCCTCCATCCGTTTTATTTTTCTATATCTTTTGCTTCACCTTCTACTTGTTGCAAAAGTGTTAAAGTGGTAATTCGCTATCAACCAACCAACATATGCTAGGAAGAACGAACTTTATTCAAGATTTAATTTTACTTTCTAATAATAATACTTGTGAAAGAACAATCAGATTTCTAGATATGAATCAATCCTATACTTTTATACTACTGTCAAGTATTAAAATGATATAATAACAATATTATTTTACGAGGAATTCATATTCCCAAAATTAGAATCTGTCTCATCACTTCAGAAGCACTTCAAATGTTTTTATATATTGCTCATCATTCACATTACATTATGCCAGATCTAAGCAGACCAAATAAAATCAAACTTATACAAATCAGACTAGATTTAAACAATACTAGAATAGTAAAATACATATATAGACCACGCGCACCACATCCGATCACACCAAACTTAAATAGATCAGATTAAACTTAAGCAGATCAAATCAAACTAGACTAAATTCAAAAAGTTACTATCTAAATGAAAACATTTTTTATATATTTGGCTCATATTATTGGTTCTTAGGTACATCAAGGATTCTAGGTAATATGAGGACATATGACACAGAATTTGAAGCAGCTATGTGGTATGAAGGATGTGACTCAAGGGACCATAATGTGAACCCACAAATGGTTAGAATGACGACGACGATGATGATGACGATGATAACATTAATAATGATAATAATAAAATAATACTCCGTACATATTAAAAATTATCATTTTTTGTTATTGGTATTCCAATTAACTAATTTCATAATAATATTGGTAGTGGTTATAATACATAATTCATCTTTAAGTAACCTCTACACTTCTTGGGCACCTCAAAGTTATCAATTTAATACATCCTTTTTTATGAAACAGTATATCGTAATGAAAGTTAATTCTATTTGTGCATTATAAATAATAATCATGCAAATTTCAATTTCATACACACAGTGCCGGTCCTACCTAAACTCAGTCCTGAGTCGAGCTTCATAAAATGGGTCCTATACATGAATGTTTATCATAAAAAATCACTAAAATTGAATGATTAAATATCACAAAAACGCAATCTTTCTATAAAAGTCTTCCATTATCACAAAACGACATTGAATGTATTAAAAAAAATTACTTAAGTAAAACCCGTCGAACAGTTTTAGATGCATAATTTAGTGGAATCTTCAACAATATATACTATTAATTTTCTCTACAAATCAGCCCTCGAACTAACTTAAAAAGTGCAAATCACCCTTATATAAGAGGTTCTGTCCGACCGTCGCCATTTGGGGTGGTTTCCAGTGGAATTTTTTGAAGATTTTTTTTGAACATCTTCTTCATAAAGTCTAGTTTAGTCATACCAAATTTCAGCTAAAAATTCAACCAATAAGGCAGCCAAATGGGTTTCTGAAATATACTGCGTTGTTTCACTACGCAGTTATCTTCAAAAATTAATTTGACTATCTTCCCGATTGATTTTTTTTACTCAAATTTGGTACAGGTAAATTAAACTTAATGAAGAAGATGCTAAACAAAAATCATCAAAAAAATCTACCGGGAACCGCCCCAAATGGTGACATCCTTGGAAAAAACATAGGCATAATATTAGTAATGCTTAAAAAAATATGGGCCCCTAATTTTTTCAATTTTTTGGGGCCTTGAGGCTTGGGCCTCTCCAGCCTAACATAAGGCACGAGCCTGCATACACACTGCTCATATTCAAAATGGAGATTCAATAAATTTAAATTACATAAGAAAAATGTAGAAATTTTATACTTACATTTTTGTTACTATCACCATAATAATAATAATAATAATAATAATAATAATAATAATAAAATGATTTAAATAATTATAAATATTAATGACCTAATGATATTGTTAGAATTAATTACATATTTACGACTATACAATAGTAACTTCAGTTATAGTAACTTATGTTCAATTTTTCCACTTAAGTGGTCATGACACTCTATACACATTGTAACTTTCGTCATATTTTTCTAAATAATTTTTATTCCCGTAATTTGTTTTAAAACATCACAATAACATGATAATGATATGAGCATAAAATTATGATCGAATAAAATAATACACTGTATATTTTGAGAATTAAAAACATGAAAATCATATATTGATATTCTTGAATGTTTTTACTCCTAATTAGGGCAATTTCTTTTTTCATATCTTATCTTATATTTCTGATATAATTATCTCGTTAATATTTTCTGGTACATATAATTTGATTGAGATGAGAATTAGTAATAAAAATAAAGATAATACAATCCTTGTACTTCATCCGTTGTTTAAAAGTTGCAACACTGAGGTTTTTGCACTATTCACACAACTTACTTTGACTACGATTCTCTAATAATATATATAATCAAATTATTATGTATAAAATGTTACTCCCTCTATCTCTAAAAGAAATTCCATTTCGCTTATCGAGGGTCAACTTAAATCACTCTTAAACTCTTACATTTTATATCAAAATTTTATAAAAGTTGAATTATTTTTTGCAGGCTTTGTAGCGGGTTTAATGTAGTTTCTGAATATGTAAATTTTTTTTACTAAAAATAATCCGAATTTTCACAGGGATCATTTAACTTTATCGTCGGTCAACCTTCGTAATCCGCAATTGGAACAACATTTAGGGACGGAGGGAGTATTAAACTTCCAAAATATGAACTTTTTTAAAATTGAGAAATTGTCCTAAGTAGACCTTAAAAGTCCGTATATACTTAAATAAGACTCCGTCTTTTTTAACTCGTAAATAGGAGTTTTACTTTATTCCAAAATTGTCCCTATTTCCTAATGTTTGCTCCACGAGATTCCTTTTCTCTTGTCCACAATCTCGCCAAACACTCTCTCTCGCTTCTTCCTCCATAGCCATGACAGGCTAGCAGCTTCAAGGTCCAACACCATAACAAAGGAGTTGATCTGTACTAGCGTACTGGTGTTGTAGATGTGGTGAGACAGATTACGGCGATACGGCAGCGTGGTGCGCCGGCGGCTCAACACATTAAACGCGGCGGCGCGGCGGTGGTGGGATGCCCTGGTGCGTTCTCTTCTTCTTCTTTTTCCTCTTCTTCCTCTTCTTCTTTTCTTCTTCTACTTCTCTTCTTCTTCCCCTTCTTCTTCTTCTTCTTCTACCTTTTCTCTTCTTCTTCTTCTTCTACCTTTTCTCTTCTTCTTTTCTTGGACAGATCTAGAAATTGTTTCTCTTGGGTAGATCTAGGAAACACTGGCCGCTCCTTTCCCGGCATACATGATGTGCTTTTTTTGGAATTTATTGATTTTTTATTGTTTTTAATATATTATACGCCTGGTTCAGTGGTTCTTTTCAATCTATTTCCTTGTTTTGTTGAATGGTATTCTACTTGTTTATGTAATGTCTTTTTTTTGACAGAGATCCGGCAGGCGGTGGAGGTTAACGGAGGTCCGGCAGGCGGCGTAAGTCTGACGGCGGCAAGAGGTGGAGGTCCGGCAACGGTGGGCGGCGTGATTTAGGGTGACAGTCGGTGGTTTATTTGAAGGCGTAACTATTTTTCTTCCCCAGCAAGTTTCTTTCAAGGTAGGGCCATTTTTGTCTCTTAACATGAAAGTAGTAGTCCTATTTAAGAGTAAAAAGGTGTTGAGTCCTGTTTAAGTTCCGTGCTTATGTATTAGTCTTATTCTCATCTTTTCTCCTTTAAAATTATACTCATACATAATTAAATATAATTACAGTTAAAGTCGTGCGTTGATCAACGTGAAAGTCTCTTGCAACTTTTAAAGATGGGATGATCGTATCATTGAGTTAGCTTGATCAATCGCAATTTCATTCATATTTGAGCAGTGTGATATGATTTAACACTAATTGCAATCAATCAACAAAAAGATTACAGTACATATGCATCTGATATGTAAAGTTGTGTGAATTTTTGCATCAGCATGCGCTTCGATCGACCTCCCTACCGACCACTTAGTCGGCCAGGCCAGTTATTACTATATAAAGTCCAGTTGTGGTCCTCCCAGATATTAGATCATTATATTAGGATTAGCTTGCTAGCAATTTAAGGACACTCATTCCCTTAATTCATTGTCTTATTGAGGATCGTCTTGATTGTTTTCTACTACCAAGCGTTTGAGAAAGTCCATAACCTGCCACGTCAAGTAATATAATTATCCCAATTAAGAATCAATGACCAAACTAATACAATAATTAATGTCTAATTTGGGATGTATGTGGATGTAATTTAATAACTGATTACTTAAAGATCCAACTCAAGAGATCTGTAATCTTTTTGTGTTTAACTGATCAATTAGATTAAGAAATTACCTCAAGTGGGTCCTTCAGAGAATACGAAGCATTGGTTTCTTTGGGAGATTCGGAGACTAAGATTCCAATGCCCTGTCCTCTTTCTCGCAAAACCTAGTAAATCCCATTTAAGAATGTCAAGTCTAATAATCGTCTGTTTTCTTAAGATTGGTTTTAGACATGTGATAAAAAGCATTTATATTTATAGTTTTCATTTAAATTATTCTTGAGAATTGTGATAAATATATACAAATTCCCACATTACTACTTTAATTTTTCAGTCGTAACATAAAAATGAAGCACAATAGTTGCACTTTATCTATTTTTATTCTAGGCTCATTATATTGACTACATAAGCTCAGCTCATCGCTTGCATGTATTTTTCTTGCAATGTATACATGCCCAAAACATGCACAATAATTGCACAAGACAAGCACAATGATTTAAATTTGGGATAAGGGTCAGATAGGGTCTCGAACTTGAAAAAAAATGTCAAATAAGGCCATATTTAGGATGCTCTGTCCGGCCGGCGCCATTTGGAGCGGTTCCTGGTGGATTTTTTTGATGAATTTTTTTGAGAATCTTATTCATTAAGTCTAGTTTACTCATATCAAATTTGAATTAAAACTTCAATCGGGAAGACATTCAAATGAATTCTCGAAGATAATTGTGCAGTAAAAAGCGCAGTTATCTTCAAGAATTCATTTGAATGCCTTCCCGATTGAATTGTTACTTCAAATTTGATATGAATAAACTAGACTTAATGAATAAGATACTCAAAAAATTTCATCAAAAAAATCCACTGGAAACCGCCCCAAATGGCGTCAGCCGGACATAACATCCTAAATATGGCCTTATTTGACATTTTTTTCCAAGTTCGAGGCCCTATCTGACCCTTATCCCTTTAAATTTTAAAGTATAAAGATAAAGAATATTTTTTAGTACTAGTATATATAAAATGTATCTTGCATGTATTTAAGAGTGCGTACTTTAAAAGCATCCTCATCCGTCAGATCATCGCCAATGTAAATTGGGAAAACGTTAGCACAATCTGTAAAACCCAATGCTTCCAACAAAAACACCAATGCCCTTCCCTTGTCCCAATCAATGGTGGGGCGAATCTCTATAACCTGCAATATATACAGAGTATACATACAAAAAGAATGACACGTCAAATCAATCTAATACTTTCATGTTAAGACTTGAAATTTCATCCTAAAAAGACTTTTGTGATTGCTTCGTTTGGTGTGAAAGGTCAACACATTCTAAAGAGAGAAGGGGGAACAATATGTTAGAATGTACTAGTAATTATTATGTTGTACCTTACTCCCTCCATATAATCCAAGCTTTGGGTAGTCATTGGTCACAGCTCTTACTAGGTCACGAAGTTCACTCCGTTTCTGATGGCAAAATGTTAAAAATAATTAATTCTTATATACGGAGTATATTTAGTTTATGCACCTGTACGTACACTAAACTAAAAACAATTGGGAGTGCATATATATACTCATATAGAGTTAAATTTTGTACCTTTTTCTCAACACAACGATAGTGCACGGACAAGCAAAACTTTTTCTTTTCTACTCTAGCTCCTGGGATACATTTGGTTTTGTCCAGTAATACTTTATATACCTGAAAGTGAGGATTTTATTTATATATTTATATAATAATATATGTATGTGAGTGTGTTTAAAATGGAAAGCTAGCTAGGAAATGGGTTATACTAGTATAATTAACTTATAGGAACCGATGGCAAGGTTTCAGCTTTTACCATTTATATTTATATTATTGAGGAATAATAGTCACAACAATTCAGTACGACATACGCTTACTCACGAGTGACAAGGTAGCTAGAAAAGCAACCAACCTCTTCAATCAGGGGCACAAATTCTATGGCTGGTTGGTGGAGAACAGCCTGCAAATCCAATTATTTCTAAAGTCATTCCTTATAATTAACTTCCTTCGAGAATCAAAGAATAAAGTTTCCACTTTGACTTCCCAGTATCTTTTTACTGTTATTAATGTTATAATGATAATAATAATAATAATAATAATTATTATTATTATTATTATTATTATTATTATTATTATTATTATTATTATTATTATTATTATTATTATTATTATTATTATTATTATTATTATTATTATTATTATTATTATTATTATTATTATTATTATTATTATTTATAAGCACATACTTAGTACTACAAATTTAAATTAGTCCAATGACATCTTTGACAATTTTGTGATGATGAAATACCTAAACATATACCCAATTAATGTAATATGTATTGATCATATTGACTTTTCTTGTTAAATGATGATCAAGTTTAACCAATGATATCTTTTAATATGAAATTAAATAAAATATGAAGACTATATAGACATATAAAATACCTGCATAAAAGTATAAACTTTATAAATTTGATACAAATATACATATACGTCATATAATAATCAAAGTCATTATTTAAAATTTAATAGCAATGATTATAAAAAATTAATTTGGTCAAGTTTGATAGGGGAATGTGGAGTATTATATTATTTCTACCTGCGTATTTCCTTCTCCTGGACCCTCGATGTCCATTCCATGGCTTCCAGCGTAGTAAAGTTGAGATAGTTGCACAAAATCGTATACCTGAAAATGTTGTTAATGATAAAAATTAATATTCTTTGGTCCAACCACTTCAAATTAAACATGCAAGATACAATTTTGTTTAAAGGGCAACACAAATTAAGTAATAGATTATCACCTTTTCCGTGCACCTTCCACTCACTATAGCTGTGGGGAAATGCATTGCAATGTTCCTCAGAGCTTCTCTCATCTAAATACATATATTTCAAAAAAACATACGTAGTATTTTCTTTTGTACGTTAGCTAATTTAATAAAGAAAAAGAAAAACAAAATATAATAAGAACAAAATCAATAACGACAGCTAAGATCGAGCCAGTAATTAACCTCATTAGTCATGTAAGCTAAGTCAGGGTCTTCAACAATGGTGGAAAGTGTACCATCATAATCCAGAAACATAGCTATCTTCATTCCTTTTGAAGATCTCACTATTTCGTCAAAATTGCTAAGAGCAGAAGGATGACTCAACTGTACATTTATATACGGAAAAGGTTTTCATTTTACCACAAAAATAAATAAATTCAAAGAAAAATAGGGTGTGGAATAATTTACAATTATTAATATTATTATGATTACTTCGTATTAATTATATACTCCATATTATCTCTCACACACCCTTTCTATGGCTAGCTATGTTTTTAATTGAATGTTAAACTTAATGATAAAAATACGAATACAGTTACTATAATATTACGTCACAATCAGTTCATTAAAAAAAATAGCCACTAAAAGTTGTTGTTATTATATGTCACATTTTCCTTCGACGTCTTTAATTTAGTTATAAATATGTCATTATTTATTACGCAGTATATACTCAGTATATGTTGTTGGTTAGTTGTGTATTGTGTCTAGTTTTACTTATATTATATTCCCTTAGAATTTTGCCATCTTTGAAATTGTTAGTCAATTATGTTCAATTTTGACCAATTATATACTATCATCCGTTTTTTAGTAGTTGCTACAGTTTGATTTTTATGTTTGTGATCAATGCACAACTTTGACTGTAATTATATTTAATTACAGAGTACGTATTAGTAAAAACAATAAAAAGTTAATATTTTGTAAATTAACATAAACATAAATTGAATACATAGTAACATTTTATACATAATAATTTAATTATAAATAGGATTATTAGCTTATTTTATCCCAAACTATCATCAAATTTACAAATCTATCCTATTCTTTCACTTTTATCAAAAAATGACTCAAACTTCACCTTTGTCAGCAATTATTGTTTTTTTCTTTCAAAATTACAATTTTTATCAATACTAATAAGATATAAGTAATACTAGTACAAGTTTGTAAACTTAAAACTAGAAAGAAGTGAAAAATATGAAATATAAATATGATTTTGTTCTTAAGTTTTACTAATTCATCTATTAAAAGTGTAAGGATTTGTGAGAAAAATTGAAGTTTGAGTCTTTTTTAATAAAAGTAAAAGTATGTGATAGATTTGTGAATTTGGTGCTAGTTGAAGATATATTTAGCTAATAATCCTTATAAATATTACATAGTAAAAAATCGTGGTAATAATAAAGGGTGTGAATAGTGCAAAAAATCATAATACTGCAACTTTTAAAAAACATAAGTATTTTTATAAAAAAAATATTTATAATACAAAAATTATATCAAAATATTCTATGTTAAAAGTACATAACTTATAACTTTCATAATATTACACTAATAAAAAAAATGATTTAAACTTTACCACCATTGATGTGAAAAAACAAAAAATGACAAAGTTATAAAGGACGGAGCACATATACTTCTATATGAATATCAAAATTATGCAGGAGTATATTGTTTGTATAAGGAGTATATGGTTTCACATGAAAACACTAACAATCCAAGAATTGCTTAGATCATGGGACCGGCAGGATGTGGGCGAAGATTCTTCGGACGTGGATTCGAACAATGCCGCAGTGGGGATTGCCACCTTAAACGGTGGTCCGGCCGGCAAGGCTGCACTTTCCATGGCGGCTACATCGGATTTCGGAACTGGAACAACCACTTGCTGGATGTCAGTCATTTTCAGATGAGAATGCTAGCTATATTAATTGGAGAAGGAAATGAGAAGAATATACAGTAATGAAAGCAGGTGATGTAGAGGCAGAGAGGCAGAGGCTGGTTAGTATATATAGAAGAGAAAATGGATGCCCGGATTTCCACTGGTAATTAAAAGCAAGTTACCAGCATGGTAATAAGGCGTAGGCCCGGAATATAAAGCTGGGGCCCCGGACGGAAAAGCAGGAGGCCCGCAAGAATCATCATTATGGTGTCTTTTCCCTCTCGATCTTTCCACTCACCGAACCAGTCACACGTTTATTTCGAACCAAATTCTTATTACAAGAAAGTTCTTTAAACAGCAGTACCTTCGTTCCACTATCACTCGTCGTTCACTAACATTGGGACATACACATAATTATTAAGAAAAGTGAGTTTATGTGATTGATATTAAATTAATAAAATATGTATAAAATAAGAATGATTTAGGGTCAATGTTAGTGGGACTTCGCGGAAAAAAAGTGGGACAATCTTAGAGAAGCGAGGACGAAGTAGTGAAGTACGTAATAAAACACTAAAACGTTGTGAAATGACACAAGTGGAATTACGAAAGTTTTAAACTTTAATACGATGTTATGGACAATTTTTGGGGTAAAATTTTCGGGCCAATTTCCAAGGGGGGAAGGATCCTCCGGGAAAAAGAGGGAGATCGGCGCCCTCAGTGAAGATGAGGACGACGAAGAGCCCCGCCTGAAGAAGCATCACATTCACATCATCGTCGGCGGGAACACAGGGGGGGGACTCGGCTACCCAACGAAAAAAATGGGCTCAGTCCCTATACGTTGGTGAGGTGTCCCACGCCCCCCCTCAGCCGAAACGACGGCACGTGGAGGCCATCACCTTCACCGACAAGGACCTCCCCTTCGGCCCCTTGCCCCACAGGGACGCCCTCGTCGTCAAATGCGAGATTGGCAACAACATCATCCACCGCAACTACATCGACACTGGCAGCTCTGTCAATGTGATGTACGTTGACACCTTCAGACAGCTGAAACTGAAGAAAACCGAGCTCCGGCCGATACGGACTCCGTTATCCGGCTTCACCGGGGACTCTATCGACGCCGAGGGCACGATAGTGCTTCCCGTTGTGGTCGGTGACGGTACCTGTCAGGCGAAGATTGACATGGAGTTCGTGGTCGTCAACCTGGACAGCGCCCACAACATGATCTGGGGCCGACCGGCCTTGGAGGACCTTGAGGCCATCATCTCCATGAGACATCTATGCCTCAAGTACCCCACCAAGGACGGTGTCGGCTACGCCAGAGGAAACCAGAAGATAGCCAGGGCTTGCTACCTGAAGCTCACAAGGAAGATCAATGAGGCCGAGGAGCGGATAGACACTATCACCACCGCCTCGGCCGAAGAAGACACACTAAAGGCCGAACCGGTCGGAGACGTGGAAGATGTTCCGTTGGACGTCTCCCGGCCGGAACGCATGCTAAAGATCGGGACAAAGCTCCCCCAACAGATCCGAAGGGACATCCTCTCTGTCCTAAGAGCGTACGCCATCGTCTTCGCATGGGGACCAGAGGACATGCCGGGCATCAGCCCAAAGGTAATCACACATCGGCTATCGGTGAACCCGGCCTCCTCCCCCATCAAACAGAAGAAACGCTACCTCTCCGTTGACAGGAGGGAATTCGTCAAGGCCGAAGTGGCCATGCTGCTCTCCATCAAACACATAAAAGAGGTGAAGTACCCCACGTGGTTGGCGAACGTCGTCCTCGCACCAAAGCCGCCCACATTCAGAATGTGTGTTGATTACACTGACCTGAACAAGGCGTGTCCAATGGACCCATTCCCTCTCCCCAACATTGATCAGTTGGTGGACGAGACGGCGGGGTGCGAGTTGATGTCGTTCCTCGACGCGTTCAGAGGGTACCACCAGATATCCATGCATGAAGATGACGCGGAGAAGACTGCTTTCATGACCCCGGAGGGAATCTTTTGCTACCTCGTCATGGCCTTTGGGCTCAAAAATTCCGGCGCCACTTATACAAGAATGGTAGCCCGGGTTTTTAGAGCAGTCTTGGGCCGGACGATGGAAGCATACGTCGACGACATGATCGTTAAAAGCAAACAATCCACAACTCATGCCGACGACCTCCGGGGCATCTTCGAGATCATGAAGAAGTACAACCCCCGGCTCAACCCAAAGAAATGCACCTTCGGCGTCCAGGGAGGTAAATTCCTGGGGTACCTGGTCAGCCGAAGGGGCATTGAAGTGAACCCGGAGAAGATACAAGCCATCATTAACATGGAGCCGCCCCGCAACATCAAAGAAGTGCAACGGCTGACGGGACGCCTTGCGGCCCTGAACCGTTTCCTTTCAAAGTCCGCGGAGAAATCGCTCCCTTTCTTCCAGATAATGAGGAAGGCCACCAGCTTCAAATGGACGACGGAGTGCCAACAAGCCTTTGAAGAGCTGAAGCAATATCTCGCCTCCCCACCCGTCCTATCCAAGCCCCAACCCGGCGAGACTCTCTTCCTCTACTTGGGAGTGAGCACGTCGGCCGTGAGCTCTGTACTCATCAGGGAGGAGGACGGAGTACAAAAGGCAATATTCTACGTCAGCAAGACGTTGCGGGAGGCCGAGCTCAGGTACTCCCTCATTGAGAAGACGGTGCTGGCCATCGTCCACACGGTTAAGAAGCTGGGGCACTATTTCCAGGCTCACCCCGTCCACGTCCTCACGCATCAACCGATGGGCGCCCTCATGAGGAGCCCAACCAGCTCTCCAAGGATGATCAAATGGGCAATATTCCTGAGCCAGTACCAGATCGAGATCAGGCCAAGGCCATCCATCAAAGGGCAAGCTGTGGCTGACTTCGTCACCGAATGCACGGCAAGGGAGATGGTCGTAACCACCACAGGAGCTGAATCAGACGAGGCCTGGACCCTCTACACAGATGGGTCCTCAGCCACCAAAGTGTCACGCCCCAGACCGCAATCCAAGCGCGTGAACAACCGCCGTATAATTAAGTGACGTCACCCGCGAGTCAACCCCACCTAATTACACAAGGCGTTCGAGAAAACAATCCATCCATACTCAGTAGTAAACATACATAACAACATCACATTTGAACCAATGAATAGCGGAAATATTCAACGGTAAGTCATAAGCCACAACCGGCCAACAACATGGGCATGCAAGCCCCAAAAATAGTTTATAGTAGAACAAATATCCATGAGCAAGTGTTCGGTAGTTTGAAAGAAAATAAGGAAGCACGAACCACGTCTTCCTGATTTGATATCACCCGTGAGAAGGTGCAAGTAGCAAGCCCTAGCTTCCACCTGAAAATGGTGGGGCCCCCCGAAGGGGTCAGTACAAGTACCGAGCGAGTAGCAGGCTAAATATAGAATAACTAGCGTTTCAAGTATAAGACCCAAACATAGGGTGATACTTAAATAGATAGTCTTTCCCCCAAGTTATGAAATACTTATTAGTATATATATACTTGGAAAATATCCGACCCGTAGATCACCATTTTATTTGGGAAAAATAGTATTAGTCAATATTCTTGACTAAAAACCCCAACCCACCCATATACCTATGAGTGTATAGGACTCCTCCTTGTCCCTATTCGTATATCATAATCTATGAGTTTTAGGATCAGAATCCTCGGATACTCCACCGGTTTGTGAGTGTTAAGGCCTCATAAGTCCTAGGGTCCTCCACCGAGTTTTGAGTGTTAAGTACTTTAAGTACTAGGGTCCTCCACCAAGTTTGAGTGTTAAGGACTTTAAGTCCTAGGGTCCTCCACCAAGTTTTTGAGTGTTAAGTACTTTTAAGTACTAGGGTCCTCCACCAATTTATAATCCGAGTGTTAAGGACTTTAAGTCCTAGGGTCCTCCACCAATTTATAATCCGAGTGTTAAGGACTTTAAGTCCTAGGGTCCTCCACCAATTTATAATCCGAGTGTTAAGGACTTTAAGTCCTAGGGTCCTCCACCAATTTATAATCCGAGTGTTAAGGACTTTAAGTCCTAGGGTCCTCCACCAAATTTTGAGTGTTAAGTACTTTTAAGTACTAGGGTCCTCCACCAAATTTATAATCCTATGATCAACTTTCTATCAACCTAGATAGAGTCTATATCATACTTAGTTACTCATAACTAATTCAATACATAAAGCTTATGTATCACAATTCATGCAAAACCATGCATTTATATAGATTTATAATTAATTAATACCAACCGGTATTAATTAAATCCTTTGTCCATCGGTCAACGTTTTCGTTGACCGCCATTTCATGCCTCGTGTGCATCAACTTAATCATCATATAATTAAGTTAATAATATTCATTTGTGCTTCTAATACACTCCAAACAAATTTGCATTTCATATGATTCTTTATATTATATTCCATGCATCAACAATTAATTTCTTTCATACAAGCTTAACCCTATTGGCTAATCACATGTTTAAATATCTTTTAAACATCATTATGAACTCATATAACATTTATTTAGGTAATCTCATACTTAACCCAAAAGTTATAAGATATTAAGCCGTCCACTCACCTTGAATTTGCGTTATGAAGTTCTACCCTTCTTGGTTGAACTCCGGTGAAACTCCGGCGGCTTTCGGTCAACTCCGGCAACAACTCCGGCGACTTTTCCAACTTTGAGAAATCACTTGAAATACCCTTTACAAGTGCCTAACAAGGTTTTATAATCATAAAACTCATGTTAATACAAATAACCTCAAAAAGGTTATTTTCCGGTGAACCGGTATTCTTGGTCTCTAAGTCCGTTCTTGGACATAGAACCATCTTCCTACCCATAAATCCATACTTATAACATGTGTAACCATACTAAGGGTCCTTCACATGATATATACCTCATATGGTAGAAGAAAAATAAAGGAGAAGTTATAATAAGGTCATTACCTTAATTATTCACACTTTTCCCAACTTTTTCCCTCTTTAATCTTCCTTCTTTGAGCACTTATGCTTGAGCTCGAATTTTGCAGCTATGGAGGATGGTTTGAGAGCTTCCCTCTCCTTTCTTGATGGGGTTGGTCGAAAATGGGGGTGGAGGTGAGAGGAAATGCCACCTTTTGGCTTATTCCACCATGATAACATGGCAAGGACCCCCCATGTGTCCTTTTGATGCCAATCCCCTCAAGTCAACCACTCCCACACCCCTCCTCTCCAATCAGCCAGCCTCCCCTCCTCTCACAGCCCACAAAAAAACGTGGGGTGGCCCCCACTCATGTGGGAGGTCATCCCTTTGTGTCCCGGTGTGTACAATCGGTCCTGAAAGTTGTATTTTTCGGGCTGTTCTAAATATATTTTATTTCATCGGGTCAAATAAAACATATTATGTGCTCTTACTCATTATGACATGTATAATGAATATACATTCCCCAACTTTAATTTATAAGCCTCCGAAATTCAGTTCGGGCTGTTATCCGTTAAATTACCAGTACCGGTAATTTGGGCCTCTTTTGATCGATCGGTCAACTCTGGGCCTTTCCATGGCCCAAATGAAATATCCACCAATATATATTTATTATCTAGACCAAGATGAATAAAATATATGGTCTCGGGAATGTCGGGCAGCCCCCACACTCGGTGTGGGTCCCACGTGCAATTTACTATTCACGCGAAAGAAGTAGTAAAAATTTACAACTTCGTAAATTCATTAACCCTTTAATAAGGTTCAATACATTATTTACATAAAAGTAAATATATTTGGGGATGGTGTTACAAGTTCACCCCCCCTTATTTGGGATTTCGTCCCCGAAATCCAAGTATCTAATCGAAAAGAAATGGGTATTGCTCCCTCATTGAGACCTCGGTCTCCCAAGTTTCTTCTTCGACTCGATCACTCCTCCAAAGGACCTTTACCATAGGAATCTCTTTATTCCTAAGCTTCTTCACTTGTTGACCAACAATCTTCACTGGTTCCACCGCATATTGCAAGTCCTCACGGATCTCTACTGGCGGTTTCTCAAGAATATGAGAGGGATCCCGTATGTACTTCTTGAGCATTGATACATGAAACACATCATGTATCTTCTCAAGTTCCGGCGTTAACTTGAGACGATAAGCCACGGCTCCAATCCTTTCAAGGATCTCAAATGGACCAATGTATCGGGGGTTAAGCTTTCCCCTCGATACAAATCGAATGATGCCCTTCCAAGGAGAAATCCTTAGGAAGACCTCGTCACCGACTTCGAACTCCAACGGTCTCCGCCGTTTATCAGCATAACTCTTCTGTCGGTCCTGAGCAGCCTTCAATCTATCCCGAATGATCCTTACCTTGGCCTTGGTGATCTCAACCAGCTCTATCCCTTCGAGTTTGGCCTTGCCAACCTCGTCCCAACACAACGGTGTTCTGCATTTCCTCCCATACAATGCCTCATATGGAGGCATGCCGATACTTGCTTGATAACTGTTGTTATAAGCAAACTCCACTAGGGCCAAATGCTTGTCCCAACTTCCTTGGAATTCCAAAGCACATGCCCTAAGCATGTCTTCCAAAATCTGTATCACCCGCTCGGACTGTCCATCCGTCTGTGGGTGAAAAGCTGTGCTAAACTTCAGTTTAGTACCCAGCGATGCTTGAAACTTTGGCCAAAATCGGGATGTGAATCGTGGATCCCTATCCGAGACAATGGATATTGGGACTCCATGTAATCTCACAATCTCCTCCGTGTATAGCTTGGCCAATCTTTCAAGAGGATAAGTAATGTTGATAGGCAAAAAGTGTGCACTCCTGGTGAGCCTATCAACCACTACCCAAACTGCATCATAGTTGTTCACTGTTCGTGGTAGCCCCACCACGAAGTCCATGGTCACGTGCTCCCACTTCCACTCTGGAATGGTGAGTGGTTGCAAAAGCCCTGCCGGGTGCTGATGTTCTGCCTTAACTTGCTGGCAAGTAAGGCACCGACTCACATACTCAGCAATGTCTCTCTTCATACCTGACCACCAGTAACTTTCCTTCAAATCTCGGTACATCTTAGTACCTCCTGGATGCATAGCATAAGCTGAAGAATGAGCCTCCTCAAGTATAGATTTCTGGAGTTCCTCATTCCTTGGTATGCACACACGATCCTTAAACAATAACAGACCGTCATCACGTACCCGGAAGTTCTCAACGGGCCCCGCAAGGATCCTTTCACGGATCTTCTGACATTCCTCATCCATGGCCTGACTTCGACTAATCTCGCCCAATAGGGTGGGCCTAACCTCAAATTGAGCAATGAGAGCCCCGCACGTGGACACCTCCACGCGTGCCCTCAATGCCTGCAGACAAGTAAGTAACGTCCCTGACGTACTCTTCCTGCTCAGTGCGTCGGCCACTACGTTGGCCTTTCCGGGATGATAGTCGATGATCAAGTCATAGTCCTTGATCAACTCCATCCATCTCCTTTGTCTCATATTCAACTCTTTTTGAGTGAATACATACTTCAAGCTCTTATGATCGGTATAAATGTGACACGTTTCCCCGTAGAGATAATGCCTCCAAATCTTCAATGCAAACACTACCGCCCCCAACTCTAGGTCGTGAGTAGGGTAGTTCACCTCGTGTTTCCTCAATTGCCTAGAAGCATAGGCAATCACCTTACCGTTTTGCATCAGTACACACCCAAGCCCTTGGATGCTAGCATCGCTGTATATATCATACCCTATCCCTTGTATGGGTAGGGCAAGGACGGGTGCTTCGGTAAGTCGTTTCTTCAATTCAAGGAACCCCTTCTCACACTTGTCGTCCCATACGAACTTGGCCCCTTTCTTTGTGAGCTTCGTTAATGGAGACGCCAATACGGAGAATTTCTCAACGAATTTACGATAGTATCCCGCTAAGCCAAGGAAACTACGTATCTCCTTCACATTCTTGGGTCTCTCCCAATCCATGATAGCTTTTATTTTGGCGTTATCCACAGCTACGCCCGAACCGGATATGACGTGACCGAGAAAACCAATCTCCTTGAGCCAAAATTCGCATTTAGAGAACTTGGCAAAGAGTTGCTTTTCCCTTAGCCGATCAAGTATAAGCCCCAGATGATGCTCGTGCTCCTCCTCACTCTTGGAGTATATCAAGATATCATCAATGAATACTATCACAAATTGATCTAAGTATTCACTAAACACCCGGTTCATCAAGTCCATGAATGCCGCCGGTGCGTTGGTTAAACCAAATGACATCACAAGGAACTCGTAATGACCATACCTAGTGCGGAATGCACTCTTAGGTATGTCACTCTCCTTGATCTTCAACTGATGATACCCCGACCTCAAATCAATCTTCAAGAACACTATTGCCCCCCGAAGTTGATCAAACAAGTCATCAATCCTCGGTAAGGGATACCTGTTCTTGATTGTGACCTTGTTCAATTGTCGGTAGTCAATACACATTCTTAGTGTACCATCCTTCTTCTTCACGAAGAGTACGGGTGCCCCCCACGGTGAATGGCTGGGTCTGATGAATCCGTTGTCCAATAATTCTTGCAGTTGGACCTTCAACTCTTGAAGTTCGGCCGGTGCCATTCGATAAGGAGGAATCGAAATGGGTTTGGTTCCCGGCTCCACTTCGATTACAAATTCAATCTCTCTATCGGGTGGAAGCCCCGGTAGGTCCTTGGGAAAGACGTCCGGGTACTTGCACACGACTCGAACATCCTTGATGTCGACTTCTTTCTTCGTATCATCTACCACGTAAGCAAGGTATGCGTGGCATCCCTTCCTCATCATCTTTCGTGCTCTCATCACGGATATGATACAAGCATTAGATTTCCCCCGATCCCCTTCAAAACATAGCATGTTTCCTTGCTCATCCTCGAGCTCCAACACCTTGGTGTAGCAATCTACTCGAGCATGGTGCTTCTCAAGCCAATCCATTCCTAGGATTGCATCGAACTCCAACATGCTTAGAGGTACGAAATCACAAGTCAAAGGTTGGCCCGTCACTTCCACCTCACATGATGGATAGTAATGATTTCTCTCCACATCGTCCCCTAACGGTGTGGAGACTAGCAACGTTTGCGTCATAGGTGTCAATGGCACGTCAAGGCCCCCGGCGAACGCCTCACTCCCAAATGAGCGTTGTGCCCCGGTATCGATGAGGATCCTCGCACACCTACCATTGATCTTTAATGTCCCTACATTCATGAACCATGTAAGACATCTTTCCTACCCTCCTTACTCATTTAAAGAAGGTTACAATGTTCACACCCACCTTACTGATCAAGAAAAGGTCTTAACGTCGCGAAAAGGTGCTAAAAACCCGGCTTTTGGCATTCTGGGTGCCAGGCACGGCGTGCCTGGGGTAGACACGATCGTGCCTGGCTCGGGAAGAAGCCAGGGAGCTACTGCACTGCAGACACGATCGTGCGTGCCTTAGGCACGATCGTGTCTGGGCTGGAAAAACGCGGATCGCCACTGACCCGTAGACACGATCGTGCGTGCCTTAGGCACGATCGTGCCTGGGTTAGGAAAAACCGCAGATAGCTACTGGCCTGTAGACACGATCGTGCCTGCCTTAGGCACGATCGTGCCTGGGTCCCAGCAGGCCAAAGTTGTCCGAAGTTCCCCCGGTTCAACCCCGGGGTGGCCCGCACTCACTCCCAACGATGTATATGATCAAAGTAAGCCTAGAAATACATGGGAATACGTGTATTACCTGCAACGGAGTCCGGGTTTGCTCTCGCATCCGCCTCGGTCATCGAGTACACTCGGGCTTGGGTCCCACCTTGGTTGACGGATGCGGCATGGCTTGTGGATGCGCCGCCTCTTCCCGTGCCGCCGTTTGACAGCCCCGCACGGTTCCTTCCTGTCGTGGTTCCTCCTCCGGATCCCGGAGCTCCCCCTCCCCCCAATTGTGGGCAATTGGCCTTCATGTGGCCCGTGTTCCCACACCGATAACACCTCGGGGGTGCGTTGCACTTCCCGAAGTGGTTCTTTGAACAGTTGGCACACTTAGGAGGCCCCGTATTTTGAGAGGAGGATGCGTGCCACCGAGCATCCTTGTTCTTCTTCGCCGGTGGTGCCGGCGCCTTGAACGTACCCCCACCCCCACCGTGGTGATTCTTCCGTGCTTGCTCGGGCGGCCCCGAATTATGCCATTTTCTCTTTTTCGCCTCCTCGGCGTCTCTTTCTTTTCTCTCATTCCATTGAGCCTCCCCAAGAAGGCCCTGCTCCACCACCTCGCTAAAGGTCATGTGGCGTGAGTACGTAGCCCGATCACGGATGTCCAAGAGTAAGGCATCCCAAAAGTGCTCCGACATGCGGTCCTCATTGATCGCGTACTCCGGTAAGAACCTAGCCAAGGTTCTAAAATCTTGCTCCAACTGTTTAACAGAAACACCCTCCTTCTGTTTGAGGTTGGTGTACTCCCTACGCTTGACATTTTTCTCATAGTCAGTGTAGTATTGGTCATAAAACTCCTGCTCAAAGTTCAACCATGAGACCTCCCCATGGTATTTTCCTTCCACACTCTCCCACCACGTGGAAGCTATCCCCTCAAGCAGCCGTGAAGCAACAGTCAACTTCACGTCCGGTGAAATTTGCATGTCCTTTGCCGCATCCTTCACCTTCTTTATCCAATCGGCGGCAACGGTAATGTCACCGGTGCCGTCAAAGGACTTACACCCCAAGGCCCTAGCCTCCTTGAGGTACTTGGAGATTCTCACACAAAAACCTCCTTCACGCCCATCGTGTGGCGCCACGGGAGTGGCTCTTGAAGCTCCCCGGCTTCCTTGACCCGAACTACCGCGAGAGCCACGCCTTGCTTGGCGCCTAAGGTCTCTCCTCAGTTTTTCTTTTTGATACCACTCAAGCAATTCGCCCATTTGGGCGAACTTGGCATCACTCTCTTCATCATCATCATCGGTGTAGGTGTCACCCCCATCATACGGGGTCTCCTCATGCTCCGTTTCTGGAACGTAGGTTGAGTCATAGTCCTCGGTGTTGGTTTCATACACCGAGCTTACATGGCCATCACTCACAGTTTGAGCTTGATGACCTCCACGGCTTCCACGGCCTCCACGGCCTCCTCTTGAACCCCGAGATGCAGCCCGGCTCCCCCTTTGGGATGCTACCGGCGCTTGCCCCCTCGGATTGTTCCTGGTTCTCATTCGCCTGCCCTCCATTTCTGAAAGAAATATGGATGAGTCATTAGACTCCTATAAATGTCAATTGACGGAAAAACGTTACAGACACGTATTGGCCCAAGTCACTACCATACCAATTGTTAAGGGTACCGTCTTAACAATTAGAGGCCTTGCAACTTAAGCACCAATAGTCCTATAAACGTCAAAATACAATGCTCATGGTTTTCGGCAAAAACTCTTTTGCAAAATCTTTTGTGAGAGGTTGATTATATAGTTTAGAACTGAGATGGCTCTGATACCACTTAATTGTCACGCCCCAGACCGCAATCCAAGCGCGTGTACAACCGCCGTATAATTAAGTGACGTCACCCGCGAGTCAACCCCACCTAATTACACAAGGCGTTCGAGAAAACAATCCATCCATACTCAGTAGTAAACATACATAACAACATCACATTTGAACCAATGAATAGCGGAAATATTCAACGGTAAGTCATAAGCCACAACCGGCCAACAACATGGGCATGCAAGCCCCAAAAATAGTTTATAGTAGAACAAATATCCATGAGCAAGTGTTCGGTAGTTTGAAAGAAAATAAGGAAGCACGAACCACGTCTTCCTGATTTGATATCACCCGTGAGAAGGTGCAAGTAGCAAGCCCTAGCTTCCACCTGAAAATGGTGGGGCCCCCCGAAGGGGTCAGTACAAGTACCGAGCGAGTAGCAGGCTAAATATAGAATAACTAGCGTTTCAAGTATAAGACCCAAACATAGGGTGATACTTAAATAGATAGTCTTTCCCCCAAGTTATGAAATACTTATTAGTATATATATACTTGGAAAATATCCGACCCGTAGATCACCATTTTATTTGGGAAAAATAGTATTAGTCAATATTCTTGACTAAAAACCCCAACCCACCCATATACCTATGAGTGTATAGGACTCCTCCTTGTCCCTATTCGTATATCATAATCTATGAGTTTTAGGATCAGAATCCTCGGATACTCCACCGGTTTGTGAGTGTTAAGGCCTCATAAGTCCTAGGGTCCTCCACCGAGTTTTGAGTGTTAAGTACTTTAAGTACTAGGGTCCTCCACCAAGTTTGAGTGTTAAGGACTTTAAGTCCTAGGGTCCTCCACCAAGTTTTTGAGTGTTAAGTACTTTTAAGTACTAGGGTCCTCCACCAATTTATAATCCGAGTGTTAAGGACTTTAAGTCCGAGGGTCCTCCACCAATTTATAATCCGAGTGTTAAGGACTTTAAGTCCTAGGGTCCTCCACCAATTTATAATCCGAGTGTTAAGGACTTTAAGTCCTAGGGTCCTCCACCAATTTATAATCCGAGTGTTAAGGACTTTAAGTCCTAGGGTCCTCCACCAAATTTTGAGTGTTAAGTACTTTTAAGTACTAGGGTCCTCCACCAAATTTATAATCCTATGATCAACTTTCTATCAACCTAGATAGAGTCTATATCATACTTAGTTACTCATAACTAATTCAATACATAAAGCTTATGTATCACAATTCATGCAAAACCATGCATTTATATAGATTTATAATTAATTAATACCAACCGGTATTAATTAAATCCTTTGTCCATCGGTCAACGTTTTCGTTGACCGCCATTTCATGCCTCGTGTGCATCAACTTAATCATCATATAATTAAGTTAATAATATTCATTTGTGCTTCTAATACACTCCAAACAAATTTGCATTTCATATGATTCTTTATATTATATTCCATGCATCAACAATTAATTTCTTTCATACAAGCTTAACCCTATTGGCTAATCACATGTTTAAATATCTTTTAAACATCATTATGAACTCATATAACATTTATTTAGGTAATCTCATACTTAACCCAAAAGTTATAAGATATTAAGCCGTCCACTCACCTTGAATTTGCGTTATGAAGTTCTACCCTTCTTGGTTGAACTCCGGTGAAACTCCGGCGGCTTTCGGTCAACTCCGGCAACAACTCCGGCGACTTTTCCAACTTTGAGAAATCACTTGAAATACCCTTTACAAGTGCCTAACAAGGTTTTATAATCATAAAACTCATGTTAATACAAATAACCTCAAAAAGGTTATTTTCCGGTGAACCGGTATTCTTGGTCTCTAAGTCCGTTCTTGGACATAGAACCATCTTCCTACCCATAAATCCATACTTATAACATGTGGAACCATACTAAGGGTCCTTCACATGATATATACCTCATATGGTAGAAGAAAAATAAAGGAGAAGTTATAATAAGGTCATTACCTTAATTATTCACACTTTTCCCAACTTTTTCCCTCTTTAATCTTCCTTCTTTGAGCACTTATGCTTGAGCTCGAATTTTGCAGCTATGGAGGATGGTTTGAGAGCTTCCCTCTCCTTTCTTGATGGGGTTGGTCGAAAATGGGGGTGGAGGTGAGAGGAAATGCCACCTTTTGGCTTATTCCACCATGATAACATGGCAAGGACCCCCCATGTGTCCTTTTGATGCCAATCCCCTCAAGTCAACCACTCCCACACCCCTCCTCTCCAATCAGCCAGCCTCCCCTCCTCTCACAGCCCACAAAAAAACGTGGGGTGGCCCCCACTCATGTGGGAGGTCATCCCTTTGTGTCCCGGTGTGTACAATCGGTCCCGAAAGTTGTATTTTTCGGGCTGTTCTAAATATATTTTATTTCATCGGGTCAAATAAAACATATTATGTGCTCTTACTCATTATGACATGTATAATGAGTATACATTCCCCAACTTTAATTTATAAGCCTCCGAAATTCAGTTCGGGCTGTTATCCGTTAAATTACCAGTACCGGTAATTTGGGCCTCTTTTGATCGATCGGTCAACTCTGGGCCTTTCCATGGCCCAAATGAAATATCCACCAATATATATTTATTATCTAGACCAAGATGAATAAAATATATGGTCTCGGGAATGTCGGGCAGCCCCCACACTCGGTGTGGGTCCCACGTGCAATTTACTATTCACGCGAAAGAAGTAGTAAAAATTTACAACTTCGTAAATTCATTAACCCTTTAATAAGGTTCAATACATTCTAAAATCTTATAAACACCAATGAAGGTTAGGGTGTTTTTGATATATAAAATGTGTTGGTGTAACACAAAGCAACATTCAATTGTACAATATGGTATAATCATTGTACGATAGAGTTTTACCCTTGACCACCCGTTATCTCCGTTAAAATCCACGCATCCAGCATTCCATCCTCTTTATTGTATGCCACTGTCTCTTCCTTGACCTCACTTTTTCCTGTGTATTTAACTAATCTTTTTCCATTTAATAATTACACTAATTAATTTGGAATTTTGAATTCGTTCTTTGCGGTGTGCCTATGGTCGTTTGAGTTAACTTCACTCCCAAACTCCAATTCAAACAGTTGTATATTTGTTGACTCGGTGTTCCATCTTAAAAGATAAACCTGACATGATGTTTAATTGTTTTATAACTTTCCGGTGTGGGACAAATGCTTTAACGTATTGTTGAAAATCATTTTTCTCTCATTTTCCTTGTTGCAAGGTATGTATGTAAAACGTAAAAACAAATACGCTTATTATTTTTATCACTTTGATTTTATGAATGTCATGTACGATTTTTTGTACATTATGTGTGAAAAGAGCTAATTTTGATGATGGTGATGTACTTTTGCATCATCATCGATATTTCAAAATAAAAATTTACAAGGGGAATTGACATTTCTTGCCACACTGGATTATATTGGATAATTCAATTGTTTCCTCTCTCCCCTTAAGTTTCTTTTGTTGTGAATGCTAGACTTGTCTAAAGATGTTTTTACTTGAACTGAAATTTGTGGGTCTGGTCTGATCTTGCATGGTATGGTCTATTAAATCTGGTCTGGACTGATAAATATATGGTCTTTGTGTATTTTATAACTACAGAAGTATGGTCTGGTCTGAACTGGTTCGGTTTGGTCTGATAAATGTCCGGTCTTTGTGTATTTTATAATTATGAAAGTCAGGTCTTGTCTGTTTAAGTCTGGCCTGATCTGAGACTGAAAACAATCCAAGTAAAACCATCTTAAATAATATTCATGTTTCGTGTGAATGAAAAAAAGAGCTGCGTACAGTGGAGTGTGTGAGCCAACATTGAAATATCGTATACCCTTGCTTATTTAAATGGCATTATATTTTGACTTATAAGGATGTTTTTACTTCGACTGCTTTCTGTCTCAGACAAGACTGGTTTAAACCAGACCAGAGCAGAACAGACCATCAAATTACCGTCTTAGTAAAAACAACCTAAGTCAAAATATATCAAATACTACGTACTTGATATTTTGGCTACACTTTGAACATATCTTGTTCAAGTGAGATATGAACAATTGAAATTGATATGTTGGCTAGCATTGATACGTACCTGCACTTTGATACCGGCCAATTGAGATATGAATAGTCAATTTCAATATTATAGTTTGAACATTGAAATTGAACTTCATACAATTGAGAGTGATTGATATTTTGGCTACACTTTGAACTTCAATATCATACCTTTGATATTATATATGGTTTATTATTGCCTCAATGAAAAATTAGTCAAATACGTACCCTTGTTTTTTAAACTTCAGGGTACCCTTGTCTGGAGAGGGGGTTGGGGGCCTCGAGTTATTGGGGTTGAAACTCACTCCATTGAGTTTCGAATCTGAGACCTCCCGTAAGGGAGAGTGAGTCAGCGACCAGCTGGGCTAGACCGCTTCCTCACGTACCCTTGCTTATTTAAAGTCATATTTTGTAAGCCAACATTGAAAAATCCAATTTAATTTTAGCTTCACATATCCTCTTAAAGGAACCACCTCTTGATCAAACACACAACACACACATACAAAAACATCAATATAAAAAGTAAACTTTAGAAGCTATCATACCCAAATAGCGAATACAAGAAATACAAAAATGATGTTTGTACTCCCCTTTATATCCACCATGTTTGTGAAGGTTCTTTTTTGTCTGTGAGTTCCATTCACTGACAACATTTTGTTTGTGCAGAATTTTCACAGACAAAGTAACACATATTTTATTTGTGAACCGGATTCACAAACAAAAAAGAACCTTCACAAACATGGGTGAGTATAGGGGGGTACAAACATCATTTTTGTATTTCTTATATTCGCTCTTTGGGTATAAAGGGATGAATATAAGGTGGGTATAAGGATGAGTACATCAACTCATCAAGCATTGTTGTAAGAAATAATGCTACTACGCGTGAGATCCCTTTGCCATTCATGATATTTGTCAATTAGTTTGCAATATTTGTATGAAGATTCTACTATTAATTTCGTGTGTTTTCTGCACCCTTCTTGAATTAAGGAATTTCACTTCAGAATAATTTGGTTATTAATCAATTTACTTAATCATCGATCAACAAAGATTTTAGGACAATCTCATGAGAACCGGTGTGTAACTACCTGGAATCTGAGTAATTGAATACTTGTACAACGTTATGGAACAATTTCATCTCATTAATGGTAGCATCTGAGATAAAATTGTTTCAGAAAAGAAATGGCTTCATAATAAAAATTCTACTCAACCATGCTTGTTGTACCCACCACTTTGTACCCACCTTATACCCACCTCTGTGAAGGCTGTTTAATTTTTTTGTCTGTGAAGCCGGTTCACAGACAAAATATGTCTTTGAATTCCTTCACAGACATATTTTGTCTGTGAAGGAATTCACAGACAAAAAAAATAACTTCACAAACATGGGTGGGTACAAAAGTGGGTATAAAAGTGGGTACAAACATCATTTTCCAAATTAAAAATAGATGTGTGATACTAAAATGAGCAAAGAAAATAGAAATGAAGACAATGAGGATACAGATATGCAAATTAACATAGGGGGAGTTATGTTAAGCTAAAAGGTTCTGATACCTTTGTATAACTAACTTAATGAAACTTCATAAAAAATAAACAAATACACGTAAGCTGCTTACTTTGCGGTTCAGACCCCTTCATTAGAGTAAATAACTAGATATGCTAGAGATTAAAAGAGTATGTCACAATGCATCTCAATAAATCAAATTCTAGAATTTTCTCTTTCGTATTGAGTACATATAAGGAAGACTTTTAAATTCCAAGTGATAGAATATCATAAAAATGTATAAAATTAAAGGGTTTGTCAATGAAAAGTGATTGTATTCAATGTACACATCACATATTATTGGGCATTATCCTACACGCGCAACGCGCGTTGTAAAACTAGTATTTACATAAAAGTAAATATATTTGGGGACGGTGTTACAAAAGCCTGTGGGGGTGGCATCGTCCTCATCTCCCCAGAAGGTTTCAGAGCGTACTACGCCATCCGCTTCAACTTCAAAGTATCCAACAATGAAGCCGAGTATGAAGCGCTCCTCAGCGGGCTCAGGCTAGCCGCTGGCCTCAAAGCACGCCACATCAGAATCAAATGCGACTCCAAACTCGTGGTGAACCAGCTGGAGGGATCCTACGAAGCCAAAGAAGGGAGAATGAAGCAGTACAAGGAGGCGGCTGCGGAATTGCTCAAGGCGTTCGATACCTACGAGATCACTCAGATCCCAAGGGCGGAGAACGCCGAGGCTGACATACTCTCCAAACTCAGCTCCGACACCCCTGAGCACATCTCCAAGATAGCGAAGGTGGAAGAGTTGAGCATGTCAAGCATTCACGCTAGCCCTATACTCTCCATACAACACCAGCCAGAGGATTGGATCACCGACATCGCAACCTACATCACCTCCGGCACGTTACCAGAAGACGAGGAGAGGGCCAAACTAGCCAAGCTTAGGGCCCCAAACTATGTCATTGAGGGTGACAAGCTCTATAAGAGATCATACAACGGCACCCTCCTCCGGTGCCTACACCTGAATGAGGCCGAAGTAGCCATGGAAGAAGTCCACTGCGGTGTATGCTCATCACACCAGGGACCTTTCAGCATGTCCAGACGCCTCGTCGTCCAAGGATACTTCTGGCCGACGATGGCGCGCGATTGCGCTGAGGTTGCCCGCAAATGCAGCGCATGTCAACACTATCAAAGGGCACCTGGCCGACCAGCCGTCAACTACGCCCCGGTCAGCACTGCCATCCCATTCTCCAGATGGGGCATTGACCTCGTCGGCCCGCTACCAAGAGCTGCAGGCAACAACAGATACATCGTCGTCGCCATCGACTACTTTACCAAATGGGTCGAGGCCGAACCACTCGCAAGTATCACCGGAGCGCGGTGTCGAAAGTTTGTCTACAAGAACATCCTCACCCGCTTCGGCGTGTCCCAGGAGATCATATCAGACAACGGCACTCAATTTGAGGCCGAACCGTTCCAAAGCCTCCTCCAAGAATGGGGTATCAAGCATCGCTTCTCCTCCGTTGCCTACCCTCAGGCCAACGGGCAGGTTGAGAACGCCAACAGAACCATCCTGGAGGGACTAAAGAAGAAGCTTGAAGAAGAAGGCGGAAGTTGGGTCGACGAGCTCCCCAACGTCCTATGGTCCTACTGAACTATTCCAAGGAGGGCCACCGGGGAGACACCATTCTCCTTGTGCTACGGTTTCGAAGCCAAGGCTCCCACTGAAGTCACCCTCCCCAGCCGACGGGTCACACAATACGACCCCGAAGCCAATGAAGAAGCCATGAAGATTGACTTGCACCTCATCGACGAAAGGTGGGAGATGGCCTACCTCAGAGCGGAGAACTACAGACGACAAGTCAAATCCTACTACGACGCCAAGGTCCGCTCTCGCGAATTCCAAGTGGGGGACTACGTCCTCCGCCGAAGGGAAGCTAGCAAGCCGACGGAGGGAAGAAAGCTCGCCGTCAAATATGAAGGGCCCTACATCATCAGCGCCGTCATCAAAGCCGGCACCTATAGACTAAAGAACCCTAACGGGTCAGATGTACCACGATTGTGGAATGTACACCATCTGGTGAAATTTTTCCAATGACTCGAGAAGTGGTGAAGCGGGCAACGTCCCCCACCCCTCGGTTTATTGGTTGAATAAAACACCCTCGGCCTAGCGCCACTTGTTGAATATAATTCATGTTTCATCCAATCTTTTAAGATTTGAGTAAGGGATAACCCAAGGACCGCATCGGCCTAAGCGGTGCAAACACCCGGGACCGATGCGACCTAAAAAGCCGTCGCAATAAACGACGCACCCAAATCCGTTGCAATAAACAACGCAACCAAAAGCCGTCGCAATAAACGACGCACCCAAAGCCGTTGCAATAAACAACGCACTAAAGCCGTCGCAATAAACGGCGCACCCAAAGCCGTTGCAATAAACAACGCACCTAAGGCCGTTGCGATCCACAACGCGCCTACAAAGCCGTTGCATTGACAACGCACCTAAATATCGTATCGGCACAAGCGGTGAAACACACAAATCGGCCGGCGATATGCAGGACGAAGGACCTGTGTGCATGGTCCGACGTCTTCAAACGGAGAAGCATACCGCGTCGTCCGCGCGGAAACCGCAGGACGACAGGCCTGAATTAAGGCTGAGGTTACAAAAACTCCACCCGTCTGTAAAATTTCGCTCAGGACCACAAAGGGCGGCCGTCAAAAGACGATGCCTAGTCCGGTCCCTCGTCGCCGATAGACGTGGAAAGGCCAAAAAGACGCCACTGACACACCAAGCCGAGGGCGTATTTACTCCCTCGCACTAATCCACGCGAAAAGCGTAGCGGACAAACTACCGCACATGGACGAAGGAACAGCAACCCTTCGACTAGCAAAAAAAAAAAAAGAGGGAAGCCGACGGACCGCGCACTCGCCGGCCTCGAGCATAAAATAAAATCCCCACAGGAACCAAGCCTCAAAATTGGCTAAGTACATATCAGGTTTCACCATATAGGAACCCAAAGTACACGCTTCGGCCAAAGCCTCAACGTCGCAGGATTGAATCGCTTGAGCTTCAAATACACGATACCACATTCCACTACTTGAACGATGGGGCGCATTGTCTTTAAGTGGCAGAACCCAAGTGATGAACCAAAGCAGAGCACCCACATCAAGTCAGATCTTACTGAAAAGATGATGCGCTACCACTGGGCATCGCTTCGTCCTCAACACTTCGGGATTAAGCTCCAAAAACTTGACTAGGAAAAGTTGTAAGGCAAAAACGGAATTCATCAAGGAATAACGAGGCGCTTCGTCCCCAAACACAATGAAAGAAGAAAGGACCGCTACGTCTCAATGGATGGATGTCGGCATCCTCCCAAGATAAACTCTTGACACTTAGAAAAATTCCAGAACTTTGGGGCCATGCCTTACCTAAGACACAAGGGACGCAGCGTCGCGCCAAGGAAAACTTTGACATTTGGCAAGTTTTTGAAACATGTTCTAAACACAACAGTTCAGACGAAGGGGCGCATCGTCCCTATTATCAGATGCAGGGAACACGCGCAACGTCCTCAAACACATACCAGTAAGGTGAGGGAGCGCCCACAGCACATAAAGGAAATGATGGAATGCATCGTCTCAAACTTGGCAAATTTGTCAAGATAAAAACTTACGAAGCAATCGTCTCAAACTTGGCAAGCAATGTCAAGATAAAAACTTACGAAGCAAATTTGTCAAGATAAAAACTTAAAAAGAAATCGAAGCGAGGAACAACATTCATACTTGAACAAAAAGGTGTTGTCATTAATGATTCAAAATATCCAAGGAGGGCGCTTCGGCCGTTACAAAAATCAGGGCGCATCGGCCATCATAACTACAGCTACTAAAAACAAAGAAAGAAAAGGTACAAGGGCATCAAGCTCCCTGGCCTTGGCCACCTTCAACGGCTCCACTATCGGCATCGTCCTCGACGTCCTCAGTGGTCTTCGACATGGCCGAGCTCCGGAAGAGGTAGTCATCACTCTCGGTCCAGGGCCCGTCCTCCTCGTCTGAGCTCAGGATGGGGGGTTGCCTTTCGGACAGTGGGAGTTTCAACTCCTCCTCAGGGTCCTTCATCAGTCGGGGGAGGCCGATACCCCTGGGTTTCAAGTTTTTCACGCGACGGCGGAGGCGGCGATAGACCAACATCTGCATACGCCTCTGGCCGAGGTCATACCAGACTTCAAACTCCTGTTTGAGGCAAGCTCGACCAGCTTCCTCTTGCGACCACGCCTCAAAGCGCTCCGCCACGACATTAAAACTCCAATCGCGTCGGGCCTCGTCTTTCCACCCTTCAGCCATGAAGAGCTCAATGGCTTTATCGGCAGCCGCAGTCGCATCGGCCTCTAGTTGTATAGCCTTTTCCTCCGCCAGCCGACGGGCAGCCGCTTCTTCATCCAGCTGGACTTTGAGGCGCTTCGCCTCGTCCTCAGCAGCAGCGGCTCTCCTTTCAGCCGCATCAGACTTGTCCTTCAGGGAGCCGGTCTCAGCTCGAAGCCGCTCCAACTGGGAAAGCGCCTCGTCAGCAGAGGCAGCCTTTTTCTCAGCCTCCCGAAGGCGAGCAAGCTCCTCGACCTGCCGCCGCCGCTGCTCCATGATCATGAAGGCCCCCTGCAGAAACATGAAACGTTAGATAAAGAAGGGGGAACAGGAACTACTAAGCACTAAGTCGGGAATTCACCTGGACGACGTAGTCCAGTCCACCGTCAAAGAGACGCACATCCTTGCTCTGCCGCCGCAAGTATTCCCTATCGGCATCGGGAATGGCCTGGAACAAGACGTCGTGGCCAGACACCTTCTCGTTGAACAGCCCGCCCTTTGTCGGGTACCGCACCGTCACCTCATATAGGCCGGTAGCCGGATCTCGATCGGCGCGGGTGCTTCCCTTGGCAACAGCACCTGATTTGGTGGGGACAAGGGCATCTGAGGCGACGCTCGTCGTCAGGTCCTCGATTACTTGAACATCGGAGAGATGTTCCTCTTGAGCCGACGCCTGCACCACAGCCGTAGCAGCGTCACCAGGAGGAGGATTAGGCTTCGTCTTCTTCGCACCTTGAGCCGGCACCAGACCTGTCTCGGCAAGAGTACGCTGGCCCTCAGCGGCCTTCTTCCTCTTCACCACCGGCTTTTTTGCCACATCAGCAAGACTCTTAGAGCCTTCGCCAGAACCCTTGGACGCCTCGGCTTGCTGGGCAGCCTCCAACTCCTTTGCAACCTGCTTCTTGGCCTGGGCCATGAACATTTTGCGACTCATCTCGTAACCTGCAAGGACGACACCAAAAAAAAAAGATTAGACACAAAGAATACGAAGTACAAAAAGATTCAAAGGCAAGTGTCAACCTTCGGCCTCGGCCGGAATCCCAACAAGTGGCCCATCGGCCTGTTCAAAAGAGCCAGAGATCCTCGGCCACAATCCACAATCCGGGTCGCCAGGAATGTAATACCGCATCATCCCGAGAGCTGCAATCTTAAACTCAGTGATGTACGTGTTCACACTCCTCGGCCCACCTTTCAGGAAAGCCTCAACTTGGGCATCGAGCTCGGTGCTACGCGGCGGATCATGCAAGTTAAAGAGGCCGTCGTGCCCTTGCGAAGGAAAGAAGACCCCCCCGGCCAGCTTCACGAACACAAATTTCGCCTTCCACCCATGAATGGACGAGGGGAGGTCTTTAAAAGACTTCTTCTCCGGGAGTTGCTGAAGCGTAGCATAACCAGCACAATTCTTATGGCTCCCTCGGCCGATCCGGAACAAATTTGTAAAAAGAGCCGTCGTGGGCTCAAAACCGAGCTCGTCGCATCGGATAAAGAACCCAACAATCAGTGAGAAACTATTCGGCGTCAATAGCGCCGGGGGAAGATCTACCATCTTCAGGTACTCAATCACAAAAGGGGGCAACGGAAATCGTAGTCCTTGCGAGAACCCCATCGGATAAACCCTGAAGTACCCAGGAGGAGGATCCAGAACATGGTCCGTCGGCCTCGGCTCCCTCACCTTTCCATAAGGCCCAACATACAGCTGAGCCAAATGGTACTCACCTCGGGTGCTTTCGGGCCTTATGATATACAGATTTGTTAAGTCCAACTGGGACATCCCACCAGCCGCAGCTTTCCTCCGACGCGACCCGCGCTTCTTGGTGACTTTAGAAGACGACGCCCCACCTGGCACGGATGAAATTGGCGGCGGACAGAGGATAGCCGCCGAAGAGGCATCACCCGCCTCGTCCCCTCGAAGCTTGGGTTCAGAACTCGCCTCATCCTCACTTGATTGTTGAGAACCGGCGTCATCTCCCAGTCTCTCCTCGTCCTGAGAAGTGCGCTAATCGATCGTATTCTCCATCTCTGTTTCAAACGCTCGAACTACCTCAAGATTCACTCCAGGAGACGGGTCCTCGTCGTCAAAAGGCCAGTCCGGCTCGTCCAAAGAGGCTGTTAAGTTAAGAGGGGAGGGGACGCTACGGCCGTCAGGGAACGGCATAACAACTATTGCTACGTCCTGAGGGCGGTTCGAGGATCAAAGTGATTTTTCCTAGAAACACTAGATCTAACCCCCTAGGAAGCAAAGTATAAAGAAAAAAGCGAAGAAGATTCAAGAACCTAACCTTGAAAGTTTTTGAAGGTCTGAAGAACACTTGAAGATTTCTGGGAAGCACTTTATCTCTCTAGAAATCTCAGCAGCACTTCAACTCTAGCAAATGCAAATGAGGAAGTGGCTTCGGAATAAGGGGGTATTTATAAACATCCTCCAACGGTCATTACACGTGGCACCCACGCATTGGCCACAACAACGGCCACCTCTCTCCAAACCAATCAGGAGGCACCCATTCAAACCCACTCACGAAAGCATCCCCTACGGCACAACTCAAACTCAGAATAGCCAGGGCATCGGCCACGTCTCAACAACAGCACTCAAAAGCCTGCTTCGGCCTAATAACTACCAGCTTGAGAACCGCCTCGGCTACATTCAAGAGAACTTCACTCCCTTTGCGCCTCAGGCTACGCTTCGACCAAGAGAATGGGGGACCGGGGGACTACCAGCTACACACAAAGAAAAAGTGAAACGCCTCGTCCAAACAAAAGTAAAAACACAACGGCTCACTCATTAATGGTGCCGCTACATCTACCAACACGAGTTTTGCCACAAATAAACAAAACTCAACGTCCTCACAGCAACCCAAGGAACCTTAATAAGACCGCTACGGCCGCTTGTGCGCGCATCGTCGATGATAACCCTGGCATTGCGGCCTTCGTCCAAGGGTTCTCCCACAGGGTTACCTTGGACAGGTTCGCCTAAGGGTTGGAATCACGACTAACGCATAGGTACCGAATCGGCTCATTACTCCCTTGTGCCTCAGATAGTCTTTCGGCCAAAGGAGTGGGGGACTGGGGGACTGTATCGGCCACGAGAAAAGAAAACGTAACGGCCTTAATGCTAAGGGTGCGCTACGGCTTGCCAACAACAAAAGCACTAGGGATCGCATCGGCTACAGAGCCCAGGAATTAGAAACCCAAAATAAAAAATCTAGCGCAACGGCTACATACGCTGGGGGACTGCGTCGGCTCACCAAAGCCAAAAAACCAAGGCAAAACGCTTCGGCTGCATGGCAAGTCAAAGGTGCGCATCGCATCGTCCACATAGACAGAATCAACCATCCTCACTTCATAAGACAAGGTTATCGCTGCGGCCAAAGAGTCATAAGGAAGTTCTTCGGCCCCAACAAATGGCAATAAAACTGGCCAGTTTATCCACCAGAATTCATCACATCATCTACAAAAAAGAAGCGCATCGCCTCGTCTTCAAAAGCACTTCCACAGAGAGCGCATCGGCCCGCATCAAGGCTATGAACTCCCAAGAGCGCTTCAGCTACATCAAACAAGGGAACCGCTTCATCCAAAATCGAAGCAGGAACTCTTCGGCCAGCAAGCACCTTAGGCTCACGCAACGGCCGACCAGAGAGGAACAAGTACTCCCTTTCGCTTCGGCTTCACCTCAGCTCAGAGAGTGGGGGACTCCTGATAGAGTATATGGGCCTGGACCCCATGGCCCACATACTCAGCGGCCCAAAATACACCAACCAAGGTACCGGTGCCATGCGCGTCGTCCAGATGACCCGTGACGTCCGAGGAAGAAGCCATCAGGAATCGGCGTACCACGGCCAGAGGGCCGCATCGTCTTGGGACCGCGTCGTCCGGACCGCGTCGTCCACAAACCTTAGGCAGAACACAGTTTCCTGTATCATTTTACTAAGTATTGTACTCAGCCCATTAGTGGCCTTATTCGCCCAGAGAAGGCATGGTTATTGTAATGGGCCTCCTAAGCCCAAACCCACATTTTTACCTATAAATAGACCCCATGGGGCTAGTTATAGGGGGTTCAAAGTTGAGAAATATAATTACTCACTTTCTCTCTCTAGCTCTCACTTCTCTCTAGAATTAATACTCTATCACATATCAAAGGCGTAAGGTGGGCCAAAGGGGTGCTTGTCCGAAGGAATTTAGTCCAATGAAGCCCCGGAAAGAGTCTAATTTAGAGAGCAAGTTTCTGTATTTACTTTATAGTAATTGCGTAAGACTAAAAATAACTAAAAATGCACAAATTGGACCACTACATTTTTTATCATCCAAAATAGGACTAAACAATTCATTCCTATCAGAAATGCCTCTAAGGGTATTATTTCATAGTAAAATGTTATAATTCATAATAAAATCTTAAAAAATAGTAAAAAAAAATCGTAAAAAAATAATAAAAATAATATTAAAATAAAAAAATAAAAAATATTTTTTTTAAAAAAAATTAATAAAAATAGTAAAAATCGATAAAACAATTTTAAAAAATATGGATACCTTTCCCACCGCCTCCAAGCAGCACTACCTTCAATCGGTAAAAATTTTGCACTTTTTAAAAAAAATCCATTTTTCCCGAAAATGCCAAAACAAATGGCATAATTACTCTTCATACTATCAAATTCTCATTGAATCTGCTATTATTATGGCATTACTACAAATGTTGGCAGATTTTTTTTTTGTTTTTTTTAACAAATTAATAAAAAATAGTAAAATGCCATAAAAAATAAAAAATATGGATAACTCTGATTGGTGAAAATTCTGCCATTATTTGTAAAAATGCCACTATTTTCTGAAAATGCCAACAAAATGACATTATTACTCATCATAATGCCAAAATTATCATTGAATCTGCCATTATTATGGCATTGCTACAAATGTTGACAGATTTCAAACCGGTGATGGGAGCTGGTGGTGCTAGGGGTGGCAGAGGCGGCGGCGTTTTTTTACATTTTTAAAATTTTTAATTAATTTTTTATTTTTTTATAAAAATTATTTTTTTATAAATATTTATAATTTTTTTTATAATTCTTGACATTATTGATTATTTTTTTACGTTTTTTATTATTTCTTTATGATTTTATTATTAATTAAGACATTTCAAAAGCCTCAAGGGTATATTTGTCCAAATTCACATAAATAGTCCTACTAGGGGGAATAAATAACATGTAGTTCTATTTGTGTTCTTGGGTCGCTTTTTTGACCTATTTAGGGAACGAATTCTTTACTTTATTGCTTCTAATTCAGTTTTAGCTAATTTCCTAATTCAGTTTTAGCAAGTTTTGCTTCATGGAGATTGTTGTACATGGACCAACTAGGTCGAGTCTGAAATTGTTAACAGTAACGCCTTGCTTCATAGAGATTGTTGTAGATGACCAACTCGGTCGAGTCAGAAATTGTTAACACTAATGCCTCTTTAATTTATCGTTGCTTACCATGACCGGGTTAGGGTCCTCCTTTACTATGCAACTACGTGCCAGCTTTCAGGACCGACCAATTACAATTTCGGTTCTCTGGAAGCCTCACAATTTTATACACCAGCGTTTGATCTCCTCTGTAACTTCACTGGTCACATGAGTCTCGATTACAGGTTCTCGTTGCAAACAGAGATCGTGTCTTATCTTTGGGTCTTGCCCGCGATTGACTTTTAGCGTCAATGGACAAGAAATCGTGGCTGATTTCTGTGTGCTACCCCTTGCCGGGTTTGATATGATTGTTGGCGTTCATTGGCTGAGTCAATTTGGCTCCGAGGTTTGGGTTCCTTTCTTTGGGATCTTTCTCATCTTTCCATGACAGCATGAGGTTCATCTGACAAGAACGTGCAATTGAGTGGCACAGACACGAAGCAACCTAACACTGCAAGTGTACTTGCTAACAAACCCTCGGAACGCAGACAACACTCTCAATGGCTTATCATCTCATTATGCGGATTTGTTCACTCTTCCATTTGGCGTACCTCCTAAACTCACATGCGATAACTACATACCTCTTCATCCGAGAGCTGGACCGGTATTTGTCAGGCCTTATCGGCGCTATCGCTACCCCTATTTCTAGATTGAGTGCCAATGTGTTCTGAGATGTTGGAGCAAGGAATAATTTAGTCAAGTCATTCACCCTTTTCATCCCCTAGGTTGCTAGTTAAAAAAACATGATGCCTCTTGGTGCTTTTGCATTGATTACAGAGAGCTCAACTCTGAAATTGTGAAAGAAAAATTCTCCATCCTAGTCATTGATGAATTGTTAGATGAACTCCTTGGGGCCAAATTCTTCACAAAGTTGGACCTCCGCTCCGGGTATCACCAAATTCGCATGGCTCTTGAAGACGTTCATAAAAGAGCTTTTCGAACTCATTTGGTTTTACAAATTCGCCGTTCACATTCCAAAGTCCGATGAATGATATTTGCAGGCCGTATTTACGGAATGTTAGTTTTATTTTTTTCGATGACGCCTTAGTTTAATTTACAACAATCTTGGACAACACATGTTCACCATGTTCGTCTCGTCCTAGATGTGCTACATCATAATGGTTTGCTTCTCAAGCAGTCCAAATGTAATTTAAAAGCTGTCCACGTTCATTACCTAAGGCATGTTATCCATAGTAGAGGGGTTAAGGTTGATAAAACTAAGATCCATGCCGTAATGGATTGGCCCACTCATGGCTCAATAACTGCTTTACGCAAGTTTTTAGGCCTTGCTGGTTACTACCGCAAATTTAATCAACAATACAGAGAGATTGTAGGACCTTTGACACAACTATTTAAGAAGAATTCCTTTGTTTAGATAGAAAGTGTAACAAAAGCCTTACACCGGTTAAAACTTTGCCTCTCAACAGTGTCGATGCTATAATTATCGAATTTTCATCAAGCACTACTATTTGGGTAAAAAATATCAAAGGTACAAGGTTGGTCGAAGGGGTGCTCAGTTCGAAGGAATTCAGCCAAATGAAGCCCCTAAAAGTGGCTGACTTTGGGAGCAAGTTTCTTTATTTACTTTACTGCTTTCAATACAGTTTTAGCAAGATTGCTAATTCAGTTTTATCAAGTTTCCAAATTCAATTTTAGCAAGTTTTTAATTCAGTTTTAGTAAGTTTCCTTTATTCTCTTTTAGGACTCTTATATGACCTATATATAGCGGTCCTCAGTTGATGTAAGGGGATTTTTTTGTAGAATTTATTATTGTGTCATGACAAGTCCGGACACCGAATGAATCCCAATAAAATATTTTATTTTCATTCACTCTCTGCTCATTATAGATCCAAAAATTTATTCATCTCTTCACTTGAATTCTATTCCTTTGTCTCGTTCTCGACTTTAGACGAGATCGTGTGTGCGCGCTCTTCACATAGGATTTAATAAATTATATTTTGGGAATAAAACATTGCTAATATTATTTATGCACTTTATCTATCTTTTATATAAAATGTAAGAATAAAACTTTAGTCTTATATGGAGGAATTTCTTAATGCATGCTCCCTCCATCCCAAAAATATCTTCCAAATGAGATTTTGAATGAGATTAAGAAAGTGAGAATTGTGTAGTGGGGAGTTGTGCATAGGAGAGACAAATGTGTAAAAATATTTAGGAAATGCTATGAACCACAAATTATGTGGAAAAGAGAAAATTATTTTTGAACGAAAGAAAAAGGAAATATATACACAATATATATACATATTCCATCTGTCCAAACATGGTTTATCAACTTTTAAACACAAAACTTTCTATTTCGTGCCCTAAACTGTGTAATAATCCAAATGAGTACGGCGGGAGTTATTTTTAAGTTGAAAAATATATTCTAATTTCTAAATATGCTTTTTTTCATAATTGAGCATATTCAGTTGCTTCAACTAAAACTTCATCAATTTCACCCGATTCAACAAATAGTAGCTTGTTGGTTCAAGAAATTACCTGTTTCATCAAACGCTCGGTTTATTAAGGCTTAATCGTCACGGTTTGGTTCATAGTCTACGGACAGCAAACATAAAGTCTCATTCCTTTAATCCAACATAAATATGTGGGGGATTGTTGGAAATATTGAGAGTATTTAATTGAATTAATATTTTACTTCTTATATTCATATTTATCTTTAAATTTTATCCAATTAATTTATAGTCCACGTAGCTATTAGTGCATAGCTTCTCTTCATTTTTTAACGTTACATCTCTTTATGGTTTTACAATGTTAGAATTTAATTTTCATTGAAAGCTTAATGGGCAGTTTCCAAACAACAACTATGACCTCTTATTAGAACGGTTTGTGAGCTGCTAGACATCATTATCATTAAAGTGTAATTATTGTACTCCATCGTTCATTTGCCTTTGTTAGCATATTATATATATGCATGTGTGCGTAGAGGCAAATAAAGATTTGGCCTTCAGACTTCAATTGTTTTTTGCTCTCAAAATATTACTTTGCTAGATTAATTTTATTTTAATCTCGTTGTTCTGTTATCGGTTTACGCCGAAGAGCTCGTTTTATTTTGGGGAAATGTTTTCGCTAGTCAGAAATACTTTCTTGAGGACAACGTTTACGCGACTCGAGCTATATTTTTTTTCTAACGCTTTTTTGCGGGTTTATCCGGCCAATTTCCACCAACAATCTCAAGAAAGTATTTGGCGTCGTATATGCCTGCACACATGATCTCACCAGACTGTGATACACCAGCATGGGAAGCCATTTTCAATCGGATAAACGCTCACAAAAGTCTTCTACATATAATGGTTAGTCTCTCCACTTTCCTACTTACAATAAGTCATACTTAAACTCCACTTTTTAAGAAAAATGTTATTCGTTTATGTAGTGATAAAATGACAACTATGTAAAACAATAACCCACTAAAATTGACGTGTACTTTGTCGTGGTGTGCACTCAAAGTAATTAATCAATACAACAATTATACGTAGTATAATGAAGTAAGGTTCGTATCCACATGGAAATGAATACTTTTCTTTTTATAAAACTAGTAACCAAGGGGGAGATTTAAAGTTGGGATGATTTGATTTAATTAATTTAACATGAAAATGAACGACTTATGTAGTTTACTTAATAGAGATGAAGACTTGGCTTTGCTTTTATCCACTTAATGAAATGTTCGTCGATCCCGGTTATATCTTTAACTATCTTCCTCTCGAATACTCAATCGAGGAGTATATCCAATTCATCGAGGGTAGTTATTAATAACGAGACGCGTTCATTAATAAAACTTACTACCGAATCAATATAGAACACGCGCCGTATATTAACCCGATAGTAGCTATAAAATCAAGATGAAAACGATTGAGATTGATAAACTCAACACAAGCGGTTTATCGGCTTAATCAATATAATTAATTCCCCTTCGGTTATTAATCATGAGACGCATGCATTAACAACCCAAGTTTACTACCGTGAAAGGAACGAATTAATAACAAGCGTATTAATCGATCGATTCTAGTAATAATTAATTTATGAAACAAAACTAGTCGATCCTTTAAGTAATGCTCAAAATATTAATATGAAATAGGAATAAGAATTAATTAATATTCAAGGAAGAAGATTAAAGAAAATAACTTACAACTTACAATTCATTAAGCTTCAAAGTAGCAAAACCAAGATGGAAGAGTTTAGCTCCTCATTTGGAGAGTAAACATGAAAAAAAATATAAAGAAATAACTTGTCTAAACTGAGCTTGGAAGTATATGTGAATTGGTCATTTTATTGGGAAGGAAAGGGGTCTGATACCCGACCAGGTATATAGGATACCCGACCGGGTATCTTAGGCAATTGCCTAGAAAGTCACTTTTTTGGGCATACCCGATCGGGTAAGGGTATATACCCGATCGGGTATGTGACAAATCTTTATGAAAATTTGCTCCCACGATCATTTGTCTTCGGATTTGATTTGGACAGTCGAATCAAGCAATTACCCGATCGGGTATGTGAAATACCCGACCGGGTACATGAGTATTTTTTCCAAATCGAAATCTTTCTTGCCTCCTTGCACTTTCTTTGATCTTTTAAGGTCCAATCTTGATCCCTTGGATGATCTTTGACTTGTTTAGCTCAGAAAAATCCTAATCTAACCAAATTACAAATAAGAATGAAAATAAAGTATTACACCAAAAGTGTGTAATTTCCACAACTAGAAGTCTAGAACTAATAAAAACTAGTTAAAATAGAAACATACAATCGGAAATTACATGAATATCAAAAATCAAGTTTAAACTTAGTTTGTAGTGATGATAATTTTATGGCGGTTGTCTCTCGGAGTTGTAAAACTAATGATGTGAATGAGTGGATGGTAGACTCTGGGGCTATCAAACATATTTTTTTGAACGAAAACCAGCCTCTATTCATATCATAAGTTTCAGGATCATTACATCAATGAAATGAAAAACAAATCTGACACCAACTAGACACCAACAACTACGACTATAAACCCTATGGTCAGACTTAGAGACGATCATTCCTGAAAGAGCAACACGAATCGCTAACCATGTACTAGGCTTGACACAGCCATCCCAGTTTCCAAAGATCCAAACATACCCAATGACATGAAAAAGGCTAAAATCCCAAACAAACTGACACACCTAACAAGAATCCAAATGACAAAATAATAAAATCTCATCGGAGAAGGACAAAGCAGAAGAAGAACTAAATAAGCAAAATAAATGTCCTGAACCCTAGTGCCTCGTTCAACCCCTGGTGGTGGTTCAGGAGGAGGCCGGACCTTCGTCGCTCGATTGATTACCTCTCTCGCTATCGCCCCGGAGTTAGATTCAGAAACTCCATCATCATCTATCAGTATCGCACTCGCCATAAAACCCAAACCCATGCCATTGAATTGATCGATCAACTTCTCCTCCACGCCAACCATGTCCGTCGCTGCTACCACAATCGTCCAAACCTCGCGCACTACGACGCCAGTGATGCGTCGATAACTAGCGTCGCACCAAGACGGCGAAAAATTGCACCCTAAGCTCTCGCTAGGGAAAACCGACGGGGCTATCAAGCATACTTGTAAAACAAAAATGATTTTGCCTCTCCTATACTACTATAGGAGATGACGAAGAGCTCGTGTACCTAGCAGACTCAAAAACTGCTAAGATGCATGGAAAAGGGAAAGTTCTTCTTAATCTCACATCGGGGAAAACTTTATCACTAAATGATGTGCTTCATTTGGTTATGCGGGGACGGAGTAGGGCTGAGTTTGGCGCCGCCTAGCCTATCTGTTTACTCTGGTCGCACGGAGTAGGGATGAGTTTGGTTATGCAGGGACGAAGGATTGATGGTCTTTGGCAGCCAAAGGCCATGGAGGATCAATTAGCATGGTACCGGTGGCACGACCTCCTCCTAAACCACCACCATGGGATGTACGAGGTGCTAGATCGAGTTCGTGAAACTTTTTCTTGTAGTTTTTATCTGTTTATTATTTGTTTTCTTGTGTCCACTTTTGTTGTTGGTTTTGACAGTTTATTTGAGTTTTTTTGCCTCTCTTTATGTCATTGGATATGGTTGGATCTATGAGAACATGTTTGGCTGTGTCAAGCCCAATACATGGTTAGCGATTCATGTTGCCCTCTCAGGGGTGACCGTCTCAAATGGTGTTACAGTCATAGTTGTTGGAGTTTCAGTTGGTGTCAGTTTTATTTTTCCTTTGCTTGATGTAATGATCCTGAATCTTTTGATATGAATAGAGATCTGTTTTGATGATAAAAAAACTATTACAGATTTTAGGATTTACTTGATTAGTTTTTTATTTTAAATTTCCATCTTATTGAATTGTAAATTCTGAAATCTCTGTTTATACGATTGCCCCGTTATGTACTAATGCATTTTCAATTTTTTACTAAAATGCATGTAATAGTCGAGTATCAAAATTGTGATGTATTGAATTATAGATAGTGTTCATGAGAAAAGTAGTTATGAATTTTAATTTTGATTAAACATTATATTATGTACGTGCAACATTAAAACTTAGATAACATGTACAGTTCTTAGTCGCATAACATGCACATTGTGTGTCCAATTTTTATCGTAAAAATAAGCTAGGACTTGCACTCTACGTAGAGTCCAATTTGGCAAGTAATGACCTTGCGAATTATTGGTATAATTTTGCGGTTTTTCTTACTCTTTTCGAGGAGTAGCATTCTTAATTTCTCATCAGGGCTGGCCTGACGGGAACTGCGTCAGGCCGAGACCATTTGGGGTCTTCTCAGTCAAAATTTTTCATGAAAGTTTTTATACATGTTCTTCATCAAATGTAGATGATATCTACAAAATTTCAGCTTAAGATTCAATCGGAAAGTCGGTTAAATAAATTATCGAAACATATTGTGTATTACTTATGTACATAAAGCGCAATATGTTTCAATGTTTTATTTAACTGAATTCCCGATTGAATTTTAAGTTGAAATTTTGAGGAGATAATCTACTACACTTTATGATGAACATGTTCAAAAAATGTAATCACATAATTCCACTGATAAGGACCCTAAACGGCCTTGGCCTAACGACGTTCCCTTCAAACCGACCTGATATGAATTGTCCTTTCTTTCTGAGTATCGCAAGAAGTTATGCTAACGATATCCATATCCCCCCTGCTTTTCAATCGGTCTGTTGTAGTATAATTTGATACTCTATATTCTGATCTTCTCATTTTAATCACATCACATGCGTTGCAAATTATTCGTTTTTGGCAACCATAAAAGTATACGTGCCTTAAGAATTTTCTTTTGGATTGTTTTCAGTCCCAAACCAGACCAGACCAGACTTTCGTAGTTATAAAATACACAGAGACCAGACGTTTACCAGACCAGACCAGTTCAGATCAGACCAGACCAGATTAGACCAGACCAAACCAGACCAGCAAATTTCAGTCCAAAATAAAACATCCTAATCACCAAACAAGTGATATGTTGTAATATTTGTGTTACACCTTACCGGCCGGATTGATATAAAGTTGACCTTTTCTATAAGACTTCAATTTTAATATTTTATCAGAGTAAGATCGGATTGTGATTTGATTATTTATTAGCAGTCATGATTAATTAAGGTAACTCATTTAGGACATGTTCGATCAGCCCATTCTCATTTATTCAATTTTCTCTTTATATTTTTATCATTTGTTTTTAAGCCCGAATTGGACGAAGAATGTCTGATCCTAAAATATTTGTCTCAAATCAATTTAGTACTCCGTATAAAGTTGACATTCTACTCTTCAAATTTGGGTCTTAACATAGTATTTTGTGGGATAGACGTCATCACTACACACACTTTTAGGTGCAAAATCTTTCAAATGTATACTACCTCCTTAACGAGGAATGCTCAAGTCCATCCGGAAGACGGGAGGTGCCGTCCGAACTTTACTGTTTGGGGAGGTTCCCGGTGGAATGTTTTGATGAAATTTTTTGAGCATGTTCCTCGTCAAGTCTAGTTTTTTCATACTAAATTTCAGCTCAAAATTCGATGCGGAAGGTATTCAAATAAATTCTTGAAACATACTGCACATTTTGCACACATATAATGTGCAGTATGTTTCAAGAATTTATTTGAATGCCTTCCCGATCGAATTGTGAGCTGAAATTTGGTATGAATAAACTAGACTTGATGAGGAACATGATCAAAAAATTTCATCATAAAATCCTATCGAGAACCACCTCAAACAGTAATGTTCGGACGGAGCCTCCCGTTCCTCCGGATGGACCTCAGCATTCCTCCCTCCTTAACATATATATCTTCTCGTTTAAAAGTATGTGAGATTAAGATAGTGAAAGGATGTACTACGTATAATTTTTTGAGTATACGATGGGAATACAATGAAATAGTCTGTTGGAATGAATGATAAATTCCAAAAAAAAAGTTGTAATGATGTATTCTTTTCAAAATAATTGAGGGTATGATGAAAAAATTTAGAAATGAAAAGATATGAATGTTACGACCTAAAAAGAAACTGAGAAGATCCAAATGTTACGGGAAAAATATAAGCAAAACAAAAGCTAAGGGCCTGTTTACTAACAGAGATATTTTCCAGTTTTCCAGAAAACTGGAAAACTGGAAAACAGAAAACAGGAAACGTGTTTACCAAAGAAAATTGATACTCCCTCCGTCCCTAAATAAACTTCCAACTTTCCTTTTTCGTCCGTCCCAATTAAAACTTCCACTTTCCCTTTTTGGCCAGAATGTGTGGTTCACAACTATTCTTACACAATTCTATCTCCTCTGCACAACTCTCCACCACACAATACCCAATATCTTAAACTGTATGCCAAACCTATTTGGAAGTTTAATAAGGGACGGAGGGAGTAGAAAACTGGAGAAAGGAAAGCAGAAAAACGTGTTTACCAAATCGTTTTCCAAAACGAAAAAAAATGAGACATGTCTCTCTTTTCCTTAATGATTTGGAGAAGTGTCTTTTACTAGTTTTCCAAATTTAGAAAACGAAGATGCTACAGTGCCACTGCAATGAATTTGCATACTTACACCTAGTGGTGGGTCCGGTCCCGCTCCGATGTCGATTCCATTCTGGTACCTTAATCCTCGTACCTTACCCCTTACCCCTTACCCCTTACCCCTTACCCCTTACCCCTTACCCGTACCCTACCCTACCCACCCCAACCCCCCCAACCCGCGTACCCCTTTTCCCTACAATGACCCCACCCCCTACCACATGCCCCTACCTCGGCCCCACCCTACCCTACCCCCACCCCTCGTATATTACCTCCTACCCCTACCTTACCCCTTACCACACCCTAGCGCCATCCTACCCCCTACCCTTCCCCTACCTCGGCCTCACCCTACCGCCATCCTACCCCCAACTCCCTACCTTACCTCTACCTTACCCCAACCCTTCCCACTAACCCCACCCTTACCCCTAACCATGACCCTAACCCACCCACTACCCCCACCCATACCTTCCTTACCCCGACCCCTACGAGTTGGTATGGGTGGGTATGGAGGGTTGTAGGGGAGTATGGGTAGAGTGTGGGTCTTGGTAAGGGTAGGGGTAGTGGTCAAGGGTGTGGAATTGGGTGTAAGGTGTAGGGTGGGGGTACGAGGTATAGGGGAGGCGTAGGGATTAGGGGTATGGGTGCACGTACGAGGTGATCGACCCCACATATTATATTATATATTTGTGTTCATAAACGTTTGTGTGTCTATATATGTATAAGGTTATTTTAGACATTTTAATGTTAAACGGTGTTTTAAACCTTTTGAAGTAAACATTAACTTACAACATTTCTTATTTTATGCTCCGCTTATTAACGCGGGTCTTAATAAGCACCATTTAGTAACGTACCCATGAAGTAAATGTGTCCTCATTCTTCTGGATGATCACAGAAGTGGGTGAGAAAATATATGAACATGTTTTCAGATTTGAAAATGAAAAACTAAAAAATAGAAATAGAAAATTGGAGATAGAAAAACTGAAAAATAAAAACAGAAAATTGGAGAACGGAAAATAGAAGTAGAAAACATGAAAATATCTGTGTTAGGATGTTTTTACTTGGACTGTAATTTGTCCCAGGTCAGACCAGACCAGTTCAGACTAGACCAGACTTGGATAGTTATAAAAATACAAAGAAACCAGACTTTACCAGACAAGACTAGACCAGATCAGAACAAATCAGACCAGACCAGACCATACCAGACCAACAAATAAAAATATCCTTAGTAAACATGCCCTAAGATTTTCATAGGAACTCGGTATATTTGTTTCTTTTCCGACGGGCCAAAGCATTCGTAGTGTATAAGTTGTATTTCCATTTTTGGAAATTGGGTCCACATCATTTTGGCAATCCCTTCCACTTTTGGTAAAAAAACACAAACCACTTGCACCATCGTTTATTGCCACTGGTGGACCGAATGAGATGTTTTTGATGGAGCGTACGTAGTGAAGTTGGTCCACTGATTCGCTTGCAAGTTGAAATTGTGTACTTGTACCATTGAATATGTGTGTGAACTTATATATGTACTTGCATTTTTGTTTTATAACCAGACATAAGTTCTTGTCTTACAAAACATTAGGCTCAAGTTGGGGTCATGATAAGAGAGCTAGAGAGTACCATTCACAGAAATGATGTCATTTGACATTTACTTAATTAGCTTGAGATTTACTGAGTATCATTTAGAACATAATTCACTTGAAAGACTCTTACTTGTTCTTAACTACTTCTAACTCTCTATTTTCCAATATTTAAGTTAGACTTAACATTATTATTACATGACGAATCATAGGGGGTGGGCGTAACAGTTTGGTTTAACCGAAATCGGACCATATGCAATTTGGTTTGAGTTTGGTACTATTTCTTCCAAACCGTATTAAACCGAACCGAACCAAACCGAAACCGATAAAAATCGAACAAAACCGAACCAAACTAAAGAAACTCAAAAAAACTTTCATATATTATTAAAATTTGTGGTTTGATTTTGTTTGGTTTGGTTTGGGTTTACTTAAGTAAACCGTTTGGTAAACATTTAATTTGCTCAAACCGAATGGTTTGGTACTACTTTGGTTTGATTTGGTTTAAAACGAAAAAACCGTAAACCGAACCAAACCCTGAACAACATATATATATATATATATATATATACACTTTGTATTTATCTCCACTCTTCATTTTTAAGATATAAATAAATAATTTAGACATGAAAATACATATTTAAGCATATATTCGTATCATTTTAATTTTACACATTTCATACATTCATTATGACAAAGTTAGCTAATACGACATATTTGTATTTATTATGTTTGGCGATAACAATAGCAAATAACATTTATATTTTTACATGATTCATTTGAATAAAATTGTGAATATTACAACATTGGTATCACCGACTCTTTTAGTTTTTTTGAATATTTTATGTGATATTATAAATGCTAATCAACTATCTTATTTTTTGTAAGAAGTGAATTTTTGTAGTGATAAAAAAGATGTTAGAAGTTTTAATTTATAATATTTTATTATTTATATTTCTATCTTTTATTTCCTTTTACATTTTATTTAAATAATCAATAAATTAAAACAAGATGAGATAGACTACTCCTTTTATTTTTAATTCTAAAATATAGAACTTGATCAAATAAACATAAGCAAACGAATCAAATCAAACTAAATTAAACATAATGTTTTTTACTTTGGTAAGCCGAACTTTAAACCGAACCGAACCGAAACCAAACCGAAACACAAATAGTTTTAGTTTGGTACAAATTCTTCCAACCCGAATAAACCGAAACCGAACCGAAACCGAAGAAAACCGAACCGTAAACTGAATTGCCCACCCCAAGATCACTTAGAGCCTGTTTGGTAATACCCAAATCGGCTGTATTGGCTGATTCTGCTGAAATTTATGAAGTTCTGGCTGAAGTGGCTATATTGGCTGATTCTGCCGATTTAAGAAAAAATTATATTTAAAATATGTGTTATTAATAAAATAGAGAAAAAATTATATGGAAAAACATCTAAATGATTCTCTAGAGTAACTTCAGCCAATACAACAAAAAAAGTAACTACAACCCAGTGGCGGATCCAGAAAGTGTAACGGTTGGGGGCACTCAAATGGAGGGCCTAAACCGTATTCACTCCGTACAGCCTGTTGTACGATGAGCACCGTACAATGGGTATTTTATGTTAAAGATATATGTATAACGTTTAAAAGAAATGAGTATTAGTATTAAATCAGTGTATTGATATAGCATAATTGAGCATTAGAAACATGCAATAGAGTATCATGATTCATGATCTACATGTAATATATATGCTAAAAATCAACTTACTCATTTAACTATTTTGTCATTGTATCATCATCAAAATACTTAGTGTGCTACTTTTGCAATTCAATGTCAATAATCATTTATTTTAAGCGTTATACTCATCTTTTTAATATATATAAAATACACGATTGTATGGTGATCACTGTATAAATGGATGTACAGTATAATTTGACACCTACATCAGATAAATCTATTAGGAAACAATAGAGCGGAACTTCTCGACCGACCCGAGTGAATCCGGTTTTGAATTTGTTTTGGTTTATGCATCTCTAATGTAATAAAATTAAATTCCTAATTTATGAATGATATTATTTTCATTCCAATATCTTTGGGTATTGAGGCACACCCTAAAGGAAGTGAGATAATGTGATTTTTAAAAATAGTATAAATGTTTTTACACCACATAAATATTACTCTGTATCAAATATTGTTTAATACATATCTAATGGGACATATAAAAATGAAATTTGAAAAAAATGGATGTAGAATCTTATATGGCGTGTTATTCTTGTACGAAGTCTATTTCAAATAGTTTGAATTTTTATTTTGTTTATAATCACTCTTGAATGTCAAATTCTTAGGAATACAATATTATTGCTTCTTAAGTAGTGGTATTTATACTACTTATTTGCTTATACTTTATTATAAAAGTATAAGTTTAAGAAGTTTGGCTCTAGAATGTGTTGTACACTCAAGTAGAAAACTAAACTAAGTGTTGAAAGTTGGAACAAATTGATGGGGCATTCATTTTTTTGGTTGGGGGCACACTCATAATTATTTGTCAAATATAATTTTTTTTAACTAATTCTTGAGAGTTTATTGGGGGCATGTGCCCCCATTGCACATAAGCTCCGTCCGCCCCTGCTACAACCTTACCTTTTTTTCTTATTATATTCTGGAATACCATGTTGCCTTTAATAATAATAGTTATTTTTGTTTAAAAAAACATATAAAAGAATAAATTGAATTTCCAAAAAATAAAGTGAGTTTTATATTTATTTAGTATTAGTAATAAGAGACATTAGTTTTCCTTATAGGATACCCAACTAAAACAATAGTTTGTGTTGAAAAATATGCGATGAAAATGTTCGTGTATTTTAAACATAAGATATGACGATGAAAAACTAATTGATATAAATTTCTCATTTATTTTAAAATTTTACATTTTTAATTTACTAATAAAACTGCCTTTCTAATCACACTTAATATAGGAGAAGCATTTAACCAACAAAAAAAATAGGAGAAGCATTTAAAAATACGAATTGAGATTTTCAAACTAAAAAACTCAAGGGAAAATGGAAACTAATAATCCAACCTTTTAGCGGTCTTCTTTCAATAATCCCACCTTTTGATTATTCATGAATAATCCAACCTTTGCGCCTCATCTTCATTCATTGGTCCCTGGTCGGTTAATGACCTACTATTCCAAGTTACTTTCTTATCTTTCCAAAATATTATCTTTGTGAAAGATGAGATTTATGGTATAATAATTTGCAAAGATAAGAAAATAGCTTGGAATAGCAGGCCATCAACCGGTCAGGGACCAGTGAATGAAGATGAGGTGCAAAGGTTGGATTATTCATGAATAATCAAAAGGTGAGATTATTGAAAGAAGACCGCTAAAAGGTTGGATTATTAGTTTCCATTTTCCCAAAACTCAATGGTACTGATAAAGTATAATACTCCGTATAATATTACCTCCGTCCCAAAATGGTTCATCATATTGATTATTTTTTGTCAATGATGGCAAATTTGAGACGATGATTTTAATTATTATATCGTATACAATTTTAAATTTTATACTTTTACGAAAATATTTCGAATAAGAAACATTTTGATATCATTAGTCAAAGTTGATTGTTATTAACCAAGAAAAATCAATTTGACGACGAATCTTTTCAGAACGGAGGGAGTAAGTAAATTGTGAGTACGGGGGTGTTCGGAACTAATTCTGCTTCTGCTTCTTTTTTAAAGCAGAAGCAGAATCAGAATCGGTTTTCAGAAACCGGTACCCTCCCAACTTCTAAAAAAACTGATTCTTAGAGTAAATTAGAGCACCAGAAGTGCTTCTGGAATTTCACTCAAACACTTCAGCTTCTGCTTCTGCTCTCTGAAGGAGCAGAATCAGTTTTGAGAATCAGATCCAAACACCCCCTACATACATACACATTGTGTGATTCTCCTAAATAAAAATAAATCATATTTATCTATATTTTTATATTGTCCATAAAATTATAGGATTTGTATTTTCTATTACATCTTAAAAAATTAATTGGCTTAATTAGAAGTACGTCGTATATAATAGTGACATGGTCAATGGTATGCTCCAGAAAAGTTACTCTTTTATACATTTTCTCCGTTCTTTTTTAGATACAACACTTCTATTTTTCACGTTTGCCAACACTACTTTGATTATTAATGTATATAATTCGTTGTAAGTAAAAAATAATATTTCTGAAATTTAAATTGAGACGAATTGAACAACATCTTAAAAAAATGTCTAATATATTAATAAATAAAATATAACCAAAGTAGGACATGCGATTAGTGTAAAAATCAACGGTTTAGTATAAATATTTATTTTGTATCATTTTATTCCAATAAATGGAATTACAAGAGCACGTTGAGGTCTAAATGTAACACCCCGGTTTAGTGAGCTAGTTATATAAGTAATTATTATTTTTGAGTTAGTTAACTGAGTTATTATATGAATAATGTGATTTATTGTTTGATCATGTGTTGTTCTGGCAGGTAACGTGGACCGATAAGCTCTAATAATTTTAAGTGAAGAAGTAATAATGTTTTAAAGCTTAATCAGTTTATTATTTGCAATTGAAATCTAAAGAGCATAATAATGGTGCCGTGTAAAAAGAAAAGAACTAATACTTAAAGTGAAAGATTAAGTGATATGTACTCGGGAACAAGTTCCCACAGAGTTACAGAGTTACAGAGTTATCAGTTTCAGAGAGTCCGATATGTTTAGTGGGTCGCTCCCCTGAGCTGTCGGATTGGTGCCTTTGAGTACATATCACGGGCCCACAGAGTAAAATTAGCCACAAAGAGTAGTACAGAAAGTTGTTTAATGAGATCTCCTTAAGAAAGTTTTACAGAAAGTTGTTTAATGAGATCTCCTCCAGAAAGTTTCACAGAAAGTTGTTTTGAGATCTATTTCAGAAAGTTTTACAGAAAGTTGTTTTGAGATCTCTTTCAGAAAGTTTTAGAGAGATGTTTTGAGAATGAAATTTTGAGATCTCTCCAGCGGTTTTGAGAAATTATTTTAGAAAATATTTTCCTTTGAGATCTCACTAAGAATGTATTTGAGAGGTTATGTGTTAGTTATTTGTTCAGTGCCTACTTATAGCCTAAATTTATTTATTGATAAATTGGCATAGACTTCTAGATATTTTTGTGGATACATAGTGACTTACTTAGCGTAAAGCTTATCAGTTTTCTTTCTTCGCATGTACAGATACTAAGGGTAAGGCCAAGGCCTAGGAAGGTGACGATGGAGTGGAACGCGTGCCAAGATGAGTTAACCGGAACGACCTTGGCGGCTTCTAGCTAGATAATATTTGGTTTCAGTATTTCAGTGTTATAATAAAGTGATTTATATTACTTTATTTTTATTTAAGGATTTGATGTTTGAATAAATTCCTGGATCCAGGTGGTTATCACATTTGCTGGTGATAACTAGATTTTATTGAGTTTTTAATTGGAGTTATATTTTAGTTATGTTTGAGTTTTTATCAGGGTTATTTCTTAAACAAACGACCGTTATATTACAGTTTATTTTTAAAAGTAGTGTGCTAGTGTAACGTTTCCTTTAACCTTGAGAGGGGCGTTACAAGTTTGGTATCAGAGCCCAGGTTGTCCCGTAACTTCATTTGTCACCGTACACGTTATCGTCATCTTCCAAGTAAGTATTTAAAGTTAATTTTAGAGTTCTGTACATGAATTAGAATAGTTCGTTAGATGGAGGGCTAAAGTAAGAATGCCTTTATGGTTTAGATGTATAGTGTATATTTATATTAGCAGTGAGTTGTTCTCATTTGCTTTAAGAAAAATGAGGAGCTAAAGGTTGTTCTTAGTTGGTAACAAGAAAAATGAGGAGCTAAAGTACTGTCAGTGATGAAGACGAAAACAAGAATGAGTATGGTAACAATGACATGGAGGGATAAGGTGAGTGTTGTTGGTATTAGTTAGATAGAAAAGTCAAGTGAGAGTGATCTGAGAGTAATACGTTCTCAACTCGTAAAACCTTTGTTATTACGAGTTATTCAGATTAGATTTTATTTGAGTTCCTATATTCTTGGTTTAGGTTTTGTATTTCATTTATGAAGTACCCAAGATTGTTATTTAAAAACACCATCGTTCAAGTTATACACCTCTAATTACGTATTCGCAGCCTTCCATTTTAGCCTCTGTTGATCTTACAACATGTATTCCTCATACAGAGGTTACTCATGATTAAACTCCGAGTTAATTTTACAAAAAATGTCATATAGTCTTTATCTTCTCATGATTGAGTAAATAAATTACGTCACAGTCAGTACTATTCCAGTTTCGCTTTTATATAGCTTGTACTTTATTTATGGTATAAGTTTTTTATTTAGTTTTAAGTAAGAATAACAATGAGTGTGTCTGATACTTTTTTTTAAGCATCACATGCAACTGAGTTACATGAGATGAAGAATTTCCATAAGTATACAAATCAGTTTGTTGTGTATTTTTTTATTCATTTAGGAAATGATTGTTTTTTTTTAAATGACCATGCTATTTACATTATCTTATTATATTTTTGTATGAAAAATAAATTCAAAGAAGTTATAGTTATAGCTAAACTTTTGTGTAAAATGTTGAAACTTCCATTTGGATTTCGAAAGTTCTTAAGCAGTTGATTAAAATGTTTTATCATTAGTATCATAAGCTACATGATTTTTCTGGAGTGTTGAGTGTCGGTATTTCATGTTTGGAATCTTGAATTGTTGGGAGGGCCACTCATCAATTTGATGATTCCAATATTAGATACCGGTGGTCAAACATGATTTTAATATATGATCAATGATCACGATATCGAAAGTATATGGTCATCAAGTTGCAAATGCACATTTGAAATGAGTTTTGAAGTGTGTGTTGGGTAATCATAAAATGTGTTTAGTGATTTTACCTGAATTCAAATAAGTAAATTGTTTTACGTGATATATAAGTCCGTTATTTAGCTATTTTCCCAAAAGTGTGTTTGAGAAGAAGTTTGAATTTTCAAATGCCCTAAAGAACTTTTATTTTTGAGAATATTTTCAGCCTCAACAATGAGATTCAAACGATATTGTATATTTTATTTTACCATGGTTGTCCTAATATGACTTCTTTTTATCATTTGATTATCAAAGATATTGGCTCGATCTCACCACTCAAATTTCTCTAGAATGTCCGGCCATTCAAGTCTATATGTGTGATTCAAAAGTTTTTAGTAGTATCTGGTTCTTAGAAGTTAGATTACAAGAGACGAGTGGAAGGATTATATTAAACCACTCCTTGGTAAATCATGAGTCTTAATTATGATCTCCTACACACAATATAGGGATTGGTGAAGGGTGCCTCATAACACTATGATCTAGAGTGAATATTTCAGTAGAATAAAGAATATGGTAATATCAACATCTCAATTAGCCATTACGTATGAGTATTGGTTGAGGATATCCCACTTAGTTTGTGTGGGGAACTAGTATACTCTGTGAGTAATAGAGGTATTGGTGGGAGTAAAGAGTATAGAGTTTGGCACCAGAAACTATTCTTTTATTATAAATCATCAGTAACTCAAGGGCTTAAAGCTCAACGGTTGAGTAAGTTGTATTATGTGATTTCTTTATTTAATTAAATTAGTTTCAGTCAAAATTAAGAGTATATGGAACCAGTAAGATTTTCTTAGATTTTCTTTTGAAAGGTATCAGTGTAGATTCCTTGCTTAGTTTATTACTTCTATTTGAAATCAAAAGAGCAAAGTTAAAAGAGTTTTGTAAATTAATATAAACCAATTATTGAGTTAGATGATAATCCTCCTACAGCTGAATAAGATAGCAAGGAGATAGAGTTATAAAGTCATTAATAAAACAAAAGATTATATGTTGTCAAGTATTTTGTGTTGGACATTTATGAGTTCGACAACATCAAAATTTTGTTAGATAGAACTTTTATGACGTCGTTCATTTAAGAAACACAAAAACTCAAAACTAAGCAAACCATTCCCTTGGTATTAACATTTTAATGTTAACCCACATACTGATTTTCTAGAAAGAGTACAAGAAGAGTTTTTTTCCCTCTAGATATTAAGGCTATTAGCTTCAATTAATAAATTGTTTTCAAGGATTGAAGGAGACTAATGATCAGCTTACTAGGAATAGTTGTTCTTTTTCTAGCTCAAATTTCAAGATAAAAGGAAATTCTAATTATAAATTATAAACTAGATTCAGCTTTCATGACTACTTCGGTATACTTTTCCCATGAAGTTATAGTTTTGGTTACAGAGGTACAGAACCATAAGAAAGTTTTTCTTATGTTGAAAATTTAATTTGAGATGCTTGAGTGGTTTAAAAAAAGAGTTTAGTAGTTTAATCTATTTTAGACTTTAAAAAGAATTTCTTTTGATATATAAAAGGTAAGTCAGATTACGGTGGAATATTAAAAGAAATGAAGATTTCCTGTTATGCCTTAGAAAAGATTTTTTTTATATGTGGAGAGCCACCTTGACAACAAATAGTACAAGTGTAACATAGCGAAAGAATGATTTTTTTTCTTTCCTAAAGTTATAAATGATGTGCTCGATATGAGTACTTTTGACGCACAAGAAGAAAAGATATCTCAAGGATTCAACAGTAGATATATAATACTATGTTAGTATCATTACTGAGTATAACCATCATTAAAGTTTCATAGCACTGATATCATGAACGGGCCGTGACGTGCACTTTGTCGTGATGTGCACTCAAAATAATAATACAATACAACAATTATACGTAGTATAACGTAGTAAGGTTCGTATCCACAGGGAAAGGAATACTTTTCTTTTTATAAAACTAGTTACAAAATGGGGGGTTTTAGTTTGATTTGGTTTAATAATTTAAACACGAAGATGAACGAGTTATGTGGTTTAATTAATGAGAAGACTTGACTTTGCTTTTATCCACTTAATGAAATGTTCGTCGATCCCGGTTATATCTTTAACTATCTTCCTCTCGAATACTCAATCGAGGAGTATATCCAATTCATCGAGGGTAGTTATTAATAACGAGACACGTTCATTAATAAAACTTACTACCGAGTTAATATAGAACACGCGCCGTATATTCACTTGATAGTAGCAATAAAATCAAGATGAAAACGATTGAGATTGATAACCTCAACACAAGCGGTTTATTGGTTTAATCAATATAATTAATTCCCCTTGGCTTATTAACCATGAAACGCATGCATTAATAACCCAAGTTTACTACCGTGAAAGGACCGAATTAATAACAAGCGTATTAATCGACCGATTCTAGTAATAATTAATATATGAAACAAAACTAGTTGATCCTTTAAGTAATGTTCAAAATATTAATATGAAATATGAATAGGAATTAATTAATAGTCAAGGAAGAATATTAAAGAAGATGAATCCTACTATAGTTAATGTCAAGATGTTAACTAATTGTCATCTTAGTAACACTCCCTAATATTAACATAGAGGAAGAAATAGCTATTACTATAACTAATGTCAAGATGTTAACTAATTGTCATCTTAGTAACACTCCCCAACATTGATATAGAAATAGTATTTAAAGGAAGAATTAATATTCAAGGAAGAAGATTAAAGAAGATAACTCACAACTTACAAGTTCATTAAGCTTCAAAGGAGCAAAACCAAGATGGAAGAGTTTAGCTCCTCATTTGGAAACTAAACATGATAGAAAATATAAAGAAAACACTAATCTAAACTGAGCTAAAGAATATATGTCAATTGGTGATTTTATTGTGAAGGAAAGAGGTGTATTTATAGGCTTTTGGGAGCTGCAGGGTCTGATACCCGACCGGGTACATGAGTATTTTTTCCAAATCGAAATCTTTCTTGTCTCCTTGCACTTTCCTTGATCTTTTAAGGTCCAATCTTGATCCCTTAGATGATCTTTGACCTGTTTAGCTCAGAAAAATCCTAATCTAACTAAATTACAAATAAAAATGAAAATAAAGTATTACACCAAAAGTGTGTAATTTCCAAAACTAGAACTAATAAAAACTAGTTAAAAATACAAACATACAATCGGAAATTACATGAATATCAACTCCCCCACACTTAGCTTCTTTACTCGTCCTCGAGTAAAGTCCAATGTTTAACAGTTGCAAGTCCTCAAGAGTTCAACAATCAACAAGAAAAAGCAAAAGACCACCAAGGGTAAAACATGAGTTTTATATTGAATGTTTTACTCAACAAACAATATCTTCTTGGGTTTCATGGCCTTCTATGCTCATCTCTTTTCTTCTCCTCTTTTCATGTTCAAGAGATTAAATAATGTCCTATAAAAATAACTATATATATCTCATATCTCTCATTTTGCCCAAGAGCCTTTTTCAGGTTTTCATCCTAGCATCTCTTTTTTTTTTTCACTCACTCATTTTTTATAAGCACTTTTTGCTTAGATTGCCCGTTTTTGGGTTTTCAACCTAACTAGCATTTCTTTTCTTTTCTTTTCTTTTTTTTTGAATTTTTTTTTGAAGAAAATAATGCCAGTTACAAGGTATCAAACTTATGTACGTACCAATAAGTGACTCCCCCTCACTTAGCTCGAAGCACTGTCCCTAGTGCTCGTATCCGTCATACCCGGGCTGAAACAGACATCCTCGTAGCCTTGAATTGTCCCCTTGCATTTGAATTTTCGGCCGTATCCCTCTTCGGTGCCATTGATGCCCTTTTGACGCTTTGAAATTTAGACTTGGTGTTTTTGGGGTAGGGTTTTGGATTTTTGGGGAGGGGGAGAGATGGTGTAATTGGTGGGTACGATGTGGAGAGGAGAGTAAGGGAAGTGTTTGGTGGTGGGTTGAGGGAATTTGGTTGAGTGATGATGGAGATATGGAAGGAAAAGGGTAAAAAAAATGGTGGGTTTGGGAGAGAGAAATCGGACATTGGGGTTTTGGGGAAGAAGTGGCTTGAATTGGATCTGATTTGGGGTAAAAAGCTCAAGTACCCGATCGGGTGGTTTGAATACCCGACCGGGTATTTCGTTTATTTTTAAAAACTCGTTCCAGGGGTTCGTACCCGATCGGGTGTTGTGGATACTCGATCGGGTGAATCGCGTCGTAGGAAATGATTTTATTTTCATGAATTAGACCCGATCGGGTCTTGACCTTGTTTTCAGTCCCAAGCAAGATCGGGTGTGGGATTTCTTGCCACAACTCTGCCTTTTTCATATGTACCCGATCGGGTGGAGTAGTGGAGCCCGATCGGGTACACTACACTAGGGCGTGATTTTGTCCATTTTTTTTAAATCTTTTTGGAATGGATCCGATCGGGTAAGTGATGATGACCGATCAGAGGTTTCCCAAACCTTTCAAAAAAAATGATTTAATCCCCCTTTTATTTGAGAAGTGTCCCAATTTTCTCGAAGTTGACATTCAAAAACAAACAAAAAAAATGAAAAATGCGTACCTTAGCATGGGTTGCCTCCCAAGAAGCGCCTTAGTTAACGTCGCGGCACGACGCCATCATTGTGTACAATCGTTCAAGCTTGGATCGTGATAATTCATTTTCTTCAAATTTTCACCCGGATGACTCTTGTAGAAAGACTCAATTTTTTGACCCTTTATTTTGAAAATCTTTCCGAGATCAAATATCCGGATTTCTATCGCTTCATGGAGTGAGGGTCCATGATTTTCACTAAGCATGGTCAATGGAAAGGTTTTTGATTCGGGTGGTATAAGAGGGAGTATGAGATATTTGTGTAACTCCACCATTATTCCTTGCTTATTTGTGAACAAAGAGAAGTCTAAATTATACTCACAATTGCTCAAGATTTCATAGATATCATTGTCCTCCACCCTTTGTGTTTTCCCTTAGAGCCTCAGGAAATGGTGGCATGATACCAGGAATGACCGGTGGTTGAGTTGAGTTTTGAGGTTCCTCCTCTGGTTGAGCTTTCTCCGTAAGCTCCTCTTCTTCCTCCTCCTCGCCCATGTGGTTCACAATGCTTGGCATTTGTTTCAACTGATAGTCCAAGTTCTGTTCGTTGGACACTGTTTCTTGTGGGCATTGTGACATATTTTGTTGCATATTTGTCACATTGATAGTGAGAGCTCGGATCATGTCTTCAGTAGACATGCTGGAATAAGAACTTGAGTATGAGTTATATGTGTTGGAGAAATGAATCATACCTCTCTTGGAAACCAACATCATTCCTTTGTTCAAATGATTCTTTTTGAAGCTCTGGGCAAAAATCCGTAAGATGCCTGTGTGACATGCAAATGTTGCATGTATGGACATCTTGAGAACATGAAATAAACTCCTTTATTAGAGAAGTCAAGTCGGAAATTTGACTCTCTAGGGATGATGTGTTGGTATCCATATACTCATGAAAGCTCAGAAAATAGAAAAGTAAGATTTTTTATTTATATTTTTTTTTATTTTTTTTTGTTTTTGATTTTTTAAAAGATAAAATAAAAAGAAAAATAATTTGCTTTCCCCGGCAACGGCGCCAAATTTGACGTGCACTTTGTCGTGATGTGCACTCAAAATAATAATACAATACAACAATTATACGTAGTATAACGTAGTAAGGTTCGTATCCACAGGGAAATGAATACTTTTCTTTTTATAAAACTAGTAACAAAATGGGGGGTTTTAGTTTGATTTGGTTTAATAATTTAAACACGAAGATGAACGAGTTATGTGGTTTAATTAATGAGAAGAAGACTTGGCTTTGCTTTTATCCACTTAATGAAATGTTCGTCGATCCCGGTTATATCTTTAACTATCTTCCTCTCGAATATTCAATCGAGGAGTATATCCAATTCATCGAGGGTAGTTATTAATAACGAGACGCGTTCATTAATAAAACTTACTACCGAGTTAATATAGAATATGCGCCGTATATTCACTTGATTGTAGCAATAAAATCAAGATGAAAACGATTGAGATTGATAACCTCAACACAAGCGGTTTATTGGTTTAATCAATATAATTAATTCCCTTTGGCTTATTAACCATGAAACGCATGCATTAATAACCCAAGTTTACTACCGTGAAAGGACCGAATTAATAACAAGTGTATTAATCGACCGATTCTAATAATTAATATATGAAACAAAACTAGTTGATCCTTTAAGTAATGTTCAAAATATTAATATGAAATATGAATAGGAATTAATTAATAGTCAAGGAAGAATATTAAAGAAGATGAATCCTACTATAGTTAATATCAAGATGTTAACTAATTGTCATCTTAGTAACACTCCCCAATATTAACATAGAGGAAGAAATAGCTATTACTATAACTAATGTCAAGATGTTAACTAATTGTCATCTTAGTAACACTCCCCAACATTGATATAGAAATAGTATTTAAAGGAAGAATTAATATTCAAGGAAGAAGATTAAAGAAGATAACTCACAACTTACAAGTTCGTTAAGCTTCAAAGGAGCAAAACCAAGATGGAAGAGTTTAGCTCCTCATTTGGAAACTAAACATGATAGAAAATATAAAGAAAACACTAATCTAAACTGAGCTAAAGAGTATATGTCAATTGGTGATTTTATTGTGAAGGAAAGGGGTGTATTTATAGGCTTTTGGGAGCTGTAGGGTCTGATACCCGACCGGGTATATAGGATACCCGACCGGGTATCTCAGGAAATTGCCCAGAAAGTCACTTTTCTGGGCATACCCGATCGGGTAAGGGTATATACCCGATCGGGTATGTGACAAATATTTATGAAAATTTGCTCCCACGATCATTTGTCTTCGGATTTGATTTGGACAGTCGAATCAAGCAATTACCCGATCGGGTATAGGCAATACCCGACCGGGTACATGAGTATTTTTTCCAAATCGAAATCTTTCTTGTCTCCTTGCACTTTCCTTGATCTTTTAAGGTCCAATCTTGATCCCTTAGATGATCTTTGACCTGTTTAGCTCAGAAAAATCCTAATCTAACTAAATTACAAATAAAAATGAAAATAAAGTATTACACCAAAAGTGTGTAATTTCCAAAACTAGAACTAATAAAAACTAGTTAAAAATACAAACATACAATCGGAAATTACATGAATATCAGGCTGTGTGATGGCTAGTACTACGTAGAATAATTAAAGCGAGTTTAGCGTAAATGAAGTAATTTGTTGGGTAGAAGCGATAAAATGGTAAAAGAGAAAATTTCATCCTTCTATATTGTGAGGATGAAACTGTAAAAACTGGCAACGAATTAGACACCATATGATTAGATATTCTGTCTACCGGATTTTAGTCAAGGATAGAACTTTAGAAAGACTCATATTCTTTGACTAAGAGACAAGTTCCACTTAGGTAAGCACAATCCTTGTAGAGTGTGATCATAAATATAAGTATTCATCCTAATGGCAAAGCTTAGTTACGTTAAGTATTGTCTTTCTTCCTCATATTAATCAGCAAACTGAGCTAACCTACTTATTTATACAAGCTATATTGTGAGTTTATGATGTTGTGTTGTAGTTTCAAGAGAACATCACGAGAACAAAAAAAAAAGTTTTCTTACTAAGACTAATCATAAGGAAGTCGCTGAGATCTTTGTGTGATCACTATGGGAAGTAATAGCATCTCTCCCCAACATATTACGACCAGTCTATTAATAAGAAGAAAAGTCAGTTCACAGTTTTAGAATTTAAATTTGCATCACAGGCTCGAGAAATAAAGAGGTAACCTTGTAAAAGGTATAAAGCAGTCATAGTTGTGCTAAAGCCAGTGAGAACTTTGAATAGAAATAATATGAGGGTATTCCTTCTCAAGTAATTCTAAGTTTCGAGGACGAAACTTTTATAAGGTGAGAGGGGTTGTAACACCCCGGTTTAGTGAGCTAGTTATATAAGTAATTATTATTTTTGAGTTAGTTAACTGAGTTATTATATGAATAATGTGATTTATTGTTTGATCATGTGTTGTTCTGACAGGTAACGTGGACCGATAAGCTCTAATAATTTTAAGTGAAGAAGTAATAATGTTTTAAAGCTTAATCAGTTTATATTGAAAGAGAAAGTAATTTTAATGGTGTTACAAACATTTATTTTAAAGATAATTACAGGCCCAAATCAGTTAACTTGACCCAGATAAATGTGTTTAAGGTTGAAGTCCCTAGAAAGGCAAAATGGAAATATTTAATCAACCATAAACCCTGGAGGATCGGCTCTCTCCTTACCCAGCAACCTGCCGTTCTTTTCATCTGCACATACAAAACTCCTTGTAACTCTTCAATTTTAGACCAAAGCATCAATCAGATTTTGTCACTCATGTAAGTTGAATTCCTTCCATCTGATTATAATTCTTTCTTATGTTAGTTAAAACAAAAAGGATAGCTCGATTTTTTTTAGAATCATCACGAGGATATCTGAATCGTGTACCCTTGCCCCATCAAGTTAATCCACTCTGTTTGTTCATTAGAATTAGAATTTTATACTCTTGTCTTGGTGGCATTTATTTCTGGAAAGTGTAGAAACTTTTGAAGTTTTCAACTTGGTTAAACTGTGCAACAAATATAATTGGTTTTGAGACTAATCTTTTGTTTGAAGAATCTGGAAAACCTTTTCGTTTGGTTTGGATAATAAACAGCAGGTCCCTCGAGGCTCTTCAACGAGTGGGTTGCTTCGTACTTCAGAATTTTAGTTCACCTTTGAATGTGGCTATTTTCTTCATCAAAATTCAGAATCTTTTAAAGTAACGTGGATTTGTTTTGATAAAATGCTGCAGCAGGCTATATACTTACTTACCATAAATTTGTTTAGCACAAACTGGGAATGATCCGTTTGGATAAGTTTTTACTATCTATTTAATTGTGCCTAAACTGTCTAGCTCTTTCATATTAGCTGCATATCAGTTTTTAATAGCTAAAGATAATGTAAATTTTTTATTGAGATCGTTTCACTCTAGTGAAAGCAGGGAGTTTCAAATACACAGTTTAATAAAAAAAAATGTATAACGAATTCTCATGGTATTATTATATTTTAATTAAAGATTTTTAAGGAAGAGCTTATCGGAAGACGTTATCAAGGTGCCACACTTATTTGAGTATTTTGTGTTCAGCTTCTAACAGGTAAGTTCAAGGGCGGATCTAGCATTAGCATTCAGGTGTGATTGCCTTTATGAGAAACTATATACACCCTGATTATAATGCATTTACTGAGATTCCTGGTGGTATAATGATTGTAGCACACTCTCTAAAGAAGATATATGTAGCCGCTGATTTTTTATGAGATGCTAATGTTCATGCGGTATCCATTTGTGAATGTCTCAATATCTAACATCCTGGATAGAAAATCGAGAGATAGATGAATGATCTAGCCTGATTTGCATTCAAGAACTCTGTCTTTATTATATGTTGATTTAATGTAATATAACTAAAAATACACTTCCAAGTGAGTGGACAACTAGCCCAATCAGAATCACACCATCCAGTAAGTGTCAAATCACAAGAGGAGTCCAAGAGAATACCCTGACCCGGTGACCCTTTCAAGTAGCAAATGACACGAACAGCTTCATGCTAAGTCCGGAGCTTGCATATGCTGAGAGAGAATGTGGACCGCATATGCCAAGTCGGGACGAGTAAAGGACAAATAGATGAGGTGCCTATAAGATTCCGGGTCATGCATCAAATCACCCTTGGCGAGAGCCAAGGAGAGATTTTGTTCCATGGGAAAGGAAGACGGGTTGGCTCCGAGAAGTCCAGCTTCAGAAATAATATCCAACGTGTACTTGCGATGGCAGAGAAAAAGTCCTTCCGGATTGCGAGCCAACTCAATACCCAGAAAACATTTAAGAGTGCGAAGGTCTTTCATGTGAAAACAAGTATGCATGTAAGCCTTAAAATGAGCTTAGGCCCTTTTTGGTTGGAGGGTTTTGGAGGGGAGGGGAGGGAGGGGTTTGTTTGTGTTTGTTTCAAGGAAATGGGGGGGAAGGGGAGGAAAGTGGAAGACTTCCAAAATTCTCCACTTTCTCCCATTCTAAACCCCCCAAATCGGGGTATTCAGAGGAAACGTGTTGATATAACCACAAACTATTTATCTCCTACGTGAATGGACAAAACGTTATAAGATAAAAAAGGTAAAAGATAAAAAAGTTTTGAAAAATTAAAAATAAAATAAAATAAAATAAAAAAATTAAAATCAAAAAATTTAAAACTAAAAATTAAAAAAAGTTAAAAATTTTAAAAATGAAAAAAAATTATAAAATTACAAAAGTAAAAAAAAAAATCAAAACAAATATTATGACTCATGACCGTAGGAGTAACGTTCACAATAGTTAGAGATGTATCTATTTTTTGAGGAGGAAAGGGTCAGTTTGGTACTCGAAGTTGCATAAAAAATGTCAAATAAGTCCTTATATAGAAGGTTATGTCCCGCTGTCGCCATTTGGGGCGACTACTAGTGGAATTTTTTGACGAATGTTTTTGAGCATCCTATTCATGAAGTCTAGTTTACTCATACCAAATTTCAGCTAAAACTTCAATCAGTAAGGTATTCAAATGAATTTTTGAAGATAACTGCGCAATTAAAAACACAATTATCTTCAAGAATTCATTTTAATGCCTTCCTGATTGAAGTTTTAGCTAAAATTTGGTATGAGTAAACTAGACTTCATGAATAAGATGCTCAAAATATTTCATCAAAAAATTCCACCGGAAACCATCCCAAAAGGCGACGGCCATATACTAAGGACTTATTTCACCCTTTTTATGCAACTTCGAGTACCAAACTGACTCTTTCCTCATTTTTTGAGTAAGCTATCAAATAAAGGTAAATTGAGAAAATATTTTCATAAACCTTTCCTCCTATTTCCTCCAACCAAACACAAATTTTTATCAAAATTCTTCCTTCCCCTTCCCCTTCCCTTCCCTTCCCTCCTTGACTCTCCCCTTCCCTCCCCTCCTTTGAACCAAACAAGGCCTAAATGTAGCAAAATGCATATGATTCTTTTTTTACATTTCAGCAACCACTTAGCTACCAAACCAAAGAGGAAAATGAAATTACAGTCCCGAAAGTAGTAAACCGCTGCAAGTTACTTACAACACTTCACATGGACATTTCAGCAAACACATTGCAATCAAAAGAAAACAAGGGATAAAAAGAAATAAACAAGGAACAAAAAGACACGGATGTGAAGAAGTACAAATGCAAAACACAGGGCAGTTAAAATCCAACAAAGAATGCGGAAACAAAGGAACACCAAAACTGGACAAACTGGCCTGCTAATTTTACATCATCTACTTGCACTGAGCTATTACCTTTTCACGTCACAACAGATGACAATAGTACCCTGAGTAGGAATACGATCAATCTCCTTACAAAGATGAACCATCTTAATGAAATCAAACTTTAATCAGCCTGGCACATATCAAACCCTACAGAGGTTTCACAATAAGGCAACCCACCCTTTCTGCTGGGATTTTTTTAGGAAATGAAGGGTAGCAAACTTATAGCAAACCAACCTGTGTAACTTGATCACTTTTCTTAACGATACCAATTGTGTTGCACAAATTTTGAATTGATAACAATGGAATTGGAGTGCGGGGGGGGGGGGGGGGGGATTCAACATACTTGGTCATATCAGCAAAATAAGGGAAAATGTGTATAATTTGAATTTTCTATGAAACTCCAAGAGTTGAACTGGTTTAGCACATGTCAGATTATCTTAGGTGTAAAAAGACAATTCAAGTTACAAAAACCAGTCCAACATGGTTCGAATCTCAACATACTAATGACTCTATTTTACAAATGTTATGCTCTGCTTTGAACTACTGATCACACAGTATATTGATCATGCTACGGTTGGATATTTGCCAATGGTTTGAACATCACTGAATGAATAACCTGCACACTGAAAAGCATGCAAAAACATGTTTTTTCCTATGATGACTAATTTTTGTTCTGTTAATAGGATACTTACTCATATGGACATAATACAAACATTTGTGTTCTCTAACATTTTACAGAATCTAGACTTTGATGAAATTCCTATATGAATCAACTATTCAAAATCTCCTTCAAACTTCACTGCCATTTGAATGAGACCTGAAACTAAACGGCCATTTTATAGCAAAGAAAATTTTATAGCAGAGAAAACCAAACACACACATATATATAAACGTTGACCGGGTTGACCCTTGATCCGGTCCCTTACCCGTGTCACCTCTTGGTCCAGTTTTGACAACATAGGTAATAATCACGAGAGCAAACCAAACAATTAAAATTTTAAAATTTAAACTGAATAAGTTAGAAGGGAAATATGGAAAGAGCACATTATCCTAAATGACGATCACTTGCGCTGTTGGAGAAGCAGCCTGCCCTCTCAATCGCTGATGGATTGCTTGTGATTTGGTGTGATCAAACGTGACAGTATACGGTGGATTTTCTGACCAAGTAGGCCCTATGTAATCTTTTCTCTCCTCCCACCTTCCATTTGCACCAGTATACCACCTATAATCCCTGCTTAACACCATCCTCTCAAGAAACCAAGCCCTTTTAAGGATATACAATACCAAAGCAAATTCATTCTCCAAACCAAGGAACCCACCAAATTCTACTTCTTTAAGATGAAGATGAAGATTATTATTACTGAGAGGTACACTCCTCTTAATAAAAGAATGGACTACTTTTCTCCCCCTTCCCTGCAAACATGGAAACTTGTCATCATTATCCAGCAGTGTTTGTTTGCTGGAGAACTAAAAACAAACTGATGGTTTCCGAGTAAACCAACGAGATGTTCTCTTGCATGTATGTATAAATATATTATAACAGTGTTCAACCCACAAAACAAAAGAAAACAAAAGGAAACAAAAGGATTGCATGTTTCATGAAAAATGATTCCCGCTTTTTCAAAAGATGCAAGTCCTTTTCCAGAAAGTTGTATTTGTGTGCCAAACACAGGAAAATACAGAATGCCTTTTCCTATATTCCTGGAAACAAACACTGAAATACCCAAGGTTTGGACACAGCTTAACGTTAGCAAATGCACTCTTCTGCATAGGTTTTTGCTTAGAGAGAGGGAGAGAGAAGTTTTGTTCTGTCAAAATGGATCCAGCTTATTTTAATAATACCAGTATCAAATATAAAGTTCCCAATAAAGGTGAATCAAATAATTTTACCCAGGATCACCTCAATCCAAGCAAACCATTAATTAATTAATAAAGAATACCCACTCCTCCTAATTAACTAAGGAAGGGGACTCACCACTAAATGCAATCTCTGAAGCAGTGGGCAGCCAGTCATTAAAGCAGCAACTTGGGTCACATCAAACAACTCATTGAACTCCATTAGTATGTAAAGCTGCCTCATACGACCAAATGTGGGCACCTCGCGTGGCAAACTATATGAGCAAGTGTGGTCTCCCAACCAGAAATCAAGATAAAGAGATTCAACCTGAGGACAATCCTTTCCTACCCAGCTAATGATGTGCCTCATATCATTGGGGCGAATTACCGACATGCTGAAATGCTGGAGCTTGGGGACATTGGTAGGGTGAGAAAACATTGCTGAATCTGTCTGAAATTCAACTTCCAAGATTACAAGGTTTTCAGCACAAAGAGATATCTCCTCGACCCCCCCATAACACCCATTAATGGTTAATGATTTCAACCTCAGTTGTTTCCCTCCACCAATGAACACCTTAGAAGGAAGACGGCAATACTCCAACGTTAGAGACTCAAGTTCCGGACATGATGACAATATGCCCTGCACATCAACTGATTCGATATAACCCAATCTTAGGGATGTTAGAGACTTGAAAGGCTGTTGGGGATTGAAGGGTTCCAGGACGCATGCGACCAAATGCAGAGATTTGAGCATCGGTGCTGCTTTGCATAAAAGCTTCTGAAGCGGAAATGTGATTTGTTCTGTATTCTGTTGACAACACAGCCTGAATGCAAGCTCTTCCACACCCCATCCAGCAATGTGACGCACCCAACGGTCGATGTGACACATGAAATCTCTCTTCACACACAATGACAGGCTGAAAGATTTAATCTTTTCACAGCCAGCTCCTCTAGGGATTCTAAAAAACCGATCCAAGACAGTCAGAAATTTCTTCTTGTTCTCAGCTGTACAACTACACTGGCCAAAGAAAGGAATCTCGAACGAGCATCGGCAGCTAAAAGAATAATAAGGCAGAAAAAGATAGAGGTTACTCCATCTGCGACACAATATGCTAGTCCTAACCACATCTTTTGTATCCAAACGTGAGAGGATGGAGCACAATATATCATTTGGCATTGCACTTATTAGGTCCTCCCCTGTGTAGCCGTCATCATCCTTCATCTCCTAATTGAATTGCAAACCATAATTACTTGATTTACATAAATCATTACCGCAAAGGAAAAACACTCAGGTAAGGTGATTGGAACTTGACCATCCACAAGTTTGCCCTTTCATATAACATAAGAACCACCTTTCACCAAAAGAAATCCCTTTCCATTCAAATTAACTATATTTTTTCGTTGAAATAAAATTGATTGTTACAACAGAACAAAAGAATGTGTCCCAACTAAGTTAGGCATACTATATTTAGTTTAGTAAACAAATAATTTCAAAATATAAGCAGGACGCATGCTGCAAAAGGGTTGTAACTTTGCATAAACTTTAAAGAAACATGAGCCTTTTTTTTGCTTTTTGTTTGCTTGTTTTAAGATGGAGCCTATGAAATCTTCACAAACAAAAGTTGTAATTGTAATATGCTTATGATTTTGAACAATCGAAAACCGACCCAAAACATGAAATATGGTTGCAGAACACATAAATTAATGGGAAAAAAACAAAATAGTATCAATGACCAAAGCTAAAAATACCATCTTTTTCAGGCGTAAATGTGAAGAGATTACAGTTCCGATTCCAAGCCCCAATCCTGCGAGGATCATTAAAGGCAAAACCATCCGATGCTGCGGGAGCCATAACACTGAAGAAGCCAACCGAAACAAAACGAAATCAATCACCCCCGCCGTCCCGTCGATTACTTTTTCAAACTCCGCCCACACCTTATATGAATAAATACATCAAATTCTTACCAAAATTATCGCCATAACTCGTTGCCATGATTCAATTTTAGTTCTTCTTACTCGTGGGATAGATGGATAAAGTTATCATCTAAACTAAATACGGAGTGTAAGTTTTTTTTACAGTAACTAAATACCTGTACTCCGTATAAGTTAGGAGTTCTAATTAAATAAGCTAGGAGTTGTCCAATCTCCCTCAATCGTACCTGGGCCTGTCAATGGCTAGTGTAGGACCTAGGCATGTCAAAAAATACTCCCTTCATAATGACCCGTTCTGGCCCGAGGTATTTGGGGTGGGTCTGGCCCGACCCATCTTGCAAATGGGGCGAGTCCGCTCTGTTTGCTCATACAATGGGGTGGATCCAGGTATTAGTATTGACTTGTGTCGTCGCATCCCGCTAAATATATAAGTATGCATACTTTAAAAACTAATATATTACAAATATACTTCTACATGCATATATATGTTTATTATAAATTATTAATTTTTTGGGTCTCATAATATATTACTCCGTAATATTTATATTTGAATGAATTGAACGACGAATTATCAATGTCTTTTTTTATATAGCATTTTATTCATATATTCAATTATATATATATATATATATATATATGTACGTATATACACACACATATATATATATATATATATATATATATATATATATATATGGGGAAAAAATTATTGAGATAAAATATGAGTACAATGCAAAAAAAAGGAAAAAATAAAATAAAAGTACATGAAAGAAAAAAATAAAAGTACTATGTCAAAGGAAAAGCAGTACGAAAAGAGAAAAGAGCTCATCCCCTGGAAAATCTTTGGATTGGGACCTGGTTCTCATGTTGTGACGCCTTTTGTTTTTTGAGAATTCCTGTAGAGTTTTAGTTGTGTGTTGAAGTTGTCGGCCGACAAGTAGTTTTCTAGAGTTTATGAACTTAATTAGCTTTGTGGCAGATCGCTGTATTGAATTTTGATTTCCTTATTTCCTCAGGGTATGAGAAAGGAGGATGGCGATCGCTCTCGGTTGTGTGTCCCAAGAAGTGATATGTAAAGAGTGAGTCATTTGAATGATCAAAATCGTCAGATGCATCTGAGTTAGCTTGACGCAATGGCAGTTGGGGTTGTTTCCCATCATAGAAGACATGGTTAATTTCTGCATATGTCGATATTTTTTTATCCCAGAAGTTAAACCACCAAAGTCAGTGGGGTAAACGTTTGGGAACGTTTACCAGTGTTTTGTTAGAACTAAAAGTGAATACAAAAGAGAGGGGACCAAGCCAAAACCTCTCCGTAGAGGCATACCTCTACAAATACATGAATCAACAGTCAACAGGAATAAAAAAGAAAAGAAATTTTTGGGGGGGTTTAAACCTGACCCAAAATTAAACATACATGAATTAAGAACGTGGCTTGGATGGTTTGATATGAGTCACCTGGAGCTGATAATTAAAAATCATTTTAGATAAAGACGAGGGGTCCTCTGTGTGAAGTACACTCCCACGTTGAAGAGATATTGAGTCGTCGTGCATGGACTTTGAGAGCCCTACAAAATTAGAAAATATATTAAGGAATTTAACTAGGCTGGAGTTAGGTGCTGTTCTGTTCGTCTTAATCTTATTACTTATTACTTATTCTTATTTTATTCAGATCAGATCAGATCATATCAGAAAAATTCAGATCAGATTAGATCAGAAAGATTCACATCAGATCAGAATCATTCAGGTCAGATCAGGAACATTCAGATCAGATCAGGAACATTCAGATCAGATCAGGAACATTCAGATCAGATCAGGAACATTCAGATCAGATCAAGAAGATTCAGATCAGATCAGATCAGAAAAGTTCAGACAGGATTTATCCTTTTTATAATAGTAATAATAATAATAATAATAATAATAATAATATTTATAATACTTATAATTATTATTATTATTCTTGTTATTGTAATTAGTATAATTAATATTATTATTGATATTATTATTATTATTGTTGTTGTTGTTATTATTATTATTATTGTTATTATTGTTATTGTTATTATTATTATTGTTTTTGTTGTTGTTATTATTGTTATTATTGTTGTTGTTATTATTGTTATTATTATTATTATTGTTATTATTGTTATTATTATTATTATTATCATGATCATCATCATCATTACTATGATTACTATGATTATTATTATTATGATATTTATTATTATCATGTTTATTATTATTCTTACTACTAATATGGTTGTTGTTGTTATTGTTATTAGTTTTGTTTTCGTTATTATCATATTATACGGAGTAATTAAAATTTAAATTATAGAAATAAATATTATAATTATAATTAAAATTATAATTATAGAAATAAGTATAACTATAAATATAATTAGAATTATAATTATAGCTATATTTATAACTAGTGTAATACGTATAATAATAATTATACCTATTATAATTATGTTTGTAATTATAATTATAATTTTTATAAATATGATTATAATTATAATTATATTTAAATTATATATGTGTAATTACATTTATAATTATAGTAATTATAATTGTAATTATAATTTTAGAAATATTTAAATCAGATCATATCAGAAAAATTCAGATCGGATCAGAAGGATTCAGATCAGAAACATTCAGATCAGATCAGGAACATTCAGATCAGATCAGGAACATTCAGATCAGATCAGAAAGATTCAGATCAGAAAAATTCAGATCAGATCAGATCAGAACTTAAAAAATTCAGATCAGAAACATTCAGATCAGGTGAAGAGAACAGCTTCTTATTGGGTCCCATGGGTATCTGGATGAAACCCCCCTTGTATTTCTCCATTTTTACAAAGCAACTTGATTTGTTAATTTACGCGGAAATCGTGAAACCTCCAAATCTCTTATTTTTCTCAAAAAAAAAAAGTCGGGTAGTATTTGTGAGCTGAGAGATGAATCGGGTGACTTGTGGCACAAGAACAAGGTTGAGGTGAATTTTATGGAGAAAAGATCTTTTAGTTTGAAAGAGGACCAAGTCAACCCCTATTCTTCACAGAATGAGTATTTTTCGCTGACAGATAAAATAGGATCGATAGCTTCCTCATTTACTTCCGCCATGGCCCGCTCCTCACTGCCTATTTTTTTATAATTCGGATGTACTTGCTCGGTCATAAGGTTGGAAGGATCCAGTCTGGCCTGAGCGAAGACTTAATCAATAGAAGAAAGAGAGATGCTTGATGTACATGTTTTTTGTACACATTTTGTATACACACCCCTAGTTGTCTGTTCAATGAAGCTTCTTAAAGAATTGCCTAAATGGACAAACAACAAGGCGTACGCAAAACGTGTACAAACAAGTTTTTCTTTTCTTTTAAGGGAAAATTGTTAAATAGGTCATTGTACTTTTAAGAAAAAGTTAATTGAGTCTTTGTACTTTAAAATGAAACAATTAGGCCCTCGAAGTATTAAAAAATAGTCAAATGAGTCATTTTACAGGTGAGCAACCGGTAGCAGGTTACTTGCATGTGTGGAAATTTAATTTACTTTGTTTTTACGAGTTTTTTTCCGTATTAATGCTAATTAATTAAGTATTTACGAAAATAGGGTTGAGTTAAAAGTATTTACGGATATACTGCTGGGCTTAACTGTGGTCGGTGTAAGTCGCCAAACCGTTTGGCGACTTATAAGTCGCCCAACGGTTTGGCGACTTACCCATAAAATTAATAAACAGGGTTAAGCTAACCTCCCGAACCCACCAGTCCAGTCCAGTATCGAGAAAGAAAGTTTAAAAAAAAGGAAAGAAAAGAGGGGCAAAATTGTCTTTTGAGACCTGCTGAATTTTACGACTATCGTGTCCGCAGGTCGCCCCGCGCAGAGGGGGGGGTGCGAATTTTCGGTTCTGAACTAGAAGCCGGAATTCTTGTGTGCGCGAGAGCTCCCCTATTCTCTCTCACCTTTTAATATTAAGTGATGAATGGTTCATATTTATAGGCTTCAAACTTCCCAAGGAGTCTAGGTGTGGGAAAGTTAAAGAAGCTCACTTTCCACCTTTGCTTGAAAGTGTACACATTTCCATCTATCTTTTTCAAGAGCTAGTTTTGAGCCACTTCAAACTTCAAGGTTCAAAACTCCAACACCAAAGCTTTGAGCTAGTCAACACTACAATCAAAGCTTCCATGAGTCACCCCGGTATATATATATATATATATATATATATATATATATATATATATATATATATATATATATATATATATATATATAGAGAGAGAGAGAGAGAGAGAGAGAGAGAGAGAGAGAGAGAGAGAGAGAGAGAGCTCTTCTCATCAGGCCGGCCTGACGGGCTGTCCCGTCCGGCCGAGCCCGTTTGGGCACCTTCCCGGTGGAATTTTTTGATGAAATATTTTGAGCATGTTCCTCGTCAAGTCTAGTTTGTCCATACCAAATTTCAGCTCAAAATTCGATCGGGAAGGTCGTCAAATGATTTTTGCAAGTTAACTGGTCCGGAAAATACATATTCCGGACCAGTTAACTTGTAAAAATCATTTGACGACCTTCCCGATTGAATTTTGAGCTGAAATTTGGTATGGACAAACTAGACTGGATGAGGAACATGCTCAAAAAATTGCATTAAAAAATTCCACCGGGAAGGTGCCCAAACGGGCTCGGCCGGACGGGGCAGCCCGCCAGGCCGGCCTGATGAGAAGTTTTCTCTCTCTATATATATATATATATATATATATATATATATATATATAGGGGATGATTCAAATACAAAGAGGTCTTCCCATGCAAAGTAAGAATTAATCTCATGCATTCATTTTTAGATCTAATGGCTCAAAATGAGCCAAAAGTGAACTGTATTTGATCAAAAACGCGGTGGCAATTTTGTAATTAAAGCGAAGTTTTTTGCCATCGAGAAAAAGTGCAGGAGAAACACGCAAAAGTGCAACGCGATGAAGAAAAAGTGCAACCGTTCGCACTTTGCACGGGAGAACCTCTTTTTATTTGATCTCTTCCCTATATATATATATATATATATATATATATATATATATATATATATATAGGTTATGGTTAACCCGATATTTTTTCCGGATATTATCCGAACCGAAGTGGATATCCGACCCGAAAAACCCGAAACCGAAAACTTGATCAGGGGACTAAATGTGGGAAACTTTTAAGTTGATGACTAAAAGTATCTTCCGCACAATAGTCGAGGACTAAAAATGAAAAAATTAAAAGTCGGGTACCAAAAGTGTAACTGACACAAAAATGGAAACAACTCTAACTTACTAGCTTGATGCACCCGCTCATAAGAAAAACATACAAAATGCTCTTGAGAAAATTTGACAAAATTTATGTGTTATTCACAACGTAAATTGGAAGTTGGAAGTTTTTTTATTTTTTGCAAAATGACAGAAGAGTCATATTTTAATCAAGTTATGTATAATATGTATTTAAATCCATTCACATTTTAATCAAGTTATGTATAATCTATATTTAAATCCATTCACGTTTAATTATTTGTGCATTTTTTGTAAAATTATTTGTGTAATTTGGAAGTTTAGTGCACTAGTGTGTACAATTTTTGTCAAAGTGGCATTTAAACACTTTAATTATCCAATTATAATTTTTTTTAAATATAACCGAAATATCCGAAACCCGACCCGATATCCGATAATATCCGACTTAAAAATATCCGAAATACCCGATTTGAAATATCAAAGGGTCGGGCCTAGTATTTAAATAAAAAAACCGGAACGGGTTTAGGGTTCGCAAACCCAACCCGCCCGAACCTGACCCGTGCACAGCCCTAATGGTGGGGACACGCCATATAAAAATAACATCAACATTAATGGATTTAAAAGTTGTGGTTGCGTAATGACAGGAACGTGCTAAATATATAGAGTAATATACATGGTAATGAATTGTAGAGTTACTAATAAGCCCTTTCTAATTGATTACATACGGACTCATTTTTAAATGGCAATAATAGAGTGTCACTAATGACGGAAAGGCGGTAAAGTACAGAGACGGAAAAACGAAGGCGGTTCTTTTTTAAATTTAATCTGGGCCGTATACTATTATTCATTTAAATCTAACGTAGCAGATAGGTTTGGTTCGTTTTTGTTTCTACGGACGTACCGGACATGAAGTTTGATTGTAGTGTTGACATTTGGTGTTGGAGTTTTGAAGCTTGAAGTTTGAAGTGCCTCAAAACTAGCTCTTGAAAAAGATAGATGGAAAAGTGTACACTTTCAAGCAAAGGTGGAAAGTGGGCTTCTTTAACTTTCCCACACACCTAAACTCCTTGGAAAGTTTGAAGCCTATAAATATGAACCACTCATCACTTAATATTAAAAGGTGAAGGACAATAGGGGAGCTCTCGCGCACACAAGAATTCCGGCTTCTAGTTCAGAACCGAAAATTCGCACCCCCCCTGCGCGGGGCGACCTGCGGACACGATAGTCGTAAAATTTAGCAGGTCTCAAAAGACAATTTTGTCCCTCTTTTTTAAACTTTCTTTCTCAAAAGACAATTTTGGTTCGTTTTTCTTTTCTTTCTTTCTTTTATAACTTTTTTTAAAACACTGTTTATTAATTTTATGGGTAAGTCGCCAAACCGTTGGGCGACTTATAAGTCGCCAAATGGTTTGGGCGACTTATAAGTCGCCAAACGGTTTGGCGACTTTAAAAAACTCTGTTTTTACTACTCTTTAAATTTTAGCTTTCCTTTTCTTTTCATTTTTCTCTTTCTTTTCTTTCTCCCTTTTTTTTCTTTCTTCAATTTGTTTTTTTACTCTTTCTTCGGCTCCTCTCCGTTGCACCACACTGTTTGCGGTACTCCCAAGATGGCCAGATCACCTCTATGGCTATACGCCTATACATACAAGAGAACAACAGCAACACAACACCATGCCCAATTGACAATTTCTACAATCTCTCCTCTCCTCTTCTTCCTTGCGCAGTTTCAGCCCTAACTCCAACCCCGTCACTGAGAGGAACTTTCTCGTGTCGTATCGATGTCGTCCGCCGCCGAACACCGGCATCCCTCATATGACCCATCGATGACGGAGGCCAACGACTGACCTCAGTCCGAATTAGTGTAGACGAAGCTCCCTTCAGGCACCACCTCCCTAGTAAGAAGAAAAAAAAATGAGAAAAAGGAAAGAGAAAATAAAAAGAAAAACTCAAATAGATAGCATACGGTAAGATACTAAGAGCATCTCCAATACTATAATGTTCACGGTGCACATGTGACATGAGTGATAGCCACATAATTATTAACAAATAAATTATTTCTCTCCTTATTTGAATGATTTTATACAATTTTGGTAAGTTTTTCCCTGCAATGTCAACAACAATGTCAACATTAGACGGTCTCCTTGACATTGTGGACAAAAACTTACAAAACTGTATAAAATCATTTAAATAAGGAGAGACATAATTTATTTACTAATATTTATGTGGTCATCTCTCATGCCACATGTGCACCGTGCACATTGTACCATTGAAGATGCTCTAAGGCATTTTTTAAAGTGATTTTGGGAAAAGTGATTAATAGTAAAAGTTGGTAGTGTTTGAGAAAAAAGTGATTCTGAAAAAGTAAAAGTTGGTAGTGTTTGGTAAAATAAGTACTTTTTGTGTAATAGAAAAAGTGAGAAGCAGTTTAAAGCACCCTTCCACCTGCTTCCAGTTTTTAGCTTTTAAGTGATTAATTTGAGCAGAAGCTGTCATTCGAAAACACTCTTTTCAACTTTTTTTAAGCCAAAAATTGAAAAGTGCTTTTTTAAGCAACCCCAAACACTCCTTAAGGGTTGGTTTGCAACCACTTAAAAAAAGCACTTCTCAGCTTTTGGCTTTAAAAAGCACTTCTTTTACCAAACACTACAACTTTTATTTTTCTCGACTTTCATGTCAAAAGTGCTTTTACTTTTTCTATTACACAAAAAACACTTATTTTACCAAACACTATCAACTTTTACTTTTCAAAATCACTTTTTTCTCAAACAATATCAACTTTTATTAAATCAGTTCTCCCCATTTCATTAAAAAAAGCACTTTTTTTAAAATAGAAGCTATTGCAAACACACCCTAAGAAATGCCACCCGGACACCAAATAGTGTGTTAACCGGGAGAAACGGTAAGGTAACCTAAAAATAGCTAATTTGACTGTTTTCAATCGAAAATTGTTCTAAATAGGACTAATGAGTTCCTAAACAGAACTAAACATTGATTTTCTACCCTAAATATCCCTAAGATTATTAATTCATAATGAAATGCTTTAATTCATAATAAAATCATAAAAAAACGTAAAAAAAAAAATATTTAAAAAACGAAAAAAAATTATAAAATATTTTTTATATATTTATAAAATATTTATAAAATAAAATATTTAATTTTTATTTTTTTTTAACTTTTTTTAAAAAATAATAAAAAATAGTAAAAACCAATAAAAAATCAAAAAAATTATGGATACCTTTCCCACCACCTCCCGCCGCCCTCCCAGCACCACCACCTCCGATTGGTGAAATTTATTCCCCTTTTGGTAAAAAAAAAATGACATCTTTTTCTGAAAATGCCAAAAAGATGGCATAATTACTCTTCAATATGCCAACATTTTCATTGAATATGCCATCATTATGGCATTATTTAAAATGTTGTCATATTTTTCTCCAGTGATGGGAGCTGGTGGTGCTAGGGGTGGCAGGGGCGGTAATGTTTTTTTTTACGATTTTTTTTTTCAATTTTCAATTTTTTTAAATTTTTTTAATTTTTTTTATTAATTTTCTATTATTTTTTTTACGATTTTTAGTATTTTTTTTTATTATTTTTATGATTTTATTATTAATTAAAACATTTCACAAGCTACAAGGGTATATTTGTCCAAGCACACATAAATAGTCCTATTAAGAGAATTTTAAAAATGTAGTCTTATTTGTGCAATTTTGCCACTTTTTAGTCCTATTTAGGGAATTGACTCTTTTTCAATCCTTGGAGGACCTGATTGAATCCATAAACTCCATAATTTATACAAAAACTTAATCTGCATGTAGTGTATATTGTATATTCATATTTTAAACCCACATGCAAAGGTTTATATATAAAAGTAAATACTACGTAACAACTTATACTGTTTTCAAAAATATACGGATTAGTAACTTAGGTATATAGGTTTTGGTTCAAATAATAACATGATCTTATGAGAGAAATGAGAATGGATCTAGACCGTTAGATTTGCTTTATGTGAAATTCAATGTACATTAGATGAAACTGTAATGTGTATTAGGTGAAATTGAAATGTGCATCACAAAGTGTGACACCGCACCCGAAAGTCCTTGAAAATTCAATTTAAAAAAAATTTTGAGCGTCTATGTATTAAATTCCCGATTTCCAAACAATTGTAGAACGATTAATGTTTTACGTAGTGCATGATTGATTATTGTACTGTTCAAACTCGTTTATTAGTGTCGGGTTTGCAAATACTTATTTGGGCCTTATTAATGAATATAAGAGCCCAACATCTCCCAAATAATGATACATAACCCTTCAAGACAAGTTGAGGAAGGACGGGCGGCCCAAACATTATTTTGGGCCCAACCTGCTAAAAATAGTAAGTATTCAAGGATGGCGTCCTAGGCTCACTCGAGGTTCCTTGGTAACTTCTAGTTTGATCAGGGAAACCACAGAAAATGAATCGCGTCAAATAACAGCAAAAGTTTTAGTTTCAGAAGATGGAATTTCTAATGTTTTTTCGCCTGGAGAACTTATTGAATTGTTGCGGGCAGAACGGATGGGGCGTGCTTTAGAAGAACCTATTTATTATAGTAGTCCAGTAATATGAATGACAATGTCAAAATAAGTGATAGAATGACTAGAGAAGAACACAAATGCCTATGGTCCCATCTTTGACATTATTGAGTTAAGTAATGAGAGTAGGATTTTTCCTTCTATAATATCCATCATGTAAATTATTTAGATGAGCCTACACATATTGGAGATCAATAATGTGATGTAGGAAGTTGACTTGTTCTAAATAAATTAGGATGAGTACAAAAAGGCATCTTTTAGCAAAAAATAAAACAATATGACCCATCTTCCCATTTTTGGGAGTATTGGTAGATATTTTGGACCCCAAATTGAATGGGATCAATTGGGAACCACTCCACATGACCTTAGTACCTGCAAAACAAAGAAGAATGGGTGAGACAACTATGTGGGGCGGACTTTTGACTTAATAACTACAACATTACAAAAAGGAAATAAAAGAGGAGGTCCACCCCATGTTTGAGTGCAATCAAACATCCTACCCTTTATTTTTGTGAACCACATGCTTAGATATCATTTGAGAGCTCCTAAACACTCTCCCTCACCCCCCATTCGAACTGAAAGAGATAAGAAAGAAGGAAGAGCCTCACACTCAAAAGAGAGAGAGATAAGGGAGCTGGCCGCAGGGATAACCTCCAGTTCGTGGAGCTCACTGTTTCGTTCGTATCTTGAGAAATACTCAGCCAAAACGGACGTGTGAGGTGTCCACTGAAAGCTCTCAAGAATAGGAATCCATAGACGTGCGGTTTGAAGAAAACGGAGCAGTTTAAGGCCTCCAAACAGTCCGAACAAAACACAACCTCGCAGAATACGTTTTTGTATTCAAAGTAAGTTTGAATCCAAAACCTTCCTCTCTATTGTCTAAATCATATAAATGATTGAAGAACTATTATACACTGGTTGAAGTGTATAAAATGTTATTATTAAGTGACTTTAATTTTTGGAAAGGTTAGATACTAACCTAGACAAAACCTTGAAAGGTTAGGGAACGAATTCGCCGGAAAACACCCGTTCTAGGGACTGTTTTCGTGCCTTCGGTTAGGAGTTGAGCAAGCACCTTGAGGAGGCTATTTAACACTCAATTCTAAGCAAGGAATCAGTTCTCAAACTTCCTTGGCCGAAGCTTTGAGCATTGCATTGAGAAGGAAAAGCTTAAAGCTCATTTAAGGTGAGGAACGACATCTAGTTGCTTACAACTTGTAGGTTATGCATGAGATTACCTAAATGCTTAAATCATGTTTTTGTGAATAAAGATGCTTGAACATGATATGAATGATAAGTAATGGACTTGATCATGAATTGAAAACATATTGATGAATATGGAGTCATATGAGATAGAAGTATGCTAATATGGTAAATTGACCTTTCCAACTCATGTATGAATGTTATGTGTATGTAAATGTATAATTGCATGATGATACTTAGCACATGGAAGGCTGCCACATATCTATTGATATGGAGGGGCTACCATTAATAATAAATGAGTTGTAGGAATAATCTTAATAGTATTGTGATGCTAGTTAAGGATTGTTCTAAATGTTGATAGAATCAAACTTAAGGTTTGAGTTTGTTTGTGATGAACTTGAATAAGATTCAAGATTAAATTGTGATTTCATGGAGTAGGAGATCTATGGTGTGATTGTATGAAGCAGGAGATCTATGGTGTGATTGTATGAAGTAGGAGATCTATGGTGTGAATACATGAAGTAGGAGATCTATGGGGTGAATACATGAAGTAGGAGATCTATGATGCGAGTGCATGATGATGTACTCGAGCCGAACTCTAGAAATGAGAAGTTATATTAGGGTTGGACCCTATGTATGTCGTGACCATTAGTCACGGGGTTTGGGAAATGTTTTGTAATAAACATGGGCCTTTGAGCCGACTACTTGACTTTATATAAAGTCAGTATATATTATGAAGGGGTAATTTGGGATTACAGCCTAAACTATATTATCACCCTACTTGAGGGTCTTGTGTGTGAAATACTTGTTGTATATCTATTAGATGCCTGCCACACCAGTACTTTATAACCGTATAGAGTACTGACCCTTTCGGGGGCGTCCCACCACCATTTCAGGTTGAGGTTCGAGCTTGCTACCTGTGCCCATTGCTCGGGTGATCCTTTGGAGAGAAGACGTGGTTCGTGCTTTCTCCATTCTGTTTTGAACAATATTAAACATGCTCATGGATATTTTACTACAGAGCCTGCGTGCTCGTGAATAGCCTTGTGTGGCCATTTTATTTTAAACAATGTTTCCGCTGCATTATGAATTACTTATTATGGTTGTTTATGGATGTTATTATATGTGTGAATGATATTCATGACGCTTTGTATGATATGAATGTGTTTGACTTTGGTTGACTATTCGTATTGTACGGCGGGTTGTTGACGTGTTCGGGTAGGTCCGGGGTATGACAATTAAGTTGGTATCAGAGCCTTAGTCCATAAACTTCATAATGAAGTCTCAAAATTCTCTTTTCAAAATGATTTTTGAAAACCATGAGCAAAAATGTTTTGTACTTAAGAACTTTTGGTGTTTGAGTTGCAAGGTCTCTAATTGTTAAGATGGCGCCCTTAACAATTGGTATGACGGTGACTTGGCTCAAAAGATGTCTTAAGTGCCTATCTGTCAGTTGACATTTGAAACGAGTCTAATGACTCATTCTAATTATTTCTTTCAGCGATGGAGGGTGATGGTGGTATTATGAATAGGGAGAACTCGGAAGGGTTTGCACCGGGTGGAACCGGGCATGCCAACCGAGAAAAGCCCTTAGGAATAAAGGTTCACGAAATTCTAGAAGCTCAAATCGTGAGTGGCGGTCATGTTACAACCAAGGAAGAATCACCTTGTCATTGCAAAAATTGAAACACTCAAGGCTTCAGGTGACGAGGGAGATGATTTGAGTGATGAGAACCTTGATGGTGCACCCATTGAACAAATGGGCATGATCATAGATTGGCTTCAACGTGAACGTGTGAGGCTTATACAAAAACGCCAAGCTAGGCAAGCTGAGGGCGTACCGTTAGTAAGGAAAAGGAAGCGGGGAGACAACGATTCCCAAAGACATTCAAGAAGGACAAACGTTGAGGGTGACAAAACCTTCAGGGTGCAGACACTATCACTTGAGTGGAGTCGGGGCTCGGGTGGCCAAAACTCGAGGTCAAAGGGTCCGAGGGTACCTAAGTGCAACAATTGCAAGAAACACCACTCGGGTAAGTGTCACGACCCTCCTAGGTGCTATCAGTGCACAGAGGTCGGGCACACGAGAGGGAGCTGCTCACAAATTGTACAAAACCAAACTTCGGGGTCAAGTGGTAGAACTACAGGCAACGAAAACAAGGTTGTGGCTTCTCAAGCAACCATGGGGCAAGAAGGGAGCAAGCGCGAGCAACGCGCCATCCGTGAATGAAGGAAGGACTCAAGCTAGAGTCTATGCGATGACCGAGGCGGATGCGCGAGCAAACCCGGACTCCGTTGCAGGTAATACACTTATTCTTCTGAGTGGTAGACTTATATTGATAATATAACTCTTAGGGGTTGAGTGAGGGCCACCCCGGGGTCAAACGGAGCGAAATCGGGCAAAAGCCTGCTGATTTCCGCCAACGCACACCAGGCTGGGCCATACGCACGGCCGTGCGTTGGTCCGTGTGTTGGTGGCAGTGGCAACCCGGAAGAAATTGCTACACGCACGGCCGTGCGTTGGTCCGTGCATTGGTCTGTGCGTTGGTCCGTGCGTTAGTGGCAGTGGCAACCCGGAAGAAATTGCTACACGCACGGCCGTGTGTGGATGGACGCACGCCGTGCGTACCTCCGTGCGTACCTCCGTGCGTACCCCGTGCGTCCGTGGTAGTAGCTCCATTTGAGGTTGCAAGATACGCACGTCGTGCGTACCTCCTAGGCACACCGTGCCTGGCACCTGGGCAGCCCAAAGTCGATTTTTTCGCGCCGTATTGCAACGTTAAGACCCGTTATTGATCCCAAACACATGTGTGAACATAATAAACCTCTCTAAATGTATAGGAATGGTAGGAAAGGTATCTCACATGACTTATAAATGTAGGAACACTAAAGATTAATGGGAAGGATGCACGAATCCTTATCGATACCGGAGCGCAACGTTCGTGAGTGAGTGAGGCGTTCGCCGAGGACTTAGAGATACAATCAATACCAATGACGCAAACTTTAGTGGTATCAACACCACTAGGGGATGACGTTGAAATAACCTGTTACTATCCATCTTGTGAGGTGGAAATCGGTGGCCAAACCTTGACGTGTGATTTCGTACCGCTAAGTATGATGGAGTTCGATGCAATCCTAGGGATGGATTGGCTAGAAAAGCATCATGTTAGGGTAGATTGCTACACAAAGGTTTTGGAACTCGAAGGCAATGATGGGGACACCCTACGCTTCGAGGGGGATCGAGGCAAATCAAACAGCTGTATCATATCCGCCGTGAGAGCGAGAAGTATGATGAGAAAGGGATGCCACGCATATCTAGCATACGTGGTTGACAAAACCAAAGAGGAAACGGACATCGATGATGTGAGGGTGGTTTGTAAGTACCCGGATGTTTTCCCTAAAGACCTACCGGGGCTTCCACCTGATATGGAGATTGAATTTGTGATCGAGGTCGAGCCTGGTACCAAACAAATCTCTATACCGCCATATCGAATGGCACCTGCTAAACTTAATGAATTGAAAACCCAATTGCAAGAGCTATTGGATAACGGATTCATTATACCGAGCCATTCACCGTGGGGAGCACCAGTCCTTTTTGTGAAAAAGAAAGATGGTACCCTACGAATGTGCATTGACTACCGACAGTTGAACAAGGCTACCATCAAGAATAGGTATCCTTTCCCTAGGATTGATGACTTGTTTGATCAACTACGATCGAGGAGCAACCGTGTTTTCAAAGATTGACTTGAGGTCGGGTTACCATCAATTGAAGATTAAGGAAGATGACATACCAAAAAGTGCTTTTCGCACAAGGTATGGGCATTTTAAATTCCTTGTTATGTCGTTTGGGTTAGCAAACGCCCCAGCGGCATTCATGGACTTGATGAACCGAGTATTTCATAAATACTTGGACCGATTCGTGATGGTGTTCATAGATGACATCTTGATTTACTCAAAGAGTGAAGAAGAACATGAGGATCACTTGATACTTGTCCTCGAGACACTACGGGAGAAACAACTCTATGCCAAATTTTCTAAATGTGAATTTTGGCTAAAGGAAATTGGCTTTCTCGGGCATGTAGTTTCGGGATCGGGAATTGTTGTTGATAGCAAAAAGATAGAAGCCATTACCGAATGGGAGAGGCCAAATAACGTCAAGGAAATTCGTAGTTTCCTTGGGTTGGCAGGCTACTACAGAAAGTTCGTGGAGAAGTTCTCCGTTTTAGCATCATCATTGACAAAGCTCACTCGTAAAGGAGCTAAGTTTGTATGGGATGACAAATGTGAGAGAGGATTCATTGAACTAAAGAAGAGATTGACCGAAGCACTGGTACTTGCATTACCCAAACAGGGTATGGGGTACGATTAGGGGTGGGCAAATGGGTCTTGGAACAGCGGTCCGGTCCGGGTAATGGCGGTTCGGGTCCAAAACGGGCCGGTTCCATTTTTTGTTGCCATAAAACGGTTCGGGTAGGGTCGGGTAATTTTCTTTAAAGAATCGGACCGGTTCCAAAATTAAAAAAAACGGGTACCCGACCCGGCCCGTTATATATATTGTATATTAATTTATTAATAGTTTTGTGATAATCGGTTTTGAAATAGTTTTGTTTCCTTTGCTAGAAGTAGGATTTTAAATTGAGTTGAAGTAACATCCTTTTGTTTTCAAATTATTGATTAAATTTTTCATAAATATCTTATTACTTTTTATTGTTATTGAGTTATTCCTTTCTATGCAATTTAATTATTTGTTAAAAATGATTTTGGTATATTTTTTTATAATATTGTTCTTAAATATATAAATTGTGTTTACCACCCACCATGTATGTGTCAACTTTGGCTAATACTGAAAATTTAATATAAAAACAAGCAATCACTTTAATATATGATGTTAGACAACATGTTTAAATACAAATGTTAGGAAATATGTATTTTGGCTATGTTGCATATTTTTGGAATTTCTTTAATTGTTTGAAACTTATATACATGAAATTATGGAGTATTGGACTTGTCGCTTGTGTTACATGTGCACCACTATGTTGTTATTTTGAAACTTGCGAATGTCCTATATTATTGATTATTGATTTTTGGAACTTCGTGAGTTTTTACTAATTTTAAAACATGAGAATAGAAACCGTAAAACCCGGACCGGACCGACCCGTTTCAAATGGGCCGGGTAAGGCCCGGTTCCTATTTTGAAAATTGAAATACCCGGACCGTACAATGGAACCGGCGGTTCCATTTTATTTTGCATTACCCGCCCCGCCCCGGCCTGTGCCCATCCCTAGGTACGATGTCTATAGTGACGCGAGCATCCAAGGGTTTGGATGTGTGTTGATGCAAGAGGGGAGGGTAATTGCCTATGCTTCACGACAGTTGAAGAGCATGAGGTAAATTACCCTACCCATGATCTAGAGCTGGGAGCAGTGGTGTTTGCACTGAAGATTTGGAGACATTATCTCTACGGAGAGACATGTCACATATATACTGATCATAAGAGCTTGAAGTACGTGTTTACTCAGAAAGAGTTAAACATGAGACAGAGACGGTGGATGGAGTTGATAAAGGACTACCATCTAGTTATTGAGTACCATCCAGGTAAGGCAAACGTTGTAGCAGATGCCCTCAGTCGGAAGAGTTCGTCTGGGGCATTGTTGACTAGTTTGAGGGCACTGAGGGTCCAATTGGATGTATCTAGCGATGATGCCCTATTTGCACGATTTGAGGTGAGACCGACCTTGCTTGATGAGATCAAGAAGGGTCAAGAGACTGACGCAAAACTTATGAAGGTCCGGGAACGCATGCAAGCGGGACCGGTGGAAGATTTCAGGGAAAGAGATGACAGTCTCTTGTTATTCCGTGACCGAGTGTGTGTACCGTCAGATGATGAGCTCTGAAAGTCCATCTTAGAGGAGGCTCATTCATCGGTCTATGTCATGCACCCGGGGGGCACGAAAATGTACCGTGATTTGAAAGAAAGTTACTGGTGGTCTGGAATGAAGAGGGAAATAGCCGAATACATCAGTCGATGCCTTACTTGTCAACAAGTTAAGGCAGAACATCAGCATCCAGCAGGCTTATTGCAACCACTTTCCATTCTTGAATGGAAGTGGGAACACGTGACCACGGACAATCAGGAACTGTGATACGGTTTGGGTTGTTGTAGATAGGCTCACGAAAAGTGCACACTTCTTACCCATCAACACTACTTACTCACTTGAGAGGTTAGCCAAATTGTATATGGATGAGATCGAGAGGCTACATGGGGTTCCAGTGACCATTGTATCCGACAGAGACCCACGATTCACATCACGTTTTTGGCGGAAATTTCAGGAGTCTATGGGGACGAGGTTGAAGTTCAGTACGGCTTTCCATCCACAGACAGATGGGCAGTCTGAAAGAGTCATACAGATCTTAGAGGATATGCTGAGGGCTCGTGCATTGGAGTTCCAAGGGAGTTGGGACAACCACTTAGCACTTTTGGAGTTTGCCTATAACAACAGTTATCAGGCAAGCATTGGCATGCCTCCATATGAGGCATTGTATGGGAGGATGTGTCGTACACCGCTATGCTGGGACGAGGTTGGCATGGCCAAACTCGAGGGGACTGAATTGGTTGAGGTCACCAAGTCAAAGGTGAAGTTGATTCAAGAAAGACTCAAGGCGGCACAAGATAGACAGAAGAGCTATGTCGATAAGTGTCGGGGGACCTTAGAGTTTAAGGTTGATGATGAGGTATTTCTTAAAGTTTCTCCTTGGAAAGGGATCATTCGGTTCCAAAGCCGAGGGAAGCTTAATCCACGCTACATAGGTCCCTTTGGAATTCTGGAGAGAATTGGGGCCGTGGCATATCGTCTGCAGTTAACTCCTGAGTTAGAGAAGATACATAATGTGTTTCATGTATCCATGCTTAAGAAGTATGTACATGATCCCTCCCCGGTATTGGGAAAGCCGCCTGTAGAGGTACGTGAAGATTTGAACTATGCTGTGCAACCGATCAAGGTCATTGATAGAAAGGTGAATAAATTAAGGAGTAACGAAGTCCCAATGGTTAAAGTCCTTTGGAAGAGCGATCGGGTCGAAGAAGAGACATGGGAAATAGAGGCTTTGATGAGGAAGCAGTATGCTTTCCTATTTTAGTAGAGTTGTGAATTTCGGAGACGAAATTTCTATTAAGAGGGGGTGAACTTGTGACACCGCACCCGAAAGTCCTTGAAAATTCAATTTTAAAAAAATTTTGAACGTCTATGTATTGAATTCTCGTTTTCTAAACAATTGTAAAACGATTAATGTTTTACGTAGCGCATGATTGATTATTGTACTGTTCAAACTCGTTTATTAGTGTCGGGTTTGCAAATACTTATTTGGGCCTTATTAATGAATATAAGAGCCCAACATCTCCCAAATAATGATACATAACCCTTCAAGACAAGTTGAGGAAGGACGGGCGGCCCAAACATTATTTTGGGCCCAACCTGCTAAAAATAGTAAGTATTCAAGGATGGCGTCCTAGGCTCACTCGAGGGTGACCCACACGGATAGTAGTCCAATAATATGAATGACAATGTCAAAATAAGTGATAGAATGACTAGAGAAGAACACAAATGCCTATGGTCCCATCTTTGACATTATTGAGTTAAGTAATGAGAGTATGATTTTTCCTTCTATAATATCCATCATGTAAATTATTGAGATGAGCCTACACATATTGGAGATCAATAATGTGATGTAGGAAGTTGACTTGTTCTAAATAAATTAGGATGAGTACAAAAAGGCATGTAAGGAATAAATGTAATTAGATTTTGATGATGCTATAAGATTAGAAAGTTAGAGTACCCCCAAGTTAGATTTTATGTATTAGATTTTTCAAGTGTAAGTATTAGTGTAGTCGACGATCAGAGTTGCTCTACTTTGGATCAGATCAGAAGTGCATCAGAACTGCTCGACCAGACTTGCTCTATGAGAACTGCTCCATCAGAGTTCTCTTACCAGAAGTCCATCAGAGTTGCACCTATGAGAGTTGCTGATAAACTTGAACATCTGATAGCCGATGAGAACTACAGATCAGAGGTACTCATCAGCGGACCTATCAGAGTCAGAGTCAGAGTTCAGTCAGAAGACCATCAGAACTCAACTCATCAGATAGCCATCAGAATCCAACATATCAGAAGAACCTGATCAGAGCCCGACTAACACTTAGAAGATTTCAAGCAACATCCAACAGCTATGAATTCAACGAGTAAAAACATCCAACGGCTAGAAGACTGTGCATGAAAGGAAAGCATTTAATGCACATTAAATGAGCCTGATACGCTGAAGGATTGATTGCAAATGATTGACCAAGGAATCCGGGAAGATATATTTTAAAAATAGAAACCTTCCAAAAACGGCGGTCAAGTCAACTGTACGCGCATTTAATGCAGTTGTCTCCTCCTCCAACGGGCAGACAACCTCCGTATATAAGCTACATACCGAAGAACTGAAAAACGACTTTTGCTACAACTCTTACACATCATCATTCAAGCTCTCTTGAGATTCAAACTCTACAACCTTCAACAAGACAAGCTTACGTTGGGAAGATTCAAACTCCAAATCTCTCATCCCCAACAAACAAGCAAAGGTCATCCTGTTCTTCAACACTTCAAGAACTTCATCAAACATCCTTTGTAACGAAGCAAGTTGGAGGAAAAACTCTGTTTTTCAAAAGGATCTTCTGAAAAGAAGGGCGTCCAAGTAACTGCAGTAGTGAAGTGGTGATACTTCCGGGAAGCTGAGTGAAAGGATCAGCCATCAGGACGTGGAACTGCATCCTGGGTGGCAGCTAGGCTTGAAGAAGGCGTGGAGAACTTCTTAAGTGCTAGGAACTAAGCTTTGTAACCGATCTACTTCAAAGCTAGTGGAACAGTGGACTAGAGGAACGAATTGTTCCTTGAACCACTATAAAAACATCCGGTGTCATTTACTTTACTACAACTTACATTTCTGCATTTAGGATATTAACTGATTAACTCTAAGACTTGGAATCTGTGTTCAGCAGATCTTGTTTTCAGAGTTATCAGAAAGGCATTTGCCTTAGTAATTTTTTTTTTTTGAGGCTACCCGGACAGATCAGAATCCGCTGCCAAGGCCAGTTCTGTTATCAGAACCAGCCTTTCTCTGTCACCAGAATCAGACCTTCTCTGATAAGTCACTTTGGACTTGGAGAAAAGTTGAAAAACCAATCAGTCTATTCACCCCCCCCCTCTAGACTGATTACCATATTAAACGGGACCAACAAGTGGTATCAGAGCCTCCTTGTTCTTGTAATCTTTTAGGTTACTCTCTGAACAAAGATCCACTTGTTCTTAGCCTCTCCTTATTTATTATAATGGATAATTCTCTTGCAAAGCATCTTATGTTCACAGATCAGAAGTATGATGATTGGAAGATCAGAATGAAGGCACATCTATGTGCTCTTCATGATGAAATGTGGGAAGTCTTGGAAAATGGCCCCTTCATCCAGTTCATGAAGATCAATCCTGCTCATTCTATTGACAACTCTCAACCCCAGATGATTGAGAAAGCCCGGTCAGAATGGACCAAGGAAGAGAAAAGGCAGTACAACCTAGATAATATAGCCAAGGACATTCTTTACAAGGCTATTGATGAAAGATACTTCAACAGGATCAAGAAGTGCAGAACTGCCAAAGAAATCTGGGATAAGCTGGATGAGATTGGAGCAGGAGATGAACAAGAAAGAGACAACAAGCTGACCATTGCAATGAAAAAGTTTGATGACTTCAAACTCCTCCCTGAAGAATGCATTGCTAAGATGCATGAGAGACTGTTGATTCTCATCAGTGAGATTTCTGAGCTTGGAAAGGAGCTCACCATCAAAGAGGTCAACATGAAGATTCTCAGGGGACTGCCTTCAGCCTGGAAGATGAAGGTGATTGCAGTCCAGGAAAGCAAGAACATCAAGACCTATGCCACTGAGAAACTCATTTCTGATCTCAAGGCTTATGAGTTTGAGATGCATGAAGAGAAGGAGGAAGCTCCTGATGAGAGGACCACCACTGCTCTCACTGCCAGCACCTCAAAGGTAAGTAACTTTGACCCCTCTACTCTTTTATCTGATGAGTACATGGCTGCTTTTGCCAGAAAATTCAAGAAGTTCATGAAGAAAGATGGAAGGAGTCCATCTTCCATCAGAAGACCTCATCAGAAGACCAAATCTTCTGAAAGCAATGGAGAGTACCTCTGCTACAACTGCAGACAACCTGGGCACTTCAAAGCAAACTGCCCCTTCCCAAGAGTGTCCAAGAAGCAAGGACAAGAAGAAGAAAAGAAACCTGATGATCAACATAGAAGAAGAAGAGCTTTTGTCTCAGAACAAGCTGAGAGAGATCCACTCTCTGAATCAGAGTCCAGTTCAGACTCCGACTCTGATGAAGCATTCTGCTGCTTGGATGCAGAGACTGAAGACCTTTGCCTCATGGCACAATCAGATGATGAGGTATGCTCCACTTCTGATTCTATTTCTTCTTCGGTAGGCACAGCCTTAAATGATGATCCAATGTCATCATTTTGGGAAGAGTTCCAAACTATCCAAGCCACTTATTCTTTTGTTAAAGATGAGAACAGTAGGCTGAAAGGTGACATCTTTGATCTTAGAAGGGAGACTGAGTGCAAACTTAATCTCTTAACTGAGGAAAGAGATAGACTGAAGGCTGAAAATGAGTCTCTTCTTAAAAGAATAAGAGACATTGAGGAACTTGAGAATAAATACAATAGTCTTCTGAAGATGCAATCTTCCATGAAGAATATTGGTGATTCTCATAACTTCACCTCTGGTCTTGGATATGTTGAACCAGAGTCTGGTGAGCCTTATGTAAGGCCTAGTACCCAAGTTACTAAGGCTAAAAAGGTCATAGTGCCACAGACTCTGAGCCCCATTTGCCATGCTAGTACTTCTGGTACTAAAGTTGTACATGAGAAGGTCATACCAGAGAAGCAAAATCTAAAGGCCAAACCAAAACAAATCTTGAAAACTAATGAACCTGGCAGAAAATCTAACAACAGGAAAAGTTTTCAGAAAAATAATAGTCAAAGGCCTAACCCTATCAGACAATCTCATGACAATGGTATCAGAAACTGCTATCAGGAAGGCAAATATCAAGAGAAAATTAACTATAGACAAATGAGGTTGTCTGGTCAACCTCAGAAGCCTAAAGTTAAACGCTCCTCTGATCTTGATAGCATATGGGACTTCTTTCCAACAAAGAAGGCTATGCGAAAGTATGCAAACAGAAAGCATGATCCTCACAAGCATCTGCCCAAAGTGAATCATACATCTGTTTACTACAACTACCAGGTGGACAATGGGTATCATCCACCAAGGTTTCAGTTGATGAGACCAAAATGGTACCAACTACCAAGACTGCATTACCCCCCAGGACCCAACATTGCTTGGGTACCTAAATCTTCCTTTTAATTTTGCAGGAACTGTGTGCTGGAGTCATCTCAGAACAAGAATGGTTTATAGATAGTGGATGCTCCAGGCACATGACAGGTAACAAGAGTTGCCTATCAGAGTTCCAGAAATACAATGGACCCCGAGTCACCTTTGGAGGAAATGACAAGGATGGTCAAACAAAAGGAAGAGGAAAGATGATCAAGAACCAGATAATCATTGATGATGTCTCATATGTCAAAGGTCTGAAGTTCAACCTCTTGAGTGCTAGCCAATTTTGTGACAAAGGCTACACTGTTGAATTCACCAAGACCCTATGCTATGTCAAGCATGAGACAACCAAGGAAGTGATTCTTACAGCCAAGAGAAGAAAGAACATCTATGTTGTTGACTGGCAAACAGCAAAAGATGGAACATGCCTGATAGCAAAGGACAATTCAAAGCTAAGCTGGGACTGGCACAAGAAGCTTAGCCACCTGAATTTCAAAACCATCAACAAACTGGCAAGGGAACACATTGTAGATGGTCTGCCTAACATTGTTTACAAGAAGGAGACCCTCTGCAGTGCTTGTCAGAAGGGAAAACAAGTGAAGACCTCATTCAAACCCATAGCTGGAGATCTTTCTACTTGTCCTCTAAATCTGATTCACATGGATTTATTTGGACCAGTTGAAACTCCCAGTGTTGGTGGAAAAAGATATACACTGGTTATGGTTGATGATTACTCAAGATATACTTGGACTATGTTTCTGACCAAGAAAAATGAAACTCTTCAGAAGTTGCCAACTCTGCTAAAGCAACTTCAGACTGAGAAGAATATGAAGGTCAGGACAATCAGATCTGACAGAGGAACTGAATTTGTCAACAAAGTGATCAAGGACTTCTGTGATCAGAATGGCACATTCCATCAACTCTCTGCTGCCAGAACACCCCAACAAAATGGTGTTGCAGAAAGAAGGAACAGAACACTGAAGGAAGCTGCAAGAACTATGATTGCAGAATCAGGGTTGCCCATCAGATACTGGGCTGAAGCAATCAACACAGCATGCTACACTCAGAACAGAAGCATGATCCACAAGAATCATAAGAAGACCCCCTACGAGCTATGGAAAGGAAGAAAGCCAAACATCGGCTACTTCCATGTGTTTGGATGCAAGTGCTATATTCTAAACAATGGAAAGGAGAATCTGAAAGTATTTCAAGAAAAAGCTGATGAAGGTGTATTCCTAGGCTACGCAAATTCAAGCAAAGCCTATAGAATACTTAACAAAAGAACTATACAAGTTGAAGAATCCATTCATGTCAAGTTTGATGATAGCACCTCTGCAGAAGAACTATCAGAAACCCTGCAGAAGATTAATCTAGAAGACAAGATTTCAGAACCATCAGAAGAGGTCACCATCAATCCTGTATTCTCAACTCCCACTACTAATCCAATTCTGATAGACAAAGATGAAGATGAAGAATCAGAAGATGAACCATCAGAGTTGCCTAGACAGCAACTATCAGAACCTGATCTAACTTGGTTAAGAGACCATCCTCCTAATCAAGTGATTGGTCATGTTAACAGTGGAGTAAGGACCAGATCTGCATCAAGAAGAGAAGCCATGTTCACCTGCTGCATATCTCAGATGGAACCAATGTGTGTGGAAGAAGCTCTAGAAGATTCAGATTGGATCAATGCAATGCAAGAAGAGCTGACACAGTTTGAAAGGAATGAAGTATGGAAACTTGTTCCTCGACCAAAGCATCAGAATGTCATTGGAACCAAGTGGGTATTCAAGAACAAAGCAGATGAAGAAGGCAACATTGTAAGGAATAAAGCAAGGCTTGTAGCAAAGGGATACTGTCAAGAAGAAGGCATAGATTTTGATGAGACCTTTGCACCTGTTGCAAGACTAGAAGCAATCAGGATATTTCTAGCCTATGCTGCCTACAAGGACATCAAAGTCTACCAGATGGATGTCAAGAGTGCATTTCTGAATGGAGAACTTGAAGAGGAAGTTTATGTTGAACAACCTCCAGGTTTTGTCATTCCTACTCAATCTTCTTGTGTCTATAAGCTGAGAAAGGCTCTTTATGGTCTTAAGCAAGCTCCTAGAGCTTGGTATGACACATTGTCCCTATTCTTAGTGAACCATGGGTTTACTAAAGGAAAGGTTGACAAGACTCTATTTCAAATTTCTGTTGCTAATCATATTCTATTAGTGCAAATCTATGTTGATGATATTATATTTGGAAGCACTAATCCAGAATTATGCAAGAAGTTCTCTAAAGTTATGCAGAAGAAATTTGAAATGAGTATGATGGGAGAACTCAGTTACTTTCTTGGATTACAAGTCAAACAAGTACCAGAAGGCATCTTTATCAACCAAGGAAAGTACACCAGAGATCTCATCAAGAAGTTTGGAATTGATGGAAAAACTTCAGTCAAAATTCCTATGAATGCATCTCAAGGAATTGGACCAGATGATGAAGGAAAGGATGTTGATGCAACAACTTATAGAGGAATCATTGGATCTCTCCTCTATCTGACTGCAAGCAGACCAGACATAGCTTTTGCAGTAGGAATCTGTGCCAGATACCAATCAAAGCCCAAGGAGAGCCATCTAGTTGCTGCTAAGAAGATTATCAGATATATCAAGGGAAATCCAAATGCAGGCCTATGGTATCCTAAGGGAGGTAATTTTGAACTAATTGGTTATTCTGACTCAGATTTTGCAGGTTGTAGATTGGACAGGAAGAGCACTTCCGGTCACTGTCAATTGCTAGGTGGGAGACTTGTCTCCTGGTTTAGCAAGAAGCAGAATTCAATCTCAACAAGTACAGCTGAAGCTGAGTATATTGCTGCTGGAAGTTGCTGTGCTCAATTGCTCTGGATGAAGCAACAACTCAAGGATTATGGAGTACAAGCAAAGGAGATCAAGCTGCTGTGTGACAATACAAGTGCTATTGCCATCACTCAGAATCCTGTGCTGCATTCAAGAACAAAGCATATTGAGATCAGACATCACTTCATCAGAGATCATGTGGAAAAGAAGCACATCTCAATTGAGCATGTTCCAACTGAAGACCAGCTTGCAGATATCTTAACCAAACCTCTCTCTGAGGCACGGTTTAACAAGCTAAGGGAAGAACTGGGAATGATGGATGATCTACCCAGAGATACATGAATCAGAGTTGCAGAAGTATCAGATGTGGATTCATCAGAACACCCCATCTCTGATACCTGAGCTTTTATCCGTCAGAAGCTTGAATCAGAGTTGCAGAAGCATCAGACGTGGATCAATCAGAACTCTCCACCTCTGATACGCTTATCCATCAGAGAACCCTATGTCAGAATACCCCCTCTCTGATATATGGAATGTTATTCATCAGAGTGGCTGTGGACTTAGAAAAATTTTCTAAATTTCGGGCGAGGCTGTTCAATAAACCGGAAGTTACCATTTTACCCCCGGTAGTTATTACCATATTTGGAAAACGGCTTTCCGCCCACAATCCATTTAATGCAACCTCGAAACCACAAATTATATCAAACGTCCACTAACCCAAATTCATATATACCCCTTCTGAAAACCTAAGTCGCTACTGCAATTTTATTCTTCGTCCTCAAGCTTTATCTCTCTAAACTTTAAACTTTCAGACCTCTCAACCTCTTCACTAAACTGAAAATGAAGTTCATCAACATCAACGATCTTTCCAAGGAAGAAGTCAAGGCTCTTGTGAACAATATTGTTACAGGCATGCGAGTTGACATGTCCGCATTGCCCCTGTTGGCAGAAAATCAGAAGCGGATGAAGAAAGTCATCCAGGGAATGCACGATTCCCAACTAAGCAAGATTGTTGCTCATCCATATGAAGAATTCAGCGCCATGGATGTAGCCGAGTTCTATCTGAACGCCACTATAACCGGAGAAGCCATTCACTCTCAAGTTCAAGGCAAGGACTTGAAGATTGACGCCGATGCTCTAAACGAGTTCTTTGGTGTTCAACTCGATTCTCAAGACCAGGATACTCCAACCCTGATTGATCTAGACACAGTGGACATTGCTGTAGAGACCTTCGTCGACATCTATTGCAGGCCTGAGGTCACAGGGATTGAAAAACTATATATGAAGAAGTTCCTATTGAAGAAGGACTACGAGAAGCTGGTCAGCATCCTGCACAGGTGCCTTTGGTGCAAGACCGGATCCACAGATGAGATGAACAATGCAAACGCCAAGGCAATTTATGCAGTTCATCGAGGAATGAACATTGACTGGGGAAAGGTAATCTTCAAATCTATCTCTGAATCAGTGAAGAAGAAGGACAAGAAGACTGGCTTATTCTCAACCAAGATGGGCCATGGTCTTCTCCTCTCCCAAATGATCAAAGCTCAAGAACTGGTACTCAGAAATCCCTCCAAAGTTGACCACTCCAAACTCATCTTTCTCACTGCTTCTCCAAAGCTAAATATTGCTGTTGCTGCTGAACTAAAGAGAGAGCAACGACTAGAGGAGAAAAGAGAACAACTGGCTGCTAAGCCCAAAGTTGTCTCCAAGAAGAAACCTCTGCAGAAGCTCAAGGCAGCTACTGAGAAGGATGCATCAGAGGAGGATGCATCAGAAGAGGATGCACCCGTTGTGGCACCTATCAAAAAGCTCAAACAAAAGAGGAGAAGAAGAGATGTCATTCAGAGTGACTCTGAAAGCTCGAAATCTCCTATCAGAATCCAGAAGAAGAAGAAGAGGACCAACTCTCCCCCCAAGGAATCAGCACCTCAGGGGGAACCAGCACCAGAGCTGGCTACTGCACTGGTGATCTCTGATGCTCAGGGGGAACCTGAATCAGAGATCCAGCCCATCTCTGAATCAGCACTGCAAGTCACCATCTCTCCACAAGAGCACCCAACTTCCTCAACTGGGATTCCTGAAGTAGATCCCATCTCTGCTCTTGAGAGACAATTTCAAAGGGTGCTAACATGGAGAAAGTGGAGAATGGGACCTCTGCAACAGATTCTTGCTCAAGCTGCTACTTTTGAATCAGAGGAAGAGGAAGTCCTCAAATGGGCGGGTATAGATGACATCTCTCTCTGCTTTGATATTCATTTCTTACACTCTGTTCTTGAGAAGAAGAAGTCCAGTTTCAAAGGAAAGGAAAAGGTGTTTGACACCTCATCAGAAGAGCCAGTCAAAGCTCTTGCAGAAGCTGAAATACCAATCTTTGAGGAATGGCTGTTGGAGAAGAAGAGAAAGGAATCCCTGATCAAAATGAGACCTATCCCTGGTATAGAAGGTGAACCCTCAACTGCCAATGACCTATCTCTGGCAATGCAGAACCTCATCAGAGAATGGAGAACCTCTCAGTTTGAAGAAACCGTTTTAGAGGTAATTCCCCACACTCCTACTCTTCTTACTACTGCTCCATCTCCCCCCAAATCCCCTTCACCCAAACCTGTCACACCAACCACAACTCCACCCCCATCTCCTCCTCAACCTCAGCAAATCCCATCTCCCTCACCTAAGAAGTCTTCCACACCAAAACAAACCTCACCTTGCCATCAGATAACCCCCATCAGAAGTCGCTCACCCTCACCTCCTCCTCCATCACAACGTCAGAGAACCCCTACCCCTCAAACCTCACCTCATCAGAGCTCCCACCATCAGAAATCCAAATCTGCCTCTCCTCAGCAGAAGCCTTCATCCAAATCTCCTTCACCTCAGCATTCTGCAGCCTCCACTCAGAGAAGAGAGCCAGTTGTAAGGATTCTTTCCTCAACTGAAGATAATGATGGATTCCTTCCATCCTCATTGGCTGGAGATCTTCAATCAGCCAGAAGGAAGACCCCTACACCTTCTCCATCTCCCGTTCAACCTCAACCTCAGGCCAATGAATTGCCTCAGCCAGAACTTCCAAAAGCTGTCCTCATCCCCTTCCAGGAGTTTGTGGAATCAGCTGAAGACTTTGGAGATCAGATGGTTGCAGGACTCAACAAGTTGCTTGTACTGAATCAGAAGCATGATGCTCATCTGGATTTGGTTCAGTACAACATTGAGTCAGAACTTGCCAAGATATCCACAACTCTCTCTACCTTGGCAACTACCTTCTTGAGCTACATGAAGACATCTAGTGACAAGGTTGATAACATAGCCACAGAGGTAGCTAGCCTACATACTGTCCTGTTCTCACAATCTCAGACTCTGACAGCCCAGGACAAGGCCATCCAAGAACTCTCTGATGCTGTTGATACCCTACAATGGTCACATGACAAGAATGCAGAGCATCTGACAGATGTGGAGGAAATCTGCAAGACCAACAAAGAGTTTAGTCTCAAATTGATCAACACTGGCAAGGACAGAGATCACAAGTTGACTCTCCTTGAGGCTACTACTAAGGATATCCAATCTGCAGTTGATAAGCAGAAAGAGCTGATAGAAGGGCTGGCGTCGGTGACTCAGACACTCCCAGGTGCCCTAGAAGCGATCAAAGACAATAATGCTACAGAGTTCTCCAAAATTGGACTCCTGCTTGGCGATCTTGTTGATGCCAAAAAGGGGGAAGAAATCAGAGAACCTGCTAGAGCCATCAGAGCTGCAGAAGGAACTAGCACCAGAGCTGTTAATCCTGCTGTATACTTTGAAAGGGCAAGACAAAAGAGGATTGCTGCTGGTACTCAGAGACCACCTCTTCCAAGATCAAAGAAAGGAAAGAAGTCAACTTTCACTCTTGCTCAATGGCTTAAAAGTGATCTAGCTAAACCTGATGCTGCTCAGTTTCAAGAAATGAAGAAGCACATGACACCTCTTCAACAGGAAAATCTTATTCTGGATAGAGATGGGACGATCATCATAAATCATGGTGGTTCCATGCAAGAAGCAGAGGATTGGTGGCACATGAAAGTAATCCCTGGCAAGGACATCTCTGAAGCCATCAGAAACTATCTTGATTGCAAGCTTGAACCTGCCTGGTCAGAATGTCAGAACCCAAGGAACTTGGCCTCCATCAGAGCAAAGGTAAATGCTGATCTAAAGGAAATTGATGCAAAGGAAGCTCAACTAGAAGAGGAAGATTTCTAAACTCTATCCTATTGTTGCTTTAAATACTCTTCCTTAATAAGATAACCAGCTTGCCTCTATTTTGCATGGCAATTTCAAATTATTTCTACCTTGCACTCTGACTATTTATGCTCTGATACCTTGTGTTATTCCTTATTTTGATTATTTGTTTGATTGTATCCTACTCTTACTATTTTCCTATGCCAAGTGCCCACCAAGATTCTAAATGAAAGTCTGATTTTAACTTATTTTTCTTCATGGTGGAAGGCACTTCTCTGGAAATAGTTTAAGGGTTTTGGCATCATCAAAAAGGGGGAAATTGTAAGGAATAAATGTAATTAGATTTTGATGATGCTATAAGATTAGAAAGTTAGAGTACCCCCAAGTTAGATTTTATGTATTAGATTTTTCAAGTGTAAGTATTAGTGTAGTCGACGATCAGAGTTGCTCTACTTTGGATCAGATCAGAAGTGCATCAGAACTGCTCGACCAGACTTGCTCTATGAGAACTGCTCCATCAGAGTTCTCTTACCAGAAGTCCATCAGAGTTGCACCTATGAGAGTTGCTGATAAACTTGAACATCTGATAGCCGATGAGAACTACAGATCAGAGGTACTCATCAGCGGACCTATCAGAGTCAGAGTCAGAGTTCAGTCAGAAGACCATCAGAACTCAACTCATCAGATAGCCATCAGAATCCAACATATCAGAAGAACCTGATCAGAGCCCGACTAACACTTAGAAGATTTCAAGCAACATCCAACAGCTATGAATTCAACGAGTAAAAACATCCAACGGCTAGAAGACTGTGCATGAAAGGAAAGCATTTAATGCACATTAAATGAGCCTGATACGCTGAAGGATTGATTGCAAATGATTGACCAAGGAATCCGGGAAGATATATTTTAAAAATAGAAACCTTCCAAAAACGGCGGTCAAGTCAACTGTACGCGCATTTAATGCAGTTGTCTCCTCCTCCAACGGGCAGACAACCTCCGTATATAAGCTACATACCGAAGAACTGAAAAACGACTTTTGCTACAACTCTTACACATCATCATTCAAGCTCTCTTGAGATTCAAACTCTACAACCTTCAACAAGACAAGCTTACGTTGGGAAGATTCAAACTCCAAATCTCTCATCCCCAACAAACAAGCAAAGGTCATCCTGTTCTTCAACACTTCAAGAACTTCATCAAACATCCTTTGTAACGAAGCAAGTTGGAGGAAAAACTCTGTTTTTCAAAAGGATCTTCTGAAAAGAAGGGCGTCCAAGTAACTGCAGTAGTGAAGTGGTGATACTTCCGGGAAGCTGAGTGAAAGGATCAGCCATCAGGACGTGGAACTGCATCCTGGGTGGCAGCTAGGCTTGAAGAAGGCGTGGAGAACTTCTTAAGTGCTAGGAACTAAGCTTTGTAACCGATCTACTTCAAAGCTAGTGGAACAGTGGACTAGAGGAACGAATTGTTCCTTGAACCACTATAAAAACATCCGGTGTCATTTACTTTACTACAACTTACATTTCTGCATTTAGGATATTAACTGATTAACTCTAAGACTTGGAATCTGTGTTCAGCAGATCTTGTTTTCAGAGTTATCAGAAAGGCATTTGCCTTAGTAATTTTTTTTTTTTGAGGCTACCCGGACAGATCAGAATCCGCTGCCAAGGCCAGTTCTGTTATCAGAACCAGCCTTTCTCTGTCACCAGAATCAGACCTTCTCTGATAAGTCACTTTGGACTTGGAGAAAAGTTGAAAAACCAATCAGTCTATTCACCCCCCCCCTCTAGACTGATTACCATATTAAACGGGACCAACAAGGCATCTTTTAGCAAAAAATAAAACAATCACTAGTGCAAAAAACACATTTAATAACTAGCATTTTATATGGGTTTGATATGAACCGTAATAGTATGTAAAAATGGGGTTGAAATCATAAATTATAAAACTTTTAAGTGCAATTTGGGGTAAAATTATAAATATAAAATTGTATCTATGTCGGGTATGAAAATAACAGATATGGAATGATGATTCGGGGTAAGATTCGTAATTTATCGTAAAATGAGTTCGGACTCGGTGCCATTTTAATAATTTTGAGAAATAGTTTTCAATGTCAGTTAATAGCCAACCCATATAGATTTCCAAATAAACCCTATAATTATTTTCAACAATGAAACCGGAGCGGCAGAAATACTAATAACATCCCTACGATCTATAGATCTGGACTCCCGCAGCTCTGCATTTCACGCACCGCCGACTGCTACTCTTCCATCAATGATTGAATTCTCCATATCCCCAACATCTGATGTTCCATTACGGTATACCACATCTTCGCTCTCCATCATCAAGTACTTTCTTTCAACTCTGTGTAGGTAATATTGTAATAATACATTCCGACGATCTACAGACCTGACTCGTGCAGCTGCGCCGCTTATGCACCGCCGACCGCACTCCTCCACCAATGAGCGAAATCTCCATATCATCATCATTCATTGTTCCATTAGGCGGTAACGTGTCATCGCACTCCATAGTCAACCATATGTAGGTAATAACAAGTTAAAAGCACAGTTCTTGATATATATTATCCGTAGTATCTTTTTTTTTTAACTTTTTACTCTCAAGGTCGGATTTGTGTGCATACTTCTTTATAAGGTTTGTTTAATTGACTTAAATTTGATATAGAGCATGGAATAAATATGTCTAAAGTTTTCAGTTTGGTTATGTGTACAAAGTGTTTGTAAGAATGTCCCAATAAGATTCTACATTCATGGGTGTGTAAAAATTGTTTTGTGAGATTTCAAATAGGATGATAACATTAAAAAATGTTATTTTTGTTTATTTCTGTCTGGTCCGTTGTTCTTGAAGCATGCTTGCTTTGTTTTGGTTTTATTTAATTGAATTCTATTTGTATAATTTTGTACACCAATTATAAGACTCTGGATAACGTATAGTTTGAGTGTGTGTATAAATTCATGCATCCATAGAAGTAATAGATGGGTGGCTTAAATCAGCCTCCCAAGTAAGAACACTTGTGGGCATAAAAGCACTTGCATAGATCAATAGTAGGTACTTGAAATACTATAACTAGAGCAGGACTTTTCCTTGGTTTCTTGGTTAATTAATGTGGAATCAATAAGAGTAATGTTTTTTATAATTGTTGCCTTACACTTCATGTATCTTTGTATTTAGGTAGTTATATTTGGACATTAATTAAAGAATTAAGAGTATATAACATATTTTGTTGTTCTCTTTTCTCCCAGTAAGTAAATTCAATTGTCTTCTGTATTTGTAAGTTGTAAAATTGTAACTTTTTGTGAGATCTTTTTAATTGTTTTAATCAGGAAAGAACTGAATTGAAAGAGCATCACTTTTTCCCTTGGCATTATCAATTTGAGATGGAACTTCCTGTTAGAAAATAAAGCAAAGGTAAGAAGTCTGGTCCTTTTTAATGTTTGGAAAATGTTTAAGTTTATTATTAATTAGCTATGAATCCTTTCATTTTCCAACCATATTCCAACTTTAACTAGCATTGCTTTACTACGTATTAGTTAATAAATACTATCCGATGTTTTTTTTGCTATTTAAACTTATAATTTTTTGCAATCGTCAATCATATAAATTGTAACTTTGTAGTTTTTGTTATGTAAAACTTGTTGATATTATATCTAAAGTATGTAGTTACATATTTCCTTTCACCTTCATTCTAGTATATGGATTAAAAATTGTTGTGGATCAATATTATGATTCTCAAGATTGGGCTATATGGTCCTTGTATGCACTATCATAAGAATAAGATTGGGGTAGATGTCAAGTCTATTGTTCGAGACTAGGCACAATTAATATTTATTGTAAATTCTACCTTGTTTTATGTCTTTTATTAAAGCATCTATTTCTGGTCCAATAGATATAATATATCTTATTGGAGCTTTTATTTGACTTCTACGGAGTATAATATATAGTACTACGTATTGTTTTGTATATTTGTTTACAGTCTCGAAGACAAAACAGGGGGAAAACAGGGTATGGCTGCGAGTACTTAGAAATAAGAACGTTATCTCTGGTGGAGTTTATTCATATTTGACGAAGGTGATAAACAATTAGTAATGTTTCATGTATTTTTATTGTGCTTCTACTTTTTTGACTAATGGCCTTTGTGCTATTTTAATTTGATTTACTTTTTATATTTTTATGTTTTAATATTCAACTTGCAGATATTCAAGTTGACACTGGAGCATGGGGAATCATTCTGTGTGACACTGCAAGCATTTGATTGTAATTTTATTGTTCGTTACTACTCATATATAGGTTTTAAACGCAATGTAATTTTTAGTTATTCATGAATCGTGTTATGTCAATACAATGGGAATGATGTATTTTTGCTTGTATGTTTAGGAATATTTGGTTGAAATTAGTCCTTGATTTTTTTCATTCCTAAGGATAATGATTATTTTTTCTGAAAGGTGTTGATATTAATTGTAATTGAATAGCAGTATAAATAAATAGTGATATGCATGATAAAAAAGAATGTTAAAGTATTCAATAACGGTTAGGATTTAGCCCATATAGAAAGTATTCAGCAACGATTAATATCTGTCCAACATGGATAACATTCAATAACGGTTCCAGAGTTAACCGATATAAAAAACTTTCTGTGACGGTTCAAAAAACCCATATAAAAAGTGGCGTTATTCCATGTCGATGGGAACAATGTCGGTTCTAGGACCGACATTAAATGTCTATTTTAACCGATATAAAATGTGTTTTTTCCACTAGTGAATATGACCCATCTTCCTATTTTTGGGAGTATTGGTAGATATTTTGGACCCCAAATTGAATGGGATCAATTGGGAACCACTGCACATGACCTTAGTACCTGCAAAACAAAGAAGAATGGGTGAGACAACTATGTGGGGCGGACTTTTGACTTAATAGCTACAACATTACAAAAAGGAAATAAAAGAGGAGGTCCACCCCATGTTTGAGTGCAATCAAACATCCTACCCTTTATTTTTGTGAACCACATGCTTAGATATCATTTGAGAGCTCCTAAACACCTCTCCCTCACCCCCCATTCGAACTGAAAGAGATAAGAAAGAAGGGAGAGCCTCACACTCAAAAGAGAGAGAGATAAGGGAGTTGGCAGCAGGGATAACCTCCAGTTCGTGGAGCTCACTCTTTGGTTCGTATCTTGAGAAATAATCATCCAAAAAGGGCGTGTGAGGTGTCCAATGAAATCTCTCAAGAATAGGAATCCATAGACGTGCGGTTTGAACAAAACGGAGCAGTTTAAGGCCTCCAAATAGTCCGAACAAAACACAACCTCGCAGAATACGTTTTTGTATTCAAACAGGGGCGGATCCAGAAATTTTAACTATTGGGGGCACAATTAAGCTAAAGTGAGAAAAATTCAAATAATTATAAACTAACTTCAAAAGATGGAAAATTGCAATGGTAGCATAACAGGAAATATATTACAACTGCTCTCTACGAGTTTTCATTTTTTGAAAATGCTCCATGACAACTTCATTTGTAACTGTATCAAGCACATCTTTTTCGACATAACAAATAAGACAATCATTCATAAACTGGTCGCCAATCCTATTGCACAGACTTGACTTCACAATTTTCATCCCAGAAAAGCATCTTTCAACTGTGGCTATTGCAACTGGCAAAATCAAAGCCAATTTCAGTAGTCGATAAACTAAATGATATGAAAGATGTTTTTTTGCACTCCACCATTTTTTTAGCAAGTTCGCCAAGGCTTTTCAAGTTAGAGAAGCGTTCATCGCCAAGCACATCATTTATATAGAGCTTAAGTTGATGCTCAAGAGTGTGTCGATCTTCAAAGTCAAAGTCATCAGGATAAAACTCAACCAATCTCATCAATTTCAGTTCATCAAACCCACTAAAAGAATCACTTGGACTCAAAGATCCCTTACATATCAGCAACTCTGTATTCACCTCATCAAACCGGTCATTGAATTCTACAAGCTGCATATCTACAACTGTATAAAAACCATCCACAAAATAATAATGAAAGTTAGTGGTGTTACTCTTTTTACGAGGCCTCTTTGGATTAATGTAGTCTTCTTCCATCCTCAACATTGAAATGTCATGTTTTTCACAAAAATCAGACACTTTCTTCAAAAGAGAACCAAATCCATCACTTCGAATCTCTTGCAACTGTTGCTTAGTTGACCTCACTAATGACATAGCATTTAGAATGTCTTGATCTTTTCTTTGGAAAGCTAATGACAAAGAATTTGTGAGGCCCAAAATCAATAACATCAATTGTAAATAAAACACGAAATCAAATGATTGTAAATAGACAAGAAGACCGTGTGCCTGACGTCTTTTCGCGTCATCTTTACCATCTTTTTCAACAAATTCAAGAACTTCAACAACAGATGGAAACAACTCAACCAAACGTAAAAGTGTTTTGTAATGAGAGCCCCATCGAGTATCTCCAGCTCTTTGAAGCATAATCTCCTGATTCATACCTTTTCCCGTACTAATCTCATTACTACTAATGGATTGCATCACTTTTTCTTGATGACTTTGGCGTATCATATCTTTCCTTTTGCAAGAAGCGCCAACCACATTCATCAATAGAGATATCATATCAAAAAAAATTCCCACTTCAAAATGTTTTTTAGCAACCGCCACAACAACTAATTGAAGTTGATGAGCAAAACAATGCACGTAATATGCTGAACTAATTTCTCTCAAAATCAAAGCCTTTAGCCCATTAAACTCGCCCCGCATATTACTTGCACCGTCATAACCTTGACCCCTAACCTTACTCAAACTCAATCCATATTCAGCAAATAAAGCATCAATAGCACTTTTAAGAGATAATGCAGAAGTGTCCATGACATGAGTAACACCAACAAATCTTTCTTTAATTACCCCAAACTTGTCAACATACCTCAAAACTATAGCCATTTGTTCCTTATCAGATGCATCACTAGACTCATCAATCATCAATCCAAAAACATCATCACCAATTTCTTTGACAATAAAATTCAGTATTTCTTGCGCAAAACAATGAGCAATATCTTTCTGAATACTAGGAGACACCATTTGATTGTTTCCAGGAGCATTTTTTAATATGACTTTTCGTACAACCTCATTTTGATTTGAGGTATACTTCATCATTTCTAAAAAAATTCCTCTGTTTTTAGACTCTTCAGTCTCATTATGACCACGAAATGGCAGCCCTTGATGCAATAAAAATCTAGAAACATCAATTGAAGCATTTAATCTGATGCGATACTCATTTTTTGCGATCTCACTTTGCTTATGAAGAGCAACACTAATTGATTGATCTTGCTTCATCAAAACTTCACACCTTTTGACAGCTATATTGTGAAAGCTACCAACAACACCAACATGGGAACCTAATCTTTCAGTTTTGTTCCAACTAGAAAAGCCTTCTGTCACAAATGCATCATTTCCTGCTTGATTTTCAATGTTATCTCTAAACAAATAACAACACAAGCAAAATGATTTGTCCTCCTTTACACTATATTCTAACCAATTTCCATACTGATCAAACCAAGCAGAATTAAACCGCCGCAACTTTTTACCAATAATTTTCTGAGGAAAATCATGGCCACGAGGTTGGCAGGGCCCTCTAAGCAAATATTTTCTTCTTATTTCATCCCTTTGATTGGGATGATATTCTGAAATTCTTTTCCTTTTTGCGGGATCCCAAGGAAGATCATTCAAATCAATTTTAGTGGGCGGTGAAGGGGTGCTATTTGATACATTAATACTTGAACTTTGTCCCGCATCCCCGCTTTGATTGGATGGAGGTGGTGATTTTCTTTTATAGAATTGGGTTATCATCTTTTAATCTGTACAAAGTTTTATAAAATATAATTAATTCACAAAAAATACTACGTAATATGTTTATTAAGCCCAAACAGAATTCCTAGCTAATAAACCAATAAAGCATAGGTCAAATCCACACACGGACACACCAAACACCAAAACTCCAAGAGCCCTAAGATGTCATGGAACTTTGCAATTCTAGTATCATACAGAATTCAATAACTCATTCGAAATAGTAAACACTAAAACACATAAGATAAATTGAAATTATTAGTAAATTCTAAAGAATAAAATCTGAAAACTCCTATCAGATTGAATTAATAAAATCCTAATTAATAGCTACATAGTAAAGATTTATGAAGCAAAATATTAAAAAGTAGATAGTCAAAAGCAGGGCCGGAAATTTACAAACCTCAAAAGACAAGTAGTGTATTACTCCATCGGCCGGTCGACGAACAAGGCCGAATTTATAATAGGAATTCGAGATTAACCAAATAACCAGTGATGCTCATCCTATTGGCTTGTGTAGACTGCAGTCGTTGTGCTCTCGCAATCGGCCAGTCCGCAATCGTGCTAGGGATTAGAAAATATTGGATGACTGGAATAGGGATTTCAATTTTGGATATGAGAGTGGGCTGTTTGGGCCCATATTTCGGATAGCACGATTGGGTTTATTGATTATTGTCATACTTAATACTTTGCTAATTTTTAAAGACAACTCCTATGAATATAAATTAAGAATTAAAACTAAGGGGATAGGATGTGGGGCCATGCCAGACTATCACGTCATGGCTTGAAGTCTTGACTATTAGTCATCTATAATTGAGAACTGATCTTTTAATGGGGATTGGGGGCACACGTTTTTTTTGATTGGGGGCACTCCTTATATTTATAATATATATAACTACACATAACACTAAAAAATGGAAGGTCGTTGGGAGCCTGTGCCCCCGATGACGTTAGTATGCATCCGCCCTTGTATTCAAAGTAAGTTTGAATCCAAAACCTTCCTCTCTATTGTCTAAATCATATAAATGATTGAAGAACTATTATACACTGGATGAAGTGTATAAAATGTTATTATTAGGTGACTTTAATTTTTGGAAAGGTTAGATAATAACCTAGACAAAACCTTGAAAGGTTAGGGAACGAATTCGCTGGAAAACACCCGTTCTAGGGACTGTTTTCGTGCCTTCGGTTAGGAGTTGAGCAAGCACCTTGAGGAGGCTGTTTAACACTCAATTCTAAGCAAGGAATCAGTTCTCAAACTTCCTTGGCCGAAGCTTTGAGCATTGCATTGAGAAGGAAAAGCTTAAAGCTCATTTAAGGTGAGGACCGACAACTTGTAGATTATGCATGAGATTACCTAAATGCTTAAATCATGTTTTTGTGAATAAAGATGCTTGAACATGATATGAATGATAAGTAATGGATTTGATCATGAATTGAAAACATATTGATGAATATGGAGTCATATGAGATAGAAGTATGCTAATATGATGGTCCCGGATAGAGGTAAAAGTCTAGAGGGGGGGGTGAATAGACTTTTAAATCTTTTTCAACTTTATGAAGTTTTCCCTCTAGATGAGTTGATCTATAATCTTTTAAGAGATTAATAGATGCACAGCGGAAGTTTTTAACCTCTTTATACTTGGTGTGAGATAACTTTCTAGTTTAGATGATGTTTAGACTGGTGACAAGAGGAAGTAGGCTTGGCAGTAGACTGGTGAGCAGGTAACTGCTTAGTCTACTGCTGCATAGGCAGTTTGCTGACTGGCAGGCAACTGCTGAGTTGGCAGTCGACTGGTGGGCAGGTTACTGCTGAGTTGGCAGTCGACTGGTGGGCAGGTTACTGCTGAGGCAACTGTTAAGAACAGGATGACTCTTGGATGCCTTTTTGTTCTGGCTTGTTATGGCGTTTGGAAAGACACATATCAATGGGCAGTGGGCTCAGCAGGAGGGTGAAGACCAGGGTACTGCTGAGGCACCTTCTGAGTGTAAGATAACTTCTAGTGGAAAACACTCTCAAGGAGAGTGAGTTATTAAGCAGTAGGCTAAGCAGTACAGTCGATGAAGACTACTGCTTAGGATGCTGCTGGCAAACTACAATCCTTTAGTGAGATGTGTTTGGTGTGTGCTTCTGTATGTATGAAAGTAAATCAACACACGATATATCCTGGTTCAGAGGTGGTGTAATCCTCCTACATCCAGTCCCACCCTATTTCAGATGGATTTCCACTAAAGTATTCAGCCCAATACAATTAGTGCCAATCTAGCCTTGACAACTCTGGCCTAGATTGAAGGTTTTTCACGATGAGTATAACACCACTCAAAGTTACTCAGTCCTTAGACTTTTCTCAATTGATCCAGTGGGGATCAAAAGGTACTCTATCTATCTAACCACACTTTAGGATCCGAACAACTGTTCTCCTAAGTGTTTACAACAACATGAATTGATTCACGAAGTGTCTAACCTCCAACTAAAACCTAAGCTCTATAAATGTTACAATGAATGATCTAGTCTAAGAGCTTAGTGAAGCATGAGTCAAAGCAGAGTGTTCAAGCACTTTTTCCTTTGCTGGATATGCGTAGTGTAATGACTGAACCACTTGCTTTGAACTCAATGACTTACCTTTGATCTCATGCTTCTGCCTATTTTTATAGGCATCTCCAGTAGATTAATCTCCTCCGTTGGTTAAGAGGATTTAATCCTAGACGTCCAAAGTATTGTACTTGCGTCTTCTTGTGTTGGAGCAGGATAAGGATTTGTCTTTTGAAGACCACTTGCTTTGTACGAAGATAACACCCATACCTTAGGCCTTCTTATCGCTGCATGCCTATTCTGAAACTCTTCACTATTCACCTAATCAGATGTCTTCTCTCCTCTTGCGTTCTGAGTGTATTAGCCTTGTCTTGCAACTACACTTGTAAAGCTGAGTGCGTGAACCTGCTCAATTTGTGTAGTGAAGTAGTAAAATGTGTGACTTTGAATATTTTGTATCAAATAAGTTTTGTACTGGTAGGATCTTTGAAATATCCTATTAAGGTAATAGGATTACCTTATTGCATTTTGTTCTTTCCAGTACAATTTATTTGGTACAAGTTTCACAGTAAAATTTGTCACTTATTTTACTAATCACTTTCTTTCTTTAAGTGACATGATTAAACTTATGTACCAAATTAAAGCTATACTGGTTGGATCTAAATATCCATGTAAGGTAAATAATTTTTACCTTATTGCATTTTATAGTTCCAGTATGTTTAATCTGATACATAGTTTGTACATTGGAATTCTTGTCACTTTTAAGTACTTGTGTAGTTTAGCAGGTATTGTGTACAACTTAACTAGTAGGATAACAAATCCTATTAAGGTAAAAGTTATTACCTTATTGCATTTTGTGTTCCAGTTAGTTGTTCACTATTCTTGTTCACTTTGATTTATCTATATATCAAATAACACTTTACTGGTTGGATTTAAATATCCAATTTTAAGATAAAGACAACTTTACCTTATTTCATTTTGAATCCCAGTGTGTTCTTTTTGTTATATAGATTTTACATTGTTATTTGTTGTAGTGAATAGAATATCAAGAACTCTTCCTCTGAGTGTATGGTTTATCTAGTATTTCGAACATGATAAGCTAAATATTTAACTGGTAGGATATCAACTCCTATTAAGGTAAAATTACCTTATTGCATTTTGTTTTCCAGTTAAAATAGATAGTTTATTTGTGCGAGATGTTATTGTGTGTAACAAATAAATTTAACTGGTTGGATTTATACGATATCCTTTTAAGGCAATACAATATTGCCTTATTGCATTTTATGGTTTTCCAGTCATATTTATTTGTTAACTGTATAAAAGGAGCACGAAACATCTAGATAATTTTCTTAGTACTAGACAACTGCAAGATGCTACAGAAGATGATAACAACGACTCCTATAATAATGCTACAATAGAGGGGGGGAAAACAAAAGCTTTTGGCATCATCAAAAACAGTTCATCAAAATCTGGGGTCTAACAATTTCCCCCTTTTGTGATGATGCCAAAAGAAGAGTTCTAATTACTAAAACTCTCTTTCCCCCTCTTTTGGTAGCATCAACCTGTTCTTCAGAGGGTCATTTTGAGCAGTAAGTTTTGTACTCATTGTAGCTTGCTTTTTATAGCCGGCTATCCTTGAGTATTTTATGAGAGTTCCCCCTCAGCAGGTGGCTAGGAATTTCTCTTCAGTTTGAGAGTTCACTGAGAGTTCTTTTAGAGTTTGAATACATTCTCCTCCCTTAGTAGATCATTTAGGAAGGCAAATTTTCACAGCCATTTGATGGAAAGTGATTTGCTCATTAGACGACATTAGCATGAAGTATCCTTTTGCTTAAAGTCGTGTAACAGAGGCAAAAGTTTCATCACAATCTATTTTTTCTTTTTGTTAGTAGCCTATGACTACTAATCTGGCCTTTCTTGATGATGGTGCCTTCCTCATCCATTTTGTTCTTGAATACCCTTCTCAGGATATTGGGCACAAGTTACCATCTTTCTCAAAGATAGAGTTCCTTGTGAATGGTTTGTATACAGTCTGTAGTTGAGAGGGTTTCTTGGATTCAGTTTGTTGAGAGAGAAGTTGGCTTCCCTTTTGAGTAATGATCTAGTACGAATCCCTTCATGGATGTCTTCTGTTTTGTTGAGGAGAATGTTGCCACATGCTTTTACTGCTTTTCATCATCTTGTGTCTAACAATTGGAAGAATTTGGGGAATGTGTGCTTCAGTTTTGGTGAGGATCCTTTTTGATCTTTTCCTACTGCTGGCAGTTTTCTCAGTCTGAGTCTTCTGCTAGCAGTAGTCTGACATCTGAGTCACCTTTTTGAGATGGTCTCAGCTATTCTTCTTCCATCACCTAGGTGGTCCTTCCTTCATCTTTCTTTAAGCACAGTTACATCTCTTGAGGAAGATGTAACAGTTGATCTGGAGTTGGTTTGTGCATTTGATTGAACTTTAAAACCTCAACACAAGGTGTGTATTGGTTTGTAAGTTCTTCATTTGATTGAATCTCCAACTCCTTTGATATCTTCTTCTCTTTTCCTCTTCTGCAAGTGTTTCTTTGGGTTCTTCCTTTGAACAGTTTGTCAGTGGCCTTCTGCTCCTTGTCTTGTGCTTAGAGCAACTAGAATGTATGTACTATTCAGTTGAGTTAGTTGCTCCAGCACCCTCCTGTATTTATCATTGTTGAGTGGTGGTAGCCCACATTGAAGTGGGCAACTTCCTTTGAACAGATTTGGGCATCCATTCCCATTTAGAACTATTTCCCCCTAAGCAGTCTGATCTACAGCCTTTTGAAGTGTTGCATTCAGATGGGGTGGCTGTGTATGTGTTTATCATCTCTCTCCTGTGTGTAGGATAAGAGTGATTTTTTCTAGGTTGATTTAGCTGCTTCTTAGGTGGGTAGTTGGTCTTATTGGTGTTTTGCCAACTGGTTCTTTGGTTTCCTTGTTTGAAAGGAAGTTTCTGTTTGTACAGGGATTTTGATTTTGGTTTAGGAGCAGACATGTTCCTTCTTGTGGGAACTATATGGATGTGGGAGTGTTGGTGGCTAAGAGACTTTGTGTCTTCTTTGAACGTATGTTTTGTGGTAGAAGAGTATTTGGGAGAGTTTTTCAATGAGTGGGAACATGATGTGTATCCTGAGTCTTTTTCAGTGTGTTGAACTTCCTTAGTGAGTGGGGGAGTGAGGGAGCTTAGCTTTTCTTTCAAACTGATGTTTTCACATTCAAGAAAATCTATCTTTTTGATTGCTTCACCCAATTGTGCATGAGCTACTAAAAGATTTTCTTGAAGTCTACAGTTTTCATTCATTAAGCTAAGGTGCTCTTTTTGGAAGTTTTCAAATTGATGGAGCAATGCTTCCATATCAACACTGGTTGAGTTGGAATAATATGAATTGCTCGAGGAACAGGATAATACCTCATCATTGTCACCTTCATGGGATCTGGCCATATCATAGTTGTGAGAGGAGCTATTTTCTGGAGTCATTCCAAAAAAGCAAGTAATAGCCTCCTCCTGCCTTTCTGATGAGCAGCTTTCATCATTTGAGCTACTTTGATCATCTTCTGATTGACTCTCCGTGAGTTCATCCCATACATCCTTTGTTTTCCAGTCATTGGATTTGTTGCTGTTGATCAACAGATTCTTTGCTTGTTCATCCATCATTCAGAAAGTTTTGGGACAAAAGTGGATTTGGATCTTTGGTTCAAAAATAGTCAGAAACTGACTCTAGGAACACACTGCTCTGATACCACTTGATGGTCCCGGATAGAGGTAAAAGTCTAGAGGGGGGGTGAATAGACTTTTAAATCTTTTTCAACTTTATGAAGTTTTCCCTCTAGATGAGTTGATCTATAATCTTTTAAGAGATTAATAGATGCACAGCGGAAGTTTTTAACCTCTTTATACTTGGTGTGAGATAACTTTCTAGTTTAGATGATGTTTAGACTGGTGACAAGAGGAAGTAGGCTTGGCAGTAGACTGGTGAGCAGGTAACTGCTTAGTCTACTGCTGCATAGGCAGTTTGCTGACTGGCAGGCAACTGCTGAGTTGGCAGTCGACTGGTGGGCAGGTTACTGCTGAGTTGGCAGTCGACTGGTGGGCAGGTTACTGCTGAGGCAACTGTTAAGAACAGGATGACTCTTGGATGGCTTTTTGTTCTGGCTTGTTATGGCGTTTGGAAAGACACATATCAATGGGCAGTGGGCTCAGCAGGAGGGTGAAGACCAGGGTACTGCTGAGGCACCTTCTGAGTGTAAGATAACTTCTAGTGGAAAACACTCTCAAGGAGAGTGAGTTATTAAGCAGTAGGCTAAGCAGTACAGTCGATGAAGACTACTGCTTAGGATGCTGCTGGCAAACTACAATCCTTTAGTGAGATGTGTTTGGTGTGTGCTTCTGTATGTATGAAAGTAAATCAACACACGATATATCCTGGTTCAGAGGTGGTGTAATCCTCCTACATCCAGTCCCACCCTATTTCAGATGGATTTCCACTAAAGTATTCAGCCCAATACAATTAGTGCCAATCTAGCCTTGACAACTCTGGCCTAGATTGAAGGTTTTTCACGATGAGTATAACACCACTCAAAGTTACTCAGTCCTTAGACTTTTCTCAATTGATCCAGTGGGGATCAAAAGGTACTCTATCTATCTAACCACACTTTAGGATCCGAACAACTGTTCTCCTAAGTGTTTACAACAACATGAATTGATTCACGAAGTGTCTAACCTCCAACTAAAACCTAAGCTCTATAAATGTTACAATGAATGATCTAGTCTAAGAGCTTAGTGAAGCATGAGTCAAAGCAGAGTGTTCAAGCACTTTTTCCTTTGCTGGATATGCGTAGTGTAATGACTGAACCACTTGCTTTGAACTCAATGACTTACCTTTGATCTCATGCTTCTGCCTATTTTTATAGGCATCTCCAGTAGATTAATCTCCTCCGTTGGTTAAGAGGATTTAATCCTAGACGTCCAAAGTATTGTACTTGCGTCTTCTTGTGTTGGAGCAGGATAAGGATTTGTCTTTTGAAGACCACTTGCTTTGTACGAAGATAACACCCATACCTTAGGCCTTCTTATCGCTGCATGCCTATTCTGAAACTCTTCACTATTCACCTAATCAGATGTCTTCTCTCCTCTTGCGTTCTGAGTGTATTAGCCTTGTCTTGCAACTACACTTGTAAAGCTGAGTGCGTGAACCTGCTCAATTTGTGTAGTGAAGTAGTAAAATGTGTGACTTTGAATATTTTGTATCAAATAAGTTTTGTACTGGTAGGATCTTTGAAATATCCTATTAAGGTAATAGGATTACCTTATTGCATTTTGTTCTTTCCAGTACAATTTATTTGGTACAAGTTTCACAGTAAAATTTGTCACTTATTTTACTAATCACTTTCTTTCTTTAAGTGACATGATTAAACTTATGTACCAAATTAAAGCTATACTGGTTGGATCTAAATATCCATGTAAGGTAAATAATTTTTACCTTATTGCATTTTATAGTTCCAGTATGTTTAATCTGATACATAGTTTGTACATTGGAATTCTTGTCACTTTTAAGTACTTGTGTAGTTTAGCAGGTATTGTGTACAACTTAACTAGTAGGATAACAAATCCTATTAAGGTAAAAGTTATTACCTTATTGCATTTTGTGTTCCAGTTAGTTGTTCACTATTCTTGTTCACTTTGATTTATCTATATATCAAATAACACTTTACTGGTTGGATTTAAATATCCAATTTTAAGATAAAGACAACTTTACCTTATTTCATTTTGAATCCCAGTGTGTTCTTTTTGTTATATAGATTTTACATTGTTATTTGTTGTAGTGAATAGAATATCAAGAACTCTTCCTCTGAGTGTATGGTTTATCTAGTATTTCGAACATGATAAGCTAAATATTTAACTGGTAGGATATCAACTCCTATTAAGGTAAAATTACCTTATTGCATTTTGTTTTCCAGTTAAAATAGATAGTTTATTTGTGCGAGATGTTATTGTGTGTAACAAATAAATTTAACTGGTTGGATTTATACGATATCCTTTTAAGGCAATACAATATTGCCTTATTGCATTTTATGGTTTTCCAGTCATATTTATTTGTTAACTGTATAAAAGGAGCACGAAACATCTAGATAATTTTCTTAGTACTAGACAACTGCAAGATGCTACAGAAGATGATAACAACGACTCCTATAATAATGCTACAATAGAGGGGGGGGAAACAAAAGCTTTTGGCATCATCAAAAACAGTTCATCAAAATCTGGGGTCTAACATAATATGGTAAATTGACCTTTCCAACTCATGTATGAATGTTATGTGTATGTAAATGTATAATTGCATGATGATACTTAGCACATGGGAGGCTGCCACATATCTATTGATATGGAGGGGCTACCATTAATAATAAATGAGTTGTAGGAATAATCTTAATAGTATTGTGATGCTAGTTAAGGATTGTTCTAAATGTTGATAGAATCAAACTTAAGGTTTGAGTTTGTTTGTGATGAACTTGAATAAGATTCAAGATTAAATTGTAATTTCATGGAGTAGGAGATCTATGGTGTGATTGTATGAAGTAGGAGATCTATGGTGTGATTGTGTGAAGTAGGAGATCTATGGTGTGAATACATGAAGTAGGAGATCTATGGGGTGAATACATGAAGTAGGAGATCTATGATATGATTACATGAAGTAGGAGATCTATGATGCGAGTGCATGATGATGTACTCGAGCCGAATTCTAGAAATGAGAAGTTATATTAGGGTTGGACCCTATGTATGTCGTGACCATTAGTCACGGGGTTTGGCAAATGTTTTGTAATAAACATGGGCCTTTGAGCCGACTACTTGACTTTATATAAAGTCAGTATATATTTTGAAGGGGTAATTTGGGATTATAGCCTAAACTATATTATCACCCTACTTGAGGGTCTTGTGTGTGAAATACTTGTTGTATATCTATTAGATGCATGCCACACCAGTACTTTATAGCCGTATAGAGTACTGACCCCTTCGGGGGCGTCCCACCACCATTTCAGGTTGAGGTTCGAGCTTGCTATATGTGCCCGTTGCTCGGGTGATCCGATCCTTTGGAGAGAAGACGTGGTTCTTGCTTTCTCCATTCTGTTTTGAACAATATTAAACATGCTCATGGATATTTTACTACAGAGCCTGCGCGCTCGTGAATAGCCCTGTGTGGCCATTTTATTTTAAACACTGTTTCCGCTGCATTATGAATTACTTATTATGGTTGTTTATGGATGTTATATGTGTGAATGATATTCATGACGCTTTGTATGATATGAATGTGTTTGACTTTGGTTCACTATTCGTATTGTACGGCGGGTTGTTGACGTGTCCGGGTAGGTCCGGGGCGTGACACAAAGGGTACGATGTAGTGGCATTATGTGAAGCTGAATTGTGCATTACGAGAATTTGAAATGTGCACTAGATGAAACTAAAATGTGCAGAATAAAAGGTACGATGTGATGTTATTTTTGTACCTTTTATTCTGCACATTTCAGTTTCACCTAATGCACATGTGAGTTTAAATTTTTACTCTGCACATTTCAATATCATCTAATGCACATTTCGGTTTCACAAAATGCATAATTCAGTTCCACATAATTCAATCCAACGGTTCAGATTCGTTCTCATTTCTCTCCTAAAATCCGTTCTTACCGGAATCGCTCCCTAGTAACTTCTACCCCATATATATACTCGGTATATAATACTACTATACTAGTGTAAAGATATGGCGGAGTAGTGTACTACGTATATAACACTAAAAGAAACTTCATCTTTAGTGATAAGATATACCGTGGTTAAAAGTTCAATTCCTGTCATAAAAAACATTTAGTGACGGGTGTACCTTGTATAGTACCTTGTTCCATTGAAATTGGCTATTAGGTTTTCCTTAAAAAAAAAAAACTTAGTGACGGGAAATATACTGTCACGATCCCTCACTACTTCTTCCGCGGTTAAAAGAAATAATGACGGTAATAGGTCCTATCATAGATAAGTATACGATGAGAATAACTATACCCTCATTAAAAATTACTTTTGCTAATGTTAGATCTTCTCATTAGTACTGTTATTTACCTATAATTAAAATAGTTACACTTGTGCAGTAACAAAATTTGTAATCATTATTATTATATTATAATGAAATGAAAATTCAATATAACAAACCACATTCTTATTGATTCAACAAAACCGAATATAGCGTACAATTAACCCTAGTCTATACATGTGAAAATAAATTAAACAGGAATCCATATTGAAATTACATATATCTACTCAAAAGTAGATATTCTTGCGGTATAACTATAAGGAGAAATCATCATGTCAGGCCGGCCTGACCGGGAGAGCCGTCCGGACGAGCCTTTTGGCGATCTTCCCGGTGAAATTTTTTTAGCATGTTCTTAATCAAGGGTAGTTTGTCCGTACCAAATTTCAGCTCAAAATTCGATCAGGAAGGCATTCAAATCTTTTTTTGAAGTTGACTGCATTTTTATATGTATATTTTGACGCAGTCAACTTCAAAAAACGATTTGAATGCCTTCCCAATCGAATTTTGAGCTGAAATTTGGTATGGACAAACTAGACTTGATGAGGAACATACATGCTCAAAAAATTTCATCAAAAAATGTCACCAGGAAGGTGCCCAAACGCGCTCGGCCGGACGGAGGTTCCCGTCAGACTGGCCTGACAAGAAGAGTATCTCTAACTATAAGTATATACTAGATTCTCACCCGTGCGATGCACGGGATATAAAAATGTAATAGTTATATGATATTATTTGTTATTAGTTCATGTGTAAATCAATGCAAATGGTAAAGGTAGGTGTAATGTACATAATAAATTATAATTAAAGAAATGATAGTGAGGATTCATAGATTGGTAGTAAGTATGTTTTGGAATGGGTATAAATAACCAAATGCTACATAAGGTTTTCACAATCTAAACATTGCGAAACACTTCCTTGTAAACAACGTTGGTAACATGATCAGTTTGTTCGACATCTTCACCGCAAATAAGTATCTTCAAACTTTTAAGATTTGTGACTCTTAATACTGCAACATGTTGACCATGCAACATGCTGACCATGCATAAGCCCAAAGAATGATAAATGTTTCTTAAAAGCATAACAGGAGTATCAACTTTTACCGCTAATTCATTATTTGGAAAAACTGATGCACATATCTTATTCAAAATTTTCAAACGGTAATCATCGACCAATATAATTCAATACGACAAAGGTTTAATGAGTTGAGGTAGTATTAAAAAAGGAAATATCATCTGTTCGGTCTACTAAGATGTTAGACAAATTCGTCTTGAGGTAGCGATGTGCATTTAGGAATTAGGATGTTTTTACTTGGACTGTAATTTGCTGGTTTGGTCTGATCTGATCCGGTTTCTTTGCATTTTCATAACTATCCAAGTCTGGTCTGGTCTGGGACGAATTAGTAGAAACATCCTTAGAAGTTAGAAGTAGTGAAAGCGATTCCAATAACTCGAGCAGTACGCTGATTATCAACTCGAGCAGTACGCCGATTATAATAGTGATGGTGCCAAACTTGAACTCAGGAGCAACCAAAGATAAAAGACATAGTCGAGTGAATGTTTAGAAGACCTACCTCTTTCACATAATTGCCTGATGTCATTTTGCAACAGTTTGAATTTGGTTTACAGTTTGAATTTGACAACTTAACCAAATTCAAACTTGTTAGGTTTAAAACCATTGGTGATTTCAAGCTTTTTGTTTTCTGGAGGATTTGTATGGAATATGGTGTCGATTTGATTCGATACCAGTAACAAAGAACATTTTGTTTTGTCATCTGCTTCGAGTCTTCTCTTCTTGCATTTACTGGATAAATCGTTGTTGTCCTTCGAAAATTATGGCTGTAATAGCTTCACCATTAACACTATCAACTTCTTTGGACTCACCTTGAAGCTGAGGAACATTATCCTCTGATAGTCTGATATCATTTGTACAGCTTGTGTAGGAAAACTGGCTTGACGTGCAAACTCCAGCTTCTCGATCTTCAAAAGTTACTTTAGGATAAAGTAGAACTCAATCAACAACTCTTTTCTTTACAAGCAATAAATTACGGAATTTGGTGAAGGGAGAAGCAAAATTACAGAAACAAATGATTGAATTTCGTTCTAATCAAAGAAAATAAGTTCAGAATTAAGGGAAAGTGCACGTACGTATATGACCTCTCCCATAGATGTATATTTTTCTTGCAAAGTATGAAACTTTTATCAGATACACGAGTAAAGAGTTGCCCAAGAAAGCCCATTTAGAAAGAATTTCGGAATATATGAATAGAAAAGATGTAAAGAGTTGACCAAACATCTTCACATCCATCAATGCGGGGATAATTCTGAAATTCTTCCTTAATGGGATGTGAGGATGTTAATGTCCAGACATTCAATTTTCTTTAAAAAAAAATTGCAGTTTATCTTCTATTCGCGCATCCCTTGTCAGTTTTCTTCTCTCCACCGCAATCATAGGAGTGTCTTGTTGGTTTCCTTCTCTCCACCGCAACCATAGAATTGCCTTGTTGGTTTCCTGCTCACCACTGCAACCAATGAAGAGGCGATGATTTCCTTCTCCCCGTCGCAATCGAAGAGCACTGCACCCACAATTTGATCATTGATTCACAGGGGAAGGGATCATACACATCTCCATGTAATCAATGGATCCCTACATCTCCACTATCGCTAAGATCGATTGTCAGTATGATCAACAATAGCATATCCAAATGTGGACTCATCCATTCCTAATCACAAAAGGTAGAGAGCATATATAAGATTGAGAGAACTGATGCAATTGAAAATAGAGAAATGTAAAAGGGTAGAAGAGAGATTGACTTACAGAGTTACAGAAGCTAACAGAAGATTGACGTAAAACAAACACAAAGAAGTTATTAAATACTTTAGGGCCTTAGGGGTATATAAACATATTAGGAAAAAAGATTAGCATATTCTAATAAGACATCCTAGCTGTAAATGTAGCTCACATGGCTTAGATTTATTTACCCATCCTTCAATTTTGTTGAAAGTGTTGAAGTAATCACATTAAGAATATTCTAAAAACGTTATCCTAAAAAAGAATATCCTAAAAAACAACATATGCTCATATTTCTCATCCAATAGGTAAACATTAGTCATTTGATTAATTATAGGGAAAAGGGTCAAATAGCCCCTCGAACTTACATAAAAAGGTCAAATAAGCCCTTATATAGGAGGCTCTGTCCGCCCGTCACCATTTGAGTATCTTACTCATTAAGTCTACTTTACTCATACAATTAAAATTTCAGTTAAAATTTCAATCGGAAAGACATTCAAATGAATTCTTGAAGATAACTGCGTAGTTAAAAGCACAGTTATTTTCAAGAATACATTTGAATGCTTTCCTGATTGAATTGTTAGCTGAAATTTGGTATGAGTAAATTAGACTTAATGAATAAGATGCTAAAAAAATGCATCTAAAAATTCCACCGGGAACTATCCCAAATGTTGACGGCCGGACAAAGCCTCCTATATAAGGGCTTATTTGACCTTTTTATTTAAGTTCGAGAGTCTATCTGACCCTTTTCCCTTAATTATATTATCTCTGGCCTACTAATATTGTATCATCTCTTGTAACTTACTCAATTTTCTCTCCTGAGAGTTGGACTAGATTTTCTCACCTTAAAGTTAGACTATAATTCTATTAATAAATAGTTTTAGTTATTGTAATTGGTAATCATTCAATATTTCAATATTTGACCAAAAAAAAAATTAATAATTCAATATTTCAATATACACAATTTACATGGTACCAAGAGCACCGAAGCAAAACTTTACACGATCTTACGCTCTTACCCTCTTCATTTTCTTCTAGCTATTCTTCTTCTTCCCTACCATGCCTATCATGGTTGCGTACTTGCGAACACAACCATTGTTCACCGCAATGTTCCTACCAACTTTCTAAACTCACATCTGCAAATTTCTAGGTTTGGCAGTCAAGTCGAAGCCACACTCATTGGCATTAATTACAGTCTATTTGTTCAACTCAATCATTGTCCATTCCGGTCTAGGATTGCTATTTCGATGGATCCTTTGTCTTGAAAGGGATTAGAGATAAGCATTATTGGTCATTTAATTAATTATATTACATCTTATTAATATTGTATTAATGTATTATCTCTTGTAATTGTTGTAAATCTCCCATATCTTCTCTCCTTAGAGACTTAGAGTTGGACTAGAATTCTTATTAGTCTCTTATAAGTAGTAACTCTTGTCTTATTGGTAGTTAATCAACAGACACGCTTCACAATATAAACAAATGGCCATCCTCACAACAAAGGTTGGTCCTCTTATTTTTACCGCATATGGGCGATACATAGTCATGGATCTATTTTAAAAATTTATAAATCATACTTCTTACATCGATATATTTAAGAGGGTTTTTCCAAAATATTCTTGAAATAAAACTTATTGAAAAAATATGATTAATAATTACTATAATAAAATCGCATAGTCACTTGAGTGTAAAAATTGAATATAAATTACTATAACTAAGTGAATACTATTTCACTACACTTAGGAGGTCCTATTTTTGTCAACAACATTTTGTGTAGTCACATTTATATAATTATTTGTATTTCTATATTTAAACTATGATAAATAATATGCTATATAGAAAAGCTATGATAAAACAATTATCATAAAATAAAGTGCATATTTAAACATAAGTAACAGATAAACTCATAAAAGTAAAATTAATAATGTCACTTTTTTATTAAAAAGAAGGCATATTGTATTCATTGTACTCCGTATAATATTATACTCCCTACGACCCAAATTGTTTTGAAAAGTCAACATTTTCTAGTCAATTAATAATAAAAGTCAATCCTTTCTATTGATAATTAATTCAATTTTTAATAATTAAAATTTAGATATTCAGAAACTACATTAAAATCTCTTCAAAGTTGCAAACTCCATATTAGAATATAATTAAAAATTGACATCTTAATTAAACGAATAAAATAAAACTGTTTGATCAAGAAAAATCAAATTTGCAAATCAATTTAGGACGGAGGTAGTAAACCACGTGCAAATTCTTGATTCTCAGCTCCCTTTGTTCCTATTCGTCTTAGATTAATTTGTTTTGCAAACTTTAACAGTAAACAAAAACATATATGTACGGGCTAATAAGCATAACACGTAACTTCTTGACAACCCACTTAAAAAATTTATTGGGCAATGCCCATGTTTCCCACTTGCTACGTGACCCCGTGACCAAAATACCATAGCTTAACTGTTATCAAGCATTGACTTGGAATTTTTCTCTAACGAGACACTATTATATGGATCGAGACGGTTCGGGTCAAGTGTTAGATTAATCTATTTTATGTAATCCACGTGTGAAGATAATTTTGAAAAAATGACATGTATTTCATGAATAGAGTTTCCCCGGACAAAAGTACGACTAGTCACTGTTTACTAGTCATCACTCACCATAGTTTATTTTAGAATGGCAAGTCACTGTAGATGACGAGTTATTGTGAACTAGTCACTAAATATGTCCTTTTTTGGAAAATTTTAAAATAATTCATATTTTCTCCTTTGAATTTAATTTAGTAATATTCATGAAAAAAGATCAAGAATTTTTCGAAGTGGAAATAGATTATCCAATGACAGTTTCAAGCGATGTAAATCTATGTATTATGGGTCTAGTTTTCAATCCATTAAGACAATTTGAAACAATAATATTCAATTTTGTGAAAGAAAAATGTAATATGGATTATAACTACTGAATCCTCTTTGCACTATTTCATGTTTTGAATTAGATTCAAGTTAATTTTATGCTACAAATGGTCAAATTTTATTCAGAACTAGGATCATGTTCAACGTTACACGTCGTGCCACAGAATTATGGTTTTCAAAAATGAAATACAATGATGATGATGATGATGTTGATGATGTACCTCATAGAATATGATAGTTCCAAAGTGGTGATAATTTGTTATTGGATAACGAACGATTCTAGAACGATGATTCATATCTTCAATGTTAAGAATACTAACATCATTTAATGAACTCCATCCTCACAGAATATCTTCAATTTGTTATTGGATAACTCCATTCTTAATTAACCAAAAAATATTGACATCGTTCAAGAGATCTTCTAATCCATTTTTGTACAAAATCCTGAAATTGACCTCTATGTTTTTAAGCACGCTAAGATCATAACCTCGAGAATATCTTGATCGTTTTGTGGAAAGAAACGGGACATCATATTTTTCAATCACAATGCTTTCTTCACTAATTAGGCAATAAAAACAAATTTATAACCCTCTGTAATTTCCTCCAACCTACTAGCAATGCCCGTTAATTTTAAATCGCTTTCTTCATCAAATATATTATCATAAACTTACATTATAGGACTCCAAATAAAAATAATACGAACAGTGGTGGTAAAATATGAATCCTAACATGTAGCTCTCGGTCAAGCCAAACTACTTTCTTGATTCAAATATCTCCTGATGGTAAGTAAACTCTTTTCTAACATCTTACTCATGGTTTCAAGTCGTTTTAATGTTTTTACTGAAACTCGTTCCTTCTTTTACAAACACATCCCAAATATTTTAGTAATCATAGACATATATTCAAAGAAATTACCCACAAACTTGTTTTCGTGCAACAACCAGAACAACTAATTGCAACTAGTGGTCACAAAAATAGTTAATATATCTTGTGCAATGTTCAGAAAGGCGCTAGGACCTAGTCGGGCGCCAACCTAGCACCTAAGCGGATGCCTAGGGGGAGACTAATCGAAGACGTATAATTTATAGTTTTATCAATGTTTTTGCATAAATATGATTAGTAATGTTGTATTTGTGCGTGTATAAAAATATATACACACATACATATTAACATGAATGATAGAGTTGTCACATTAATAATATTATACCTACTCACATAACTTTATTAAGTAATAAATATTATTAAATAATCATAACATTTTAGAGTATATACAAACATGTATAGTTTTTATATTAATTGACAACTAGTAGTTGATTCACATGCATGTGTTGTTAAGTTAAATGTACATTTATCTCTTAGAAAACAAAAAAAAATCCGAAAACAAAATTCTTTGGCGAATCTAGACGCCCTAATCAAGCGTCCGATTAATTGCATTGGACAGGCGACCAACTAATTCACCTAGGGCCAAATCAGGGGCGGACCGTAGTACAGACCCAGGGGGGTAACCCCCCCCCCCCCCCCCCCCCAACAAAAAAAATTCTAGGGTATATATACACGAAAAATAATTTTTGCCCCTCAAAAAATAATTTTCGCCCCCAAAAACTATTTTGAACCCCCCCAAGACGGATTTCCTGGGTCCGCCCCTGGGCCAAATCAATTAGTCGGAGCACCTAGACTAAAATCGGGGCGTTCGGTCATCGCCTAGCACTTAGGCGGGAAGTAGTCGAATGCTTAGAGCAATTTTTAGAATAGTGATCTTGTGGATGAAATTTCATTCAGGATAAGAGTTTTCAATCCATTAAACTCACCATATATATTAGAAGTCTCATTATATCCTTGAACTCTAATTTTGAAAAGAGATAATTCATACTCCCTCCGTCCCAATTTGTTTTGCAAAGTCAACATTTTTTTGGTCAATCAATAATAAAAGTCAACCCTTCCTATGGATAAATAATTCAATTTTTAATATTTAAAATTTACATATTCAAAAACTACATTAAAATCTCTTCAAAGTTGTAAACTCCAAATTAGAAAATAATTAAAAAATGACATCCTAATTAAGTGAACAAAACGAGACTGTTTGACTAAGAAAAGTCAAATTTGCAACTCTTTTTGGGACGGGTAGTACTATGCAAAAAGCTAGCAATGCTACTTTTTCAAATAATGGTCATGTCTTTACAAAACAAATGGTCGTATAAAAAAAATATGTCTATGGTTGTGATACGTTCAAGCTGAATACAACAAATGAAATCTGACCGCCGAACCCTATGACGGAGAAGCCTCCCCTTGCGGTGGATCCCCCACCACCGCCGAACCCTGTTTGGGATGGAAAGTCCTTTGCAGACGTTGTAGCCAATCGAGAGAAGCAACTGGAAGCGCAATTTTCTCGTTTTAAAGGTGTGCCAGCCATATCTTTTGCAGACAATGACGTTCATGATCTAGCCGAGAGACACAATAGGGCACTGATTGGATATTTCTACAAAGGTAGGCCTAGCCTTACTGTGGTGAGAAGATGTTTTGAAATTATTGGTTTTAAAGGCAAACTTCAACTTGGAGAACTCGATAATAAACATGTTTTGATTCGGTTTGATTTGGAAGAAGATTACCTACGTTGCTGGAATAGGCAAACATGGATCATAAATGGTATAACTATGCGGGCTACAAAGTGGTCTCCTGCGTTTAAGCCAAATGTCGAATCACCAATTGTGCCCGTTTGGATTGTTATGGAAGGGTTGCCTATTCATCTACAAGATCGGAGAGCATTGTTCCTTATTGCAAGTCTCATTGGGAAGCCATTGAAGTTAGACGCAGCAACTGCATCTTTGGCCAGGCCTGCAATGGCTAGGGTTTGCATTGAATTGGATCTAACCAAGGAAATGCCTCAAAAGGTTTGGATTAATTGTGGTTCTACATGATTTATGCAGCCTATTGTCTATGAAAACAGGCCTGAATATTGTAATTCATGCTTGCATCTGGGTCATATTGAAAAAAATTGTCCTAAGGGGCAAACCGAAGAACAACCTCATTCTGACTATCTCTCAAAGGCTGGGATCCCTTAGGGATACAATGATACTCAAGCTAAAGACAAAAGAAAGATGAAAACTGATTTTCAGCCCAGGCCAACTGCCTTGCCAGGCATCCTGATTCGACATGGACTGCCTGAGAGGCAAACTAAAGAAAAGTGGATTCCAAAATCAAATCAAGAGAACACTCAGCATGCTAATCCTAGGAAATTTACTGCACAAGAGAAAGGAAAGAATAAGATGGGGGAAGGAGTGAATACAAACACTTCACAGGCTATAGTACTACATCATTCTGAATTTCAATCTACTTCTAAGAGTGTTGTCTGCAACAACATTGAGGCACTCAATGATGAGGAGGAAGTTGATGAGGAAATCATCATGGAAGATCCACCTACAAAAAACATGAAGCAAAGTCAAGAGGTTTCAAATTAAAATGCCCATTTACCCCTGGAACAATTTGACATACCCCAATACAATGATCTTATTATAGATGATCCATCTTTGAAATACCTTCTGCAAGGTGATATTCCAGGACTTATAATCTCCAAAGGTATGGTCAAAGCAAGTGATGATCTATCTGTCCAGCCTTTGAAACAGGTTTTGGAGTCTGATCCAGAGAAAGCAGTCAAGGAATATGTTTCTGACTCTGAGATGCCTGTTCATGTTGAACAGAAAGAAGATTGGTTGAAAGCATTTCCTCCAATTGTTAAAAAAGTTAACTTTTTTACTTCTTCCAGGAAGAAAAGGAATGATTCAGAACTGTTGGCTGAATTATCTAAGACATCAGATCTCAAAGAAGATAATGTTGAAGGTTTTATACAGGTTGGTAAAAGGAGAAAACGGAGGAATTTTCCTCCACAGACTCCAGGGATGGTAACAAGGAATGCTGCCAAAAGGCAACCCCAAGCTAACCCTTCTCAATGAATGTTTTAATTTGGAATGTTAGAGGTCTGGAAGCCTCCTGTCCAAGACTCTCTAAATTAATTCTTAAATGGAGGATTTGTCTTTTAGTTGTTATTGAGCCTATTATGAATCACAATAAAGCTGATTTCTTTGAGAAGGAACTTGGGTATTCTAATGTTTTGTTCTCATCAATTAATAAGGTGTGGATTTTCTGGGATGATCAGTCTATCAGTGTTTCAGAAGTTAATTGGGAGACACAATTCACTCATTTTAAAGTTTCTTGTGGTTGTTATACTGGTTGGGTTACTGCTGTGTATGGAAAGCATACTCAGGTGGAGAGGAGAATACTTTGGAATAGTCTTATTCAGCTAGCTTCTGCAATTGATATTCCCTGGATGATAGGTGGGGATTTTAATACTATAACATCTAATGCAGAACACAAGGGGGCATCTATTCCTAATCAGTCTAGTATGGTTGAGTTTTCAGATTGTATTTCACAATGTGGTCTTACTGACCTGCCATTTGCTGGTTCTCAATTTACTTGGACAGGGGTTAGATCCAATGGCAGACTTTGGAGAAGATTAGACAGATGTCTTTTTAACGAGAAGTTTTTGGATTCCTTTGATCTGATTTATCTAAAAAATCTTGCTTTATCTCCTTCAGACCATAGTCCTATGGTGATTCAATGCAGCAAAATTATGTCAAGTAAGCCCAAATGTTTCAGGTTTCAAAATATGTGGTTGGCTCACTCATCCTTTTTCAATGTTGTTTCTAAAAGCTGGAGTGATGGATTCTCTGGTGGTGGTATGAGGGGCTTAGTTATTAAACTCCAAAAATTGAAAAAAGATTTAAGAGTGTGGAATAAAGATGTTTTTGGGAATATTTTTGATGATATCAACTACTGTGAAGAATTGGTAGCAAAAACTGAGATGGACTATCAAATCACAGCTTCAGAGGAAAACAGAGAGAACTGGAATCAGGCCAAGGCTCTACTGTTATCTAAATACAGGCTTGAAAGAAAATACTGGAAGCAAAAGGCCAATGTTAGATGGATAAAGGAGGGAGACTGTAACAGTCAATATTTTCATTCCTTGGTTAAAGTTAGAAGGAAAAAGCAAATGATTCATACCATTATAGATTCTGAAGGTTCTGTTTGCTCCGAGGAATCTGATATAGGAAAAGCTGCTGTTAGCTTTTTCTCTGATCTCTATTCTGTTGATCCTGCTGTATCAAATAACTCCATCCTGAGTAACATACCTGCAAGCATAACAAGTGAAGATAATCATACTCTTACTGTTATTCCTACTGAGGAGGAGGTAAAAGATGCTGTGTGGGATTTGAATCAAAATGGGGCCCCAGGCCCAGATGGTTTTTCAGGCAAGTTCTACAAAAAGTGTTGGTCTATTGTTGGAAAGGAAGTGGTCAAAGCTGTTCAGGAATTCTTCCTGGGGGTTCCTCCTCCTAGGGGATTTGGCAGTTCTTTTGTGGTGTTAATTCCGAAAATTGGTAATCCCAAATCCTTTTCTGATTATAGACCTATTTGCCTTTCAAACTTTACCAACAAAATATGTACTAAAGTGCTGGCCACCAGACTAGGTAAGATTTTACCAAAAATTATTTCTGAGGAGCAGGCTGGTTTTGTGCAAGGAAGAGATATAACTGATCAGATTCTTATAGCCCAGGTGATGATTCATGCCATTGATAATAATGTTAGGGGATCTAATATTGTTATTAAACTTGACATGGCTAAGGCCTTTGATAAACTATCTTGGAGCTATTTATTTGAGATTCTATCTAAATTTGGTTTCTCTGAGAAGTTTATATCATTGATTAGATCAAACCTTAATGCTACTTACCTTTCCATTCTAATCAATGGTAGCCCTCATGGTTTTTTTAAACCTAAAAGGGGGGTTAAACAAGGGGACCCTCTCTGACCCTATCTATTCATCATGGCTTCAGAAGGATTCTCTAGGGGTCTTAAAGCTAGAATGACTCATGGAATTATTAAAGGCTACTGGATGGGCAGATTAGGATCTCCTGTTTCTCACCTCGGATTTGCAGATGACCTCCTCATCTTTACTAATGGTGACTCTAGATCCTTGAATAACTTTAAAACTTTTCTGACTGAATATCAAGAAGCATCTGGTCAGACTGTCAATTTTCAGAAAAGTAGCTTTATATGTGGGAAGAGGGCAAAATACAGAGGCCCTGTGATTAAGGCTATTCTGGGAATGAAGAAAGCTAAGTTACCTATGAAATATCTTGGTGCTAATCTTCATAAGGGAGTGAATAGATTTCAGCACTGTACTGACCTCCTGAGGCAGTTTGAAGCTAAGTTGACCCCTTGGAGGCAGAAACAATTATCACAGGGGGGAAGGTTGACTCTTATTAAACATGTCCTCAATTGTATTCCCAATCATATTCTCGCTTCAGATACACTTCCCAAGAAGGTGATAACTACGTTAGAAAGAAAAATGGCTGCATTTTTCTGGGGTTATAATGGAGATAAACAGAAAGTTCATTGGTCTAGATGGTCTAAATTATGTTTTCCTGTTGAGGAAGGGGGACTTGGTATTAGAGCTTTATCTGATTTAGAAAAGGCTTTTACTCTTAAACTTTGGTGGAAATGGAAAACTAAGAAGACTTTTTGGAGTGAATTTTTCAAAGCAAGATATACAAGAGGTGATAACATGCAGCCTAAAATCACAGATTCACCTATATGGAAGAGGATTTGTGCTGTCCATGAGACTGCCATTAATCTTTGCAGTAGATCTTCTGATGATACTTGGGAATGGATTCCTGAAAGGCATGGCAATTTTACCCTTTCTTCTGCATACAATGCAATAAGAAATAAGCAGGCTTCCACCTTTACTTACAAACATATTTGGAATACACAGCAACACACTCAGATTAAGGTTTTCCTTTGGAAATTGGTTCAGAACTATCTACCTATTTCTGATAACTTGCATAGGTATCAGGTGGTGGCTCAACCTTCTATTTGCCCCCTATGTAAAATTCATTGTGACCAGACTAATCACCTCTTTTTTAGTTGTAGTTATACCCAGAAAGTTTGGCAATATTTTATGGATATTTTTGATATTCCTTTCCCAAGGAATAACCAGTCTATTAGACAGATTCTAGTCATCTGGTGGCTCGAGGCAGGTTCTAAACCGCTGGCAGATCTTTTTAAGCATATCATTCCGGGCATAATTTGTTGGCATATTTGGAAGGTATATACATCTTATATATGGGGCTCAAATTCTATTCCAAATACAGAAAGCTTAATTTGGCAAATTAAGCTCTATTCACAGAACTGGTCTGTTAAAATCTCAAGTCTGAAGAAAAGAGTGGTGGAAGATTTTCTGTTCCAGGAAAATTTGATTCCCTTGGATTTTCGATTTAAAGGTTTTTGGAAATCTATGGTGAAATGGAAACGACCTTGAAAAGCCTTTAAATTGAATATCGATGCTGCTTTCTTACCTCACAGAGCTTCTGGGGGGGCGATTATGAGGAATCGACTGGGAGAATTTCTTTGGGCAGCTTGCTTTCCGATTCAAGCTTCGATGAGTGAAGAAGCGGAGGAGCGTGCACTGATTAGGGCGTGCGAACTGGCGATGGATATGGGATATGAAGACTTTCAAGTGGAAGGTGATGCGATTAACTCCATTTCCTTCTTCTCAGGTAATGTCAACGCAACGAACAGAAGATAGGTTGTTTTTGGACATTTAGAAATCGGGCTAAAGACAAGGGTCTGGTTTTCGAACACACACTGCGAGAAGGAAACTATGTGGCCCATTTCTTAGCTGGAACTGAACTTGGTGAGGCCCAGTTAATCCTGTTTAATCGGGTGGACCAACTACCAATTCGAGCAAAACAGAGTTATTATGCTGATTTATTTGGATGGCCGCACTTTAGATTATAGTTGTAACTTTCTGGGTGTTATGCCATCCAGGAATGTTTTATTTTTTTCCTCTCATTTGTACCTCATTATTTTAATTAATAAAATCTGGCAAATGTCCCCCGGCATTTGCCCCACTGATTTTGGTGGTTTGCCTTCCGGGATAAAAAAAAAAAAATATGTCTAATTGGATGAAGTCGATCACTCCATCTTCTTAACTCTGTAGCCATTTAAATCTCTTATAATAATTTCCATAAGCTCTTTGGCACAATTATTACCTTATCTAATAATTATATTTTTATCTCGATAACAACACTATTTTCGTCATAAATACTAATACTAAATTTTGGTCTAGGCTAACATGTGCCCCCAAGGCCGGTCTTCCACTGGACACAGTTTTAACTCGATCATATCAGTCGTCGAACCTAATTTTGGAAGGTCAATACTCAATAGGCTTAGAAAAGTCAAAGCTGTGCCCAAAGTCTCTTCATAACGTAATTGAGGTAGCACTATATTAATTTCAAAGTTTCACCACACAGCTGACTCGGGCTCATGGCTTCCATATACGTATATGGAAGCTATTATACGATCAATTGTCAAGTCAAATTATTGTTCGATTCTAAATGCCATATATATACTCTTGTTTAAATTAAAGTAATATACTAGTACGGAGTATATATTACTAGAAGCACATTTGTTATGGAATGTTTAGACAAAATGTATAGCACTATTAAGCTAGGTAGACAATATTATTATTCGCAGTGTTGACGTGCGCATGAGATTGATGATACTGAGATAATGCGCCCAACAACTTATAGAATTCCATGGAGATATAGGTGCTGTTTGGCAACACCTTTTTTGATTTATCACGCTTATCAGCCAACTTTTTCACCAAACACGTAACTTTTGCTTTCGCGCGCTGAATTGTGTAATAAGCAGAAAAAGTAAGGTTGATGTTATTTTCTGGCTGTTTTGGCTGAAGTTACTGTATATGATCATTTTAGCTATTTTGACATATAATTTTTTTTATTATTCATAAAATATATTTTAAGAATAATTTTTTCTTAAATCAGCAGAATCAGCCAATGTAGTCACTTCAGTCAGAACTTCATAAATTTCAGCAGATTCAGCCAAATCAGCCAATTTTTTTTGCGCTACCAAACGGGCTCATATACTACGTGTATATATATAGCTTAATAGCTAGCCACTTGATATAGGAGAACGACCTCAAACTTGTACCAAATGTCAAAATTTCAACCAAAAGCAAATTTAATTAATTGGTAGGTTGGTAGGGGGTACTTTCCCTGCAGCTATAAAATATGCATTAAGAAGATATAAAAGTCAAACATAATGGAAATTTAATAATAATAATAATATTATTAGGAATACAATACAGAGTATTTAATTATTCTGTTATAAATATTAAATATTATATGTACAATAGTGTCTCTTTATTATATAGAACATTTCCCCTTTTGATTATATTATGAGCTAGTTTCATCTTGTATGAAGTAATATGTCATATATAGACCCTCTATAAATTATGTTTGTTATAATATGCATGGTAACACATATTTACTTACAGTTAATTAAAGAGAATATGATAATTAAGAGCCCGATATTGTTATTAAGTTTATCAGCCTTATCTTTTTTTAACCAAATACATAATTTTTAATTTCATGCATTGCGTTGTGTAATAATCAAAATAAGTAATATTGAAGTTACTTTTGTGGCTGAAGTTACTATGTAGATTATCACTTTAGTTATTTTTCATATAATATTTTCTTTATTTTACTAATAAAATATATTTTAAATATATATTTTATAAATCAATATAATCAACCAATCCAACTAATTTAGTCACAACTTCATAAATTTCAGGAGAATCAGTCGATTCAGACAATTTCAGTGTTACCAAAATAGCTCTAAATTAATTGATCATCACCGCATACTCATATTTTATTAAATATGCGTTTTAACATAGGTGTTCGAAGGCTCAGCTTTTAGTTCAACGTTATTTTTTAATTTACAATTTGTGTCTCGTAACTTTCGACCGTTTTTATTATTGGTTCTGTAACTTTAATCACTTGCAAATTTAGTCCAGTAACTAATTTGTATTTGCAATTGAATGACTTTTCCCTGAGAAGTACACTCTCCGATGATAGTATACCACAAAAGATGTCGCCGTCCTTGGATTTTACTGCCGGAAAGTTTACTTTTCGATAGAAAAGTCCTTAAATTGCAAATATTTATTAGTTACAGGACCAAATTTGCAAGTGACTAAAGTTATAGGCCGGATCAATAACGATAACATATAAAAGTTATAAGACTAATAATACGAATCTTTCTTTTTTATTTAGTAATCTTTTTTATTTTAACTTGCTTTTGTATGCTTTTTTTGTTATTGGAGTTTATGCTCGGGACATTCAATTGTATTTCTCTATGATAATTAGAACACACGATCTGAGCAAAACCATGAACTGTCTTGTTCGAGTGCAATTTTGTTCACCCCTCCTTGAAGGGTGAACATAACCCTCCTCCCTATTTGCTTGACATGTGGCAAAAAAAGAAATGAAATTTCAAATGACAACATTTGAGCTATGAGAGTGATGTTCCCCCTCTAAGGAGGGGTGAACAAAATTACACTCGTGTTGTTCACTGATCACAGAAAAAGAAATTTCCTTGAAACAATTTCGAAGCTCTCTGATGTCCCCGCTTTTTATGAGTGTCATGTCCAATACTTCAATCCTAGAAGGCTAGAACATTCGATCAGGTATATGATAGCTGTCTAAATATTTGTTCACATATTATCAATATTCTAATTCGAATAACGTCTTACCATAAAATTTAAATGATGATAATGATGGCATTTAAACTTATGGTCTTTAATACTCCCTTCCTCCCAGTTTAAGTTTCTCAATTACTTTTTTTGGACGTTCTAATTAAAATTTCTCATTTCTATTTTAGAAAAAAATTAGTACCCTTAATTAAATACTCCCTCCGGTTCTTTTTAAACTTCAGTGTTTGACTTCACAATTATTAAGAAAATAAAGTTGACTTTACTGTAGAATACACTGTTGAGACACTGTTTGGCACTGTTTGGCACTGTTTGGCACTGTTGAGACACTGTTTGGCACTGTTTAGCACTGTTTAACACTGTTTTGATGTAGATTTCTTTGCCAAATAAGGAAATAAGGAAGTGTGAAGTTTATTTTGGACCGTCCCAAAAAGGAAAGTGTGAAGTTTATTTAGAACCGGAGGGAGTAAAAAATTAATCATCAAATATTAAAAATAATAAATCTATAACATCACAATAATCATCAATGACTTCATTATATCATCGGAAAAAGGGTCAAATAAGCCCGTCAACTATACTGAAACAATCACTTAGACCCATGTACTAATACAAACATCACTTCAACCCTTCTACTTTATAAAAACAATCAACCCACACAAATTTACTGGAAAGTAACCTTCTCTTCCGGTTACGGGTCTAAGTGATTGTTTTAGTATAGTTGACGGGCTTATTTGACCCTTTTTCCTTATAACATATACTCCCTCCGTCCCGAATTATAAGATACTTTTCGATTAACGATGTTTGACCGATGATCAAGCAAACGGATCCCTGTCTGCGCTTAAATTATGTTTAGAAAAAAACAATTACATATTCAAAAACTACATCAAAACTGCTAAAAATGATTCAAATGTCTTAAAATTTTGATATATGAAATAAGATATTAAAAGTGATTTGTGTTGACCAAGTGAATGGTAAAGACATCTTATAAAATGGGACAGGGGGAGTACTAATCAAATTTATTTTCCAAAAACTACTCAAATCCACTTATTAAATTATTTTTAAAATAATTGTGTCATTTTTTAACGAGAAGCTTAAGTCATGACGAAAGTAGTACAGAGTATATTATAATTAATTATTAAGTTAGGAATATTTTATATGTTTAGAAGTTCCGATTGACTTGCAAATTGATTCAGTTTCTTAGGATATTTTTAATTGGATTGAAGTTTTCTGGTCAGGTCTGTTTAAATCAATCCGGATCTGATCTTGATATCTATTCTATGTGCATTTTTCAATCACGTAAGTCTGATTTGATCTGAATTCATATAATTATTTTTAGTCCTCATCAGACTTAAAGGCTTAAGGATGTTTTCTTTTGGACTGAAATTTGCTGGTCTGGTCTGTTTAAGTCTGATCTGGTCTGGTCTGGTCTGAACTGGTCTGGTCTGGTAAATGTCTGGTCTCTGTGTATTTTATAATTATGAAAGTCAGGTCATGTCTGGTTTGTTTAAGTCAGGTCTGGTCTGGTCTGAGACTGAAAACAGTCTAAAAGAAAACATCCTAAATAGAATGTTAATTTTGACAAACAAATGTATTGGCTTGCGGCAGGAAATATTTGTAATATTTTCGTGAACTTTTTGAAAAGCTTCGGTCAAGTATCGATGGTAACCATGTTCCTATTTGAACTTATTTCAGTGATCAGACTAGACTAGATCAGAAGATTAGACATTCAAACTAGACTTTAACAAACCAGACTAGATTAGAATTACACAAACTAAACCAGTACCAGACCAGACTAGACATCGAGGGTTATAAAATACGCATTCAAAGACCAAACATCTACCAGACCAATGTATACTAGAACATATCAGAGTAAACCAAACCAGACTAGACCAAATAAAAACATCCTAAATTTATTCTCAAATAATACTCCGTATTACTTTATAAATAAGTGAAATCATTGAATGTCACTAAACTACTACTCCGTCTTCTCACTATTGTAAAGTACCTCCGGGCTCAATTCCATAATGAACTTCAGTTTGATAGAGTATTCAAACTCGACGTATTGAACTCTTAATATTTTAGATTATAATATAAACTAATATAATTATATTTATAATAAGTTAACATATAATGTATGTAAAATTAAAGTATTCAAAACCATTTCCATGTTATAAAGTAATACTCCTTGTTGGGTTAATGGCCCAACCAGAGGGTCGGCCCATTAACCGTTTCCCTGAACGAACGTCTAAGTTTCTAGGAGTTGGCAGGTGAAGACGAACGTCTTCACGGCCCACGGGTAACCAAGCATCAAAGCCCAAGAGGACGTACGACACCACCACTCAGTCCACGATTCTGAGAGGATCCAGCCCAGGAGTCCACCAACATATTCTATTAAGGGCCAGACGACGCACGGCCCACGACCCTTAGCAGTGTTATCAAAAGCAGGCCCCGGTCTCAAGGGGACGCTCGGCTCCACAATTGGGCGGGAAACTAAGATTCTTGGCGGGAATCGCATTTAATGTTGGAGATTTGGTGGTTGAGGCTCTAGCCACTCATAGCCCTCCACATCAGCGTATTCAACTACCCCTTGGGAGTATAAAAAGTAGCATTTATTTCATTGTAAAGGGTAGAGTACTTATCTGCCTTGGCATTCTAGCTTACTTTCACCTCATAGCTTATTACTCGCATCTCTTCGACTTGAGTGTAAGACGAACGGCCTCCGGCCTTATCATAGTGCAGTGTAATGGGGAGTTATTAGTTTCTAATAATACTCGGCCCACTATTGCATTCGTTTCTTAGCCCATCTTACTTGCTAGCATCATATATTCACACACACCAATCTATTCGAAATCCTGGGACTTACGTGTTGGACCCGAAAGAATAAACTTCAACACTCTTTATGCTTTTTGAATGATTTACCGTCAAAGTTAAGAGTTCTTTAAGTAAATATTATCAATAATGTTTGGATTTACAATTGGAGTAATTGTAGAAAAGTCATCTTGTTATTTTAATTTGTAGTCAAAGTTAGAGAGATTTAAAATATTAATATTTGTGTAATTTTTTCAAAATTTACCTAAAAAATGTCAATATATATAAATTTAATTGTGGGGTGGAGGGTGTTAGGTGTATATAATTGGCCATCACTAATTTTTTTACCCATTTTAAACATAATTTGAATTGGAAAAATTTTCGGGATATGACTAAAACAAAGTGAGTTTCTCAAAATGTGAGTAATTATGTTTTTTTCCCAAAGTATGACCGAAAATATATATAAAAAAGAAATTTTCGTTATATTAAATTATGGAAGGACGGAAATATCCTTTTTTTTAAATGCATTTTACACTACTTTCGTCCGGGTAAAAATAATGCACTTTATGAAAGAGTCATTGCACAACATTTATTGCACTTTATGTTGTGTTCATGGCACGAGATTTAATTCACTTCATGCAATTAAGTTATGGCACTTCAGTTTATCGTTTTTTTTAGTTTTGATAACTTTAGTTTTTACATTTAATTAAATATAATGCACTTCATGCGAGAGTTATTGCACAACATTAAAAAATTGTTAGGATTTCATATACTTTTTCATTTTAAATTTGATAATCGCACTTTATGTCAATGTTAATGCACTAAGTATTGCACTTCTTGTCATAATCACATTGTACATGGTCATATCATTGCACTTCTTGTACCAATCATTGCACTTCTTGTGAAATTCACGGAATTTAATACAAATTATTCATTGCACACGATCTTCAATCGTCTCCAACCTAGGGTTCATCTTCAACCTTGGGTTCGCCTTCAACCTCAACCACCTTAGTTGAAGAATGTGAGTTGTTGGAGCGGCAGTCCAACGCCATTCTTTGAGAACATTAATTCCCAACCCTAATTTCAAGAAATACAAAAAGAAAAAAGGAGAAGGGGAAGGATAAGGAGGCAACCATGCGGCGGGTTTGCGGTTGGTGAGCAGCGGCGAGCGATGGTTGTGCGGCCGCCGGCTAGATGGCGGACAATACATGGACGTCGCGCAGCGCCTTGGAGCCCATGTCGAGCGGATGATTGCATTAGCTATCGACGATTTACATCCAGATCGCGTTATGTGCAAGGCGGCGATGTTGGACGGTGGGCGGCGGCGGTGGACGGTGGGCGGCGACTAGGCAGCGAGCGGCGGTTGGGCGGAGAGGCGGCTGCGCGAGTGAGCGTTGGAGGTTGTATCTAGGGTTGTAGAATATGAATAGGAGGTTAGGGTTTTATAGGGATAAGCTAAAGGGTGTTTTTGTCCATAAAAATTATTTATTAAATATTAATTACGAATTTTAATTAATTATTATGAAATGTAATATTATTTTGGGAAAAAAACTAGTTAGGTCATATATTGGAAAAGTGAGAGAGTTTTAGTCATATGGGGATAAATATTTTCATTTGAATTTTACTTTGATGAAAATTGTTTCGAAGTTTTACTTTTTCTCATGAAACATTCGACTTGGGTAATTTAAACGCATTCTGAAAATAAAAGGTAATTTAAAGGCATCTCCATACGAAAATAACTGCTCTTAAATTAACTGTCAAATTATGTTTCACCATCGTATATCCGTATGTTTGGTAACAACTTTGTAATTTTATTTTATACCGAAATAATGATGAGTATATGTACATGATAGTATATAGACTCGGATCTCCGGGTCTCATGACTATCGGGCTTGGACAGCGGCCCACACACGCTTAGCGGTTATTATCATTCATATTATTGTACATTTCAATATGTATTTGTATCTATCTACTAGATTAACCTTTTTATGTAAATGGGTCTATCGGGCCCATATTAGCGGCCCGACCCATTGTTTCTCTATTTATACTCCTCTTGGAGCTTCTTGTAAGTTGTAACCTTAGTTCATAATTCATTCACTATATATACAATACACATTCATCTTCTCCATTTGAGCTCAATCTCTCCTATTATTACATGCTTGGATCCCTATTATCTATCAATTCCAATATGCAGGACTACAATTAAGGTACGTACTACAGGTAGTGAATAAAAATGTGACTTGTACACTTTAGTAAATATAAGACTCCGTACGTAATAGTATTACTGTGACCATTATTATGCTCAATTTTACTAACTTTATTTATATTTTATTCCATATTTTTTTTTATTTCAGTAATATCTGATGAAAAACATCTCTTTAAACATGAAATTTAATTTTAACTGACTTCTAAAAGATGTTATTTCATTCCATTAAATTATACTACGTATGTAATGATTTTTTCTAACATATTTACTCTCATCTAAAGTTATAGATAAAACCTTATTTTTCAGTAATATATAATTTTACTAATAATGCCGACAAGAAATTTCATCTCAGCGTGTTATTTTTCCAAGTTAGAATTCACATGTTGATAAAATCTCACCATGAGTCGTCTAATAGTACCTACGTAGTAATGTTTATTACTAGCGCCAAAAACTTATCTCACCGAGTCTCGTAAATTAGCCCACAAAAGTGAAAAATATGTTCTCCTTTTCAGAACTTCATTTTCCAACAACTACATATCTTGCTAAAAGAGAATTAACCTTCTTATGAGTTAAACACGACATACCGTAAAGTGAAGTTAAATACGTAGTATGCATTTTTGTACAAATGAATTAAATAGAGTACCCTAATTAAAATTGATTTCTAAAAAAGTTACTAGTACTTATTTTTTAATCCAATTGAAACACGAGAAAGTAGCAAATGACAGGGAGATTATGAGCCCGTTTGGTAGAACTATGTTTAGCTTATCAGACTTATCAACCAACTTTTTCACCAAACACGTAATTTTTAATTTCGCGCGTTGAATTGTGTAATAATAAGAAAAAGTAAGATTGAATTTATTTTTCTGACTGTATTGGCTGAAGTTGGTGTAAATGTTCATTTTAGTTATTTTTCACATAATTTTTTCTTTATTTTTTAAATAAAAAATACTTTGAAGATACTCGTAATTGTTTTCACAAAACAGCAGAATCAGTCAATATAACCACTTCGATCAGAACTTCATAAATTTTAGCAGTATCAACTAATCCAACCAATTTCAGTGCTATCAAATGGGCTCTATATTGTCAATTTCTTGTGGTTTTGAGGGGAAGAAATGAAAGAGTCAAACGAATCGTACTAATAATAATGAATCGGGTAGAATTTTCATCATAGAAGAATCGAACCGGCCATTGTAATATGTTCTTCAGCGTCAGTCACGGCCACTGATTCCATCCATATATTAAGAGATCTATTTCCAGTGACCATCTTCATTTTCACATGTGTTTGTAATGTAGAATAAAAATCAGGTAAAGAATGGCTATTGTTGAATTTCCACTCGAGCCCAACTAACTCCAAGACCATCCTGACTTAAAAAATAATTGTTGTAAAAAAGATTAAATTAATGTAGTATTTCAAAATAAAAGTATTGTAGTTTGCCTTGAAATATATAACATTAATATTGTTCATTATGACATGCATTAGTGTGCATTAGTACTGGTATACTACATTAATATTGCAGTAGTATACTCCCTCCGTATTTTTTTGTTTGCTACAATAGGTGTTGGGACATTTTTTTAAGAGTGAAATAGTAGAGCTAATGAATAGTGTAGAAAAAGTAGGAGATATGGTGGAAAAATATGAAAGAGAAGATAAAAAGTAGAAAAGGTAATGGTAGTTGAGTATTTTTTAAGGAAAAACTTATTAAAAAGGGAAAGTGTAGCAAATTTTTGAAAACATTCAAAAAGGGAAAGTGTAGCAAACAAAAAAAAAATACGGAGGGAGTATATTAGTACAGAATAGCAGTAATTTTTTCCTATTTAAAAAAAATGTAGTATTTCTACTTTTAAATTTTACATGAGTTTTACTCCTATTTGGTTAAATTTCTCCATATTTAATTACCTCTTCGTTTGGTTGCTATGTTAAAGGAAAATTCCCTAAATAGGAGTAAAATGTGTTGAAATTTCAAAATAGAACGTCCATGTTTTTTTCCCACTAAATAGGAGTAATTTCTGTCAACTTGATATTATGCGGCTTTAAACATGGCATTTTTTCAAACTTGGAAAAAATTACTCCTGTTTAGGGAATAAAAACATGAAAGTTCTATTTTGGAATTTCAAAAGGTTTTTACTCCTAAATAGGGTAATTTCTATTATATTTAGAGCCCGTTTGGTAGCACAAAAATCGATTGTTTTGGCTGATTCTGCTGAAATTTATGAAGTTCTGGCTGAAGTGGCTGCATTGGCTGATTATGCTCATTTAAGAAAAAATTATTTTTAAAATGTATTTCATTAATAAAATAAAGAAAAAAATATATGTAAAATAGTTAAAATGATCGTCTACAGTAACTTCAGCCAATACAGCCAGAAAAGTAACTTTAACCTTACTTTTTCAGCTCATTACACAATTCAGCGCACGAGAGTAAAAATTACGTGTTTGGTGAAAAAGTTGGCTGATAAGCCTGATAAGCCGAAAAATAGTGGTACCCCGTTAAAATTGTAATGTAAAAATATCTCGAGTTGCTAATATAGCAAGTTGCTATACCTTTTTCAAATAGAGCCCGTTTGGTAGCACCAAAATCGGCTGTTTTGGCTGATTCTGCTGAAATTTATGATATTCTGGCTGGAGTGGCTGTTTTGGCTGATTCTGCTGATTTAAGAAAAAAATATTTTAAAAATATATTTTATTAATAAATTAAAGAAAAAATTATATGTAAAAATAGCTAAAATGGTCCTCTACAGTAACTTCAGCCAATACAGCCAGAAAAGTAACTCCAACCTTACTTTTTCGGCTTATTACACAATTCAGCGCGCGAAAGTAAAAGTTACGTGTTTGGTGAAAAAGTTGGCTGATAAGCCTGATAAGCCGAAAACAGAGTTCTCCAAACGGGCTCATAATGGCCTTCAAATTACTACGCTACTTTCTATTTTTAAAATATACGGAGTATGAGCTATTCTTAAAAAAAGAGCTACTCTTGATTAAGACATAAATATGATAATATTAGTAGTGAATAATGTAAATAGGCCAATATATACTGTATTATATTAATATTACACATGTTTCTAGTTGGATTTATTTCAATCCCAGACTACAGAAGACAAAACTACGGACCAAAACAATTCAAATTAGACCTGAATACATTAGACTAAACCAGAAAATTTCAATCCAATTAAAAACATTCAATAAATACAAAAATAGAATTTTCCTTAAATATTACTAATAAAAATGTCATGAACAAAAATATTAGTCAATAATTATTAGTGACTATAATTGTGTTTAAAGTTTACATCGTAATAACATGCATATAATTTCTTCGTGTACAAAATGTATACGTTGAACACAGTAATGCTTAAAGAATTTAGAAAAATGCGTTCGAGTTGTCTGTGACAGACAACTTGTCTCTTGGAGACAGACAAATGTACAAAAAAGGTGCATTTTGTGTACACCTTGCGAAACTCAAGAATTTAAAGCCGTGTTTCTTGTGATTGAAACTTCTTTAGTACGGAGTAGTGTAATTTTTGAGCAGACAAGATAAGCTGGATCCGTTTGATATGTTGCTGGCTAACTGCTACTCTACTTGATCAAATTAGCAAGCATTGGGACCGCCGATCCATTATTCCTCCATCGCTGTTTAGAAACAGTTAAAATTTATATACTGTGTAATTCGTTGATCATGTTAAAATTGTGTCATCCTTCCTTTTTTATTCGTCTCTCTAAATTTGATAATGTGTGTAATTTGAAGAAATGATTCTAGACTTGAGGTTTCATATTAAAAAATCATCAATTTGATAGGAGCCATCCAAAATCTTATATAGTGTTTTATTGTTTTATATCATTCTGGTGTGAGACAATACTTTTTACGCATTTTCACTTAATTTTTACTTTATCAATTCAATATCAATCATGAGAATAAATAATATGAATCCTGTAAATTTAATTTTCTTCATAAGTGCTGAAGTGCACCGTGTAACAATGTTTTGGTTCTAGGCCAAGAACATATTATTACGATCAGCGATATAGATAGTATATGATATGCTCGCATAGATGCTGTTAACACATAGTTTTACTAAGTTTCCATTAATTGGCTAAACAAAGCTGACCTGTTGGGAAAAGAGTTGCAACTTGCCATATATATACCGGCCATCATAAAAGTTTTATTGGAATATTTTTCTTCTTCTTTCTTCCAAAAGTTTTTTTTTTTCAAAATGAAAGTAAAAGCTAGTTGTATTCTAAAAGCTAGTTGCAACTTCCAATATTTTTCTTTATTGTTGGAATATTTTTCTAAATAAAAGTAAAAGCTAGTTGTTTGTTTTTCTCTAGAGTATTGAGTAATCTAAAAGTAAGTATTGTATGTATTGCAGTTTATACGGTGAAACCGTGGGAGAGGTGTAGCATGAGCTGATGCACGTGCCCATGCCAAATATGACCATGTTTTTCATACAAATAAACCGTCATGCCAAAATGACTATGTTATTCATAAAAATCAATTATCATCAATTTTAATTTTATAATTTAAAAAAATTAAATATCATTTAATCTTATTAAATTGATAAACTTTTGTGAAAAAAAATATCAAAAGTTAGCAATGGAATTCATAAAAATTAAATAAATTAATATATATGATATTTTTGGTCTTTTATTAACAATTTTCAATCATTTGCATTCTATAGTAACACGTTTTATCTTCAAGTCCTTTGGTAGTGAACTCATCTTGCAGGACCTCAATTGATAAAATTTCAAATAAAAAACTATCTTTTGTACATGTTTTTCTTCTTCTATCTAGATTTTTTGCTTAATTTTTCTCTATTTTTCTTCAATTATCTTCTTTTTTATTCTAATTACATACGAATAATAAATCTACTTTTTTTTATTCTTCTCCTTCAGTTTGGAGGTTAACTTTTTTCCACGCTTAACACAGATTTCGTATTTGTTTTTGTCTCTCAAACTCTTATTCGAACACCTCTATCCTATTCTTAATTAATCGTGTTTATTTACACAAAAATATACTCCAAATATGCTCCGTATTACACTTGCACATTATCACACGCATTTGCATGTATGGACTACGGAGTATTATTTAAAACAACATGTAAACCTAACATATACCATTTGTTTCATCTAACAAAGTAATTAACAATATTACATTTACACATTAGTCGCATGTATTGTAATATTCATCATATATACTACATTCATTCTCTTTTAATTGCAACATTGGACTTTTTACATTATTCACATATTGTTTTTAACTATATTTTATTTATTAATGTATTATAAATGAAAATTTTTAAAAACATATTGTTAAATTCTTGTCATTTGAAAATTTTAAAATCTGAATTTTTTGATTTTTTTAATAATAAAGATTAAAAGATATTAATTGTCAAACTTGTGCGTTGGTAAACATGAAAAGTGGACTGTTGCAATTAAAAAACAACAGAGGAATAGTGATACTTCATTTACAACATCAATTTCAAGGAACATATATTATTTGCATCAGTAAATAATAATACGGAGTATTACACTTAGAAGTTAGTAACATGCATGTTTCAAACATATTTACATCTTTTGTATATGTACACTTAGTCACTTACATTGAAAAGAAAAAATCTCTGAGATTTTCTCTTATTGGTAGCTTGTGCAGTTGACCAGTTGTGCGTGCTTGAGAGTTTTTTTTTTAATTAAAAACAACGATGTCGTACAACAGTATACGAACTATGTGATGCAAAAATTACTCTTATGTATTCTTTCATAACCGAAACAAGAAGGAAAATTGAACATATATTAAAGTCATAGTTAGATTTGATGCAGCTGCCATCACAATTTAAAATGATTATAGTCTCTTTAATTTGTTGGGAGTTTTAGCATCTCCAGTTGTACATGACTCAATCTCTGCAGCTCACAATATTGGAGGAGATGGGAGCAGAAGAGTGAGAGGGAGAAGGGGAGGTTAGGTTGGCAGAGTGAGGGAGAAAAAATAAATTAAATGTGGGGAGATCAAGGCATAATATGAACCCTTTTGAACTCCTTTCTAAAGGTATAGTCCTCTTTTGCATCGGGGTTATATTTCACATTTTCACCCTTTTTGACATAATCCACTTTTATAATATATGGGATTTGATTGAGATTTGAGAGTAACAATTATTGTTCAACTATAAATTTTTCTTTAGGGGCGTATAAACAAATTCTCATTTGGTGTTTTATACAGAGTAGTTTAATATGTATCGATCTAAAATTAAATGATCGTGTATCTCGCGGAAGCAACACAAAGTAATGATAATGGCGAATTAAGATACAGAGGTGAACAATTTAGAAAGAGAGTCAAACTCTTACGGGCCCTGTAAACAAATTCTCAGTTAGTGTTTTAAAGTTTCCCGTTTTTCGGTCTAAAATTAAACGGTCACGTATTTTGCGGAAGTAACAGCCAACATGAGTAATGATTATGGCGAATTCAGACACGCAAAGGGTTGAACAGTTTAGAAAGAGTGTCAAAATCTTACAGGCCTATAAACGAATTCACAGCTGGCATTTTGTAGTTTAATGTTTTCGGTCTAAAACTGTCGCGTGTCTCCCGGAAACAGCAGAAGTAATGATTCCGACAACTTAATTAAGTTAGAGGAGTGAACCGTTGAAAAAGAGAGTCAAACTCCTACGGGTCTATAAACTATTTTTCAGTTGGCGTTTTATAATTTAAACGGTCACATATCTCGCGGAAGTAAAATATGTAATGATTTTGACGAATTGAGATATATAGAGGGGTGAACAATTTAGAAAGAGAGTCTAACTCGTATTCAATGAACCTCTGTACTTGCTTCTAGAGTTGGCACAAGTAGTCTATTTTGTGTTGTACGCTAACATGTTCACTAATGAGAACGCTAGCGCAATAAATGATCGAGGTTCTCTAAGTATTTAATATGAATGAATCTCAGTCATTCATCACGGCGGTGTGCTCCCTAGTCAGCACGCCAACATGCTCCCTAATGAGCACGCATGCTCCATATATTTTCCCAGCGATACAAACATCAAACCTGGTGCAACCAAATTACTTTATTACTCAACTGCAAAGCCTTAGGTCCGCAGTCCGCTTAATATATAGACCTCAGCTACATGATGATCTTAAATTGTTACTGTGTGAGGCTACCGAGTAACTCTGTCAGTCTTCGGACCTAAAGAATAAGTATACAACTTCATATTTGTATTGTGTATCATTATAAACGAAAAGACCTTCATTTGACCATTATATACATTAATAAGAGAAATTGTCTCAAATAGAACCAAAAACGTTTGTTTATTCAAAACAATGATTGTCATGTTTTTCGATCTTTTCTAAATATGAGTAATTACTGCGATGTTTTGGCAATACCAGATGATGGTGTAATTGGCCCGACATGGGAGCGGCCCATTATCCATTAACAAGAAAGTGATCAAGGCCTAACTGGGGAGCGGCCCAACAAGGAGGCCAATTCGATGACCGTCCAACCTGTGCGACGCTCGGCGTACCCACCCTTATCCAAACAAGGTCGGGTGATGATTTGAGAGCCTCGGATAGGACGTTCAGCATGGCTCGACTGCTCGGGTGGCGGGTCTGGCCTTGAGATTGTTTGGTCCCAGAGGCAGGAAGTCAGGGGATGCTCGTCTATAGACCTTTAATGGGAAAACAAGATATTGGCGGGAAACACATTTAATGTAGTAGATTTGGTGGTTTGAAAGCTAGCCACTCATGGACCTCCACGTCATCACTACCATCTATCCCTCGATAGTATAAATAACATCATTTATTTTATAATTAAGGTTCAGCAACTTGTACTCACTAGTAATAGCAAATATTTCATTGTACTTCATAACTCCAAGCTCAAATTAGACGATCGGCTCGATCCAGTAGGGTGCGCTATAATCATTCTTAAGTCATTTAATAAGAACTAGACACACTTATTGTCTCTTCTTCTACTTACCATTTACTTGTCTCACATTAATACACTCAGTCTACTAAACATATCCTATGAAACCCAAAGGAAGGTGTTGGGCCTTTGAAGTTGAAGGAATAAACCTCAACACCAGATTTAAACACGGTAGTATTTCCAAGTTTGACAGTAATAACCACTATTTAAGGAATAAATATATGGCAATCATGTTTTAAAATTCTCAAACACTTTTACTCATATTTCAGAAAATTTTCCCTATTAATAAATTGATATACAGAAAACTAATTATTCTTTGACTAATTCATGATTAATTTAAACTTAATTTGTATTATCAAGTCAAATATCTTCTAGTCCAATAACATCACCATGAGTTTGTGACACTCTTTAAAATTTTGAATACTTTAAGTCAAAGATGTTAATCTTTAAATAAATTATAACAGATTAGAAACACAATCAATAAAAGCTTATAATATCAAAAGGGAAAACTGTCAGATAGTTAAATTGATAAGTTCGTTGGCGGATGAACATAATAGTTAATATAGTAATGTACCAATGCGTGAAAATTAATACGGAGTATATGAAACTAGTGGTTTTCCAACATTAGAGGATGGATTGGAATTAAGATTTTTTTTTTAGGAATTAAGAAATTAATTGTAATAGTTAAGAGCTTGTTGTGTTAAGGTTCTAGAATGGAGTGGGGAGGGAAATATGTTTTTAAATAATTCTACATTAATTAAACAGTTGAAATATATGATCTTACAAAATTTCTAAAAAACTTTAAACTACAAGGACAGCACGATGGGTAAAGAGAGACCAAAGTAATAATAACAATTAATGAAAATATTGACACAAAAGTAAATACAACGAAACAAGATTACAGGTACTTAATATTATACTAATCCCCTTGGGATAGCCTTTGCTGCAATTGCCAAAAACTCCATTGCAGCGGCCCCCATTTACACAGAAATTAAACTGCCTTAATTTTAAAGATTTAACTAAATTACAACATTACTAAAACCAATATTTTTTCCTTTTCCCCTTTTTTTTGCATTTTTTGTAAATAAATTAAAATGACTTTAAACTAAAGAGATGCCCAGTCAATCTCATGCGAGGGGTACTTCTGTAAATCCGAAGACATGTCCCAAGAAGATTCCTCACCCGTGAACTCCGGAAACGTAAGATCCGAAACAGGGGATGACCCGCCCGACCCGTAACTGTCATAACCACCGTACCCGGCTGCCTGTTTCTCCGCCGCCGCCTCTTCCTTCACCGTGATCGGCGGCTGTTTCTTGGATGAAGATCTCTTTGCCTTTTTGGAGTCAATGCTCTTCCCCTCAGCCATATTTTTGCAAATGGCTTGCAGCTTGGCATCCACGGAGGAATGAAGCGGCTTGTAATCACCCAAGTCGCCGCCGTTTTTACGGAGGTTAGGGAAATTGAGCCGCGCCGAGTCGCCTCTGAGCTGGTAAGCCGCCTCGTCGTAGGCCATGGCGGCTTCCTCCGCCGTCTCGAAGGTTCCCAGCCAAAGCCGGGCCCGGTTCTTGGGCAGCCGGATCTCGGCGACCCATTTCCCCCAGTGACGCTGCCGCACCCCTCTGTACAGCTTGGCGGGCTGCTGCTTCATGGGCACGGGCTTCGGGCCCAAAAGGCTGAGGGTATGGGCCTGATGATCGGACCACTGAGTTTGAAACGGGCCGGAATGAGTCATCATTTGCTGCGCCTGGTTCTGTTGACTGATCTGAGCTTGGATCTGCTGAATCTGAGCTGTCGTCAACTGGTTCAGCCCAATACTGCCCGGTTGCTCCAACCCCAAACCGGAGAATTCCCCTGAGAACGTACCGGCGCCGGAGGTGGAGCAGCCGTCGGCCTGAGGGTACAAGTCCACGCAAGAAACGTACGGGTGGTAGGAAATGGAGGGAGAAGAGAAGGAGAAGGATGAGGGAGGGTAAAATTGGGGATTTTGAGACAGAAAAAGAGAAGAAGCTGAGGGAGGAGGAGGCACCAGCGGCGCCGGCGATGGAAGGGGAGGAACAGGGGAAGAAGCAGTCTTGGTCATAAAAGGCCCAAGCGCTTCCATCAGCTCGCCGCCGCCGCCGCCGTACAGCTGATCATCAATAGCGGAATTACTACGCCACATTGAAGCTGCCATGATGAGTAAAAGAAGACCCAAACTCTAAAATTACAAAGATTTAAAATTAAAGAAACTAAAGTCCACCTGTTTCTTACAAAAATCAAAGAACAGGGCGGGAAAGATGAAGATCAGGGACAAATAAAAGATATGCACAAATTAAAACAGGGATGAAATTAGACAATTTCGAACAAAGAACCGGTTTGAGGGACGACTAATAAGCCCTCGACGATTTCTCTGACCCAGAAATTAAACAAAGCAAACAGAAGAAAATCTTAAAGATTTGCTTCCAGAGAAAAGAAAAAGACTTCGTTTTTAAAATTGAAAACAGCAGATATGATGAAAAAGCAAAAAGATTTCTCGAACCCAGAAAACTCTTAGATCGATTTGCAGAAAGGGGGGGAGTGAGGTGTGTGCAAGTGTGAGGAAGAAGAAGGGAATGGTGTGATTATCTCTCTCTCAGCCTCACCTTAGTTGGGGGGCGTGATAATGCCGCAAGTCCCTTTATATAGCCGCGGCACCCTTCTCCTGCCCCTGGTTTTCCGCACCCCTCCACGTCACCCTCACTCCATTCTCGTGTTTGGTTTTCTGTATTACTATTAATTAATTAATTAATTCTCGTATTAATAAATATGGACTAATTAAGTATGTATTGTTATTATTACAGTCTTACAGGCAGGAGACACATTATATTATAGGTTGCTTACCTCCCTTAAACCTATTACTCCCCAAAGTCCGCCCTAATCTTTCTTCTTTCTCGTGTTCCCTTTCTAGTAATCCCACACTCATATTTTCCTTTATTTTATTATTTAAATTTATTTTTTTGTTATCATCATATTGCGTGTTCATTCATCTCATTTTTTGGTATTTTAACCTTGTTTGATAATGGATGTTGTGTATAATATCTGTTTGAATTGGTTAGGAGGATGTAATATCACTTGAAGCAATAACTTGAAATTTGGGGCTTTACTTATCTCCATCAAGCATATTATGGAAAATGTCAAACAAGGGCACCAGGGAAAGAATAAAACCTATGTAGGAAATTAGACTACACAGGGAAAGAATAAAACTTATGTAATATCACTTGAAGTAATAACTTGAAAGTATATTTGTAATGTATTAATTCAATTGATCAAGGTTTATCATTAACAAGAAAAAGTCAAAGATATCTAACTAAAAAGGATAATTAAAACCAGGATTTATGTTACCCTGTTTCTTTTTAGCTTTTGAACGTTTGTTTTTTTATCTTTTTGTCTTAGCGAGTCCAACAATGCTGATAGAATAATCTACCATATTGTGGAGTTAGCCATCTAAGAGTGTCTTTTTTTAAAGAAAGACACTCATCTATGTCTCACTCCAGAGTTACTCTGAGCTATTGCTCTGCTTTGTTTACTCTTACTTTTAACAACATTAATAAGTGAGTGTCTTTCTTTAAAAAAAGGAGTATGTAATAATTTTATTAGGTTGAATTTTGTTTTTTCTATAAGATTATTTAAATGTACGTACATGTGGACCATAGGATGATTATGTGGTCATTATAGTCATTGAGAAAATACCACAATAATAATCTGATCATAAGAAGTCCAATATTTGGAAAATTGTTTTTGTCAATTATTCTTCTAAATATAACTCCATTGTCCAAAGTTGAATTACAAATTTAACTTTTTGAATTAAACAGTCTCATTTTATTTCAATTAATTGGGATGCCACTTCTTAATTAAATTTTAATTCGAGTATTCTAACTTTATAGATATATATTTTATTAATATGTAAATTTTAATTATTAAAATTGAACTAATTATTAATAGGAAGGATTTAAATTTAACGTTGACCGACAAGAAAATGAATTTAATTTGCTAAACAAATTGGAACGAAGATAGTAAGGACTCCGTATTAAGAGTAGGTATTGGCTACCATTATATGTACTCCCTATTATTTATTTTTAAAATATCACTCATTCAATTTGCTCCCAAACAATGACATTTTAACTACTTTTCGCGTGTTTTACTTCTGCTAAATTTCTTTTAAAAGCTACCACTCCCTTCTAAAATAATCTTTTGACTTGGCACGGTTACAAAAGAAATGATTGAAAATCATAGTTTAGGAGTTAGACGTGAATTTTAACCCATTACTTTTCCTAAAGAGAAAACATAAAAATCGTTTCCAACCCAAAAAGAGAAACGAGAAAATTTGCAAGTGAATGATTAATTAGAGCATGTCTACTACTTTAGTAGCGTGTTGGGCAAAAACGCTATTTTTCTTATACTATCAATGCCGCTAATTACAGCGTATCCTTCTGTAGACGCTAAAAATCAAACAACCCCCATAGCTAGAGTGACGATATGATGCCAAACCTGAAACCTGATTTTTTATTTAAGATTTATTTATGTAGGCCTTATATACATGTTTCTCATTTATTTCAATTTTAATCTTTTTATAATTTTAATTCAACTAATTTTTCCATCGATCAAACCCCGGTTAGGTTTTATGCATGAAACTTGTCATACTCCCTAGCTAGTTTTAAATAACCCAAAGGGAAATGGCATTTCTACTAATCATTCGATTTTACTTTAATTTTTAAGGTGATGAGTGATTAAATCACTAAATCATCATTGTCTATGAAATTATGTCACGAGAAAATCGTCTATGTGAACAAACATTGATTTGCTCCTAGGATTAATTGGTTTTGTGTGAAAATCTTTCCGTACAACCGTAAAATGCTCACAAATATTATGCTACTCTCTCACGAAAAGATTCGTCATATTGACTTTTTGTGGTCAATAACAATAAACTTTGACCAATGATGTTTTAATACGAAATTATTTAGAATATGAAAATTTATCAAAACATTCCTTATTCAAAATATTTTCATAAATATATACAACTTACAAATTATATACAAATATAATAATTAAAATCATTGTCCAGACATCGAATTGCAATGTAACTCTGCTATGCCACATGAAACCCAATGTTTGTAAAATCATACAATTTTTAAGTACACAATAAAACGTAAGCTAATGTGTACACCAAATATTGTTCAAAATCATACACATGTTTATTTTTATTTATCCCTTCCACATTATAACGTCTCTATTTATTTATATACTATTATATTTATTAAGGATGTTTTCTTTTGGACTGTTTTCAGTCCCAGACCAGACCAGACCAGACTTAAACAAACCAGACCAGACCAGACTTTCGTAGTTATAAAATACACAGAGACCAGACGTTTACCAGACCAAACCAGACTATAACATACCAGACCAGATCAGACCAGCAAATTTCGGTCCAAAAGAAAACATCCTAAATTTAATTACGGAGTAATCATTTTGATTGATACAACCTAGAACGAGTCTGAAAAAGCATCCTTCCGCACGAAAAATGTTTATGTTCTGAAGTAATTGACGAAAATGAGTTGGTACATGGAGTGACAACAAATTTGACATTGAGGATCCCACACAGCCCTTTGGTCTTCTATTCACGGTAACGTGGCGTCTTGAGTTCGACACTTGTCAGTTGCGTCCGGTCCGATACCGCGTTCCCACTCCGATGCCGTGTTGACTTGGCCGGATGGTTCACACTTTTAATTCCACATCCCCTTTTCGGCCGTTAATTCGCTCGCTCGTCATTTTCTCCTCATATTCTTCTCGCATAAAACGGGACTTCCCTTTTATTCTAACGGAAGTTTTTTGCTTTTATGTACACCTACTCTCGTTAAATCGCAACTTGTTTGTTCTTTTGATCTTCAAAACTTTACAATTTATGCTAATCCCACCAGTTCCTTTTTCCGGAGATTCTACTCGTATAGTTGTTTGTTCTAGAATATATTTATGTGTCTGGATCTTGCATTTTTTATTTAGATCAAATATGAAATGAAATAAAATAAGATCAGACTACTTTGGGTGTGGGACTGTGGGGTACGATACGCTTGGCCACTTGTTATAATTTAGAGTGGAGGTAGGGAATTGGAATCTCACTAGATCATCAAGGTAGAATAAATGTTGAGAGATACATAAGAATAATTACATCAAAGTGATTCAAAAAATAAATCAAGGCAGAGCAAGAACTTAATGGTGAGAGACCATTAAGACATTAACCTAAATGAGCTAGTGAATTCATATAAGATATTGAAAGTAAACGATTAGGTAGTAATGTAATTATAACGCTAACGTAACAATGTAACGTTTCTCTAACGCGTCACGAGATCACGTTTATATGCTGTCTTGTTGTCGCGTAACGTTTCTTTTCGATAATTTGTTTTACCATAGACACGCAATCTCTTATAAATTTATCGTTATGTTGTTGCTCACGATACTCATAGATATGTTTATCGCAAAAGATCATCTTATTATAGTCGTTGAAAAGGGAAGCTTGATAATTGAATGAGAGTTATCATTATACATACAAGTATGAATGGTTTGTTAATATGTGTGAACGGGATTCACGGGCAAAAAAATAGTATCTCACATGAATGGGTATAAGGGTGGAAATAAGAGTGAGTGGAAGTAGTAAAGTTTTTCCTTTTATTCTAGGAGTACTTTTAATGTTTTTCTTCACACATACTCTTGTTAAATCGCAATTGGTTTGTTCTTTTGATCTTCAAAACTTTACAATTTATTATAGTCTCACTACTCCCTTTTCCGGAGTAGGAGTGTAAATGAGTCAAACCATTCACGAGATGCTTGAAAAAAACTCGATTCGAACTTGTCATATTCAAGCTCAGCCCGAGTTCGGCTCGACTCGAATAATTAAAAAACTCGATTCAAGTCTACTTATTTTAGGCTCATGCTTTGTGAGCCGGTTCACGAGTGCGCTTTGGTAATGTGAATATATCCATATATTGTACGTAGTATATAATAATTATACATATATATAATATTTGAAAATTTTATTTAAATTTAAGATGATTATTTATATTATGATAAATAAGTACTGCATGTATTTCAATAAATCTTTATAAATATAATACTCCGTAATATTTATTTGCATAATCATAATCTATAATAATTGTTAGTCTTTTATTTAGTTCATATGGTATATTGTTAAACTACAATTCGAGATCGATGTTGTCAAAACATGATGAGTCGAGTAGTTGGAAGTCTCCTAGAAGGCGGTTCAAATTCCCCTCTATTGATAAACAGAGTATAACAGAATTCAGAAAATGCTCAAAACAATATTATTGATTACTGAACCACTTTACATACAATTTATAGAAATGGGATAGAAGCCGCTAGAATTAACAACTGTACAACTAACTAACCGACTCGGTTAGTTAGATATTATTCTAACAGATTATACTCCTAATATTCCCCCCTCAATTTCAATGTGGTTTCTTTGTCAAATCAACTACATTGAGTTTTTCTTTCAACTCAACAAATCTGGATGGTACCATCTGCAATTTGATAAAAACCAGGAATATGCTTCACTTCAAGTCTCTTGTGCAGAATCTTTTCTCTCACAAAATAAAGATCAAGTTCCATGTGTTTTATTCTTGAGTGGAACACAGGGTTGTGGGCTATATGCACAGCACTGAGATTGTCACAATAGACCTGAGGGATTGAATATGAGACTTGAATTTCCTGAAGTTGATATTGAATCCACATGATTTCTGCTGCAGTATCAGCTAAACTTCTGTACTCAGCTTCAACTGAGGATCTGGCAACACATAACTGCTTTCTTGACCACCATGATATGAGATTAGATCCTAGGAAAACACAGGTTCCTGATGTAGATCTTCTATCATTGGGATCTGAGGCCCAATCAGCATCACAGAAGGCTCTTATCTGTATGAGTGACTTGGAAAGTATAGGTTGCAGTAGAAGACCATGTTTAAGAGTACCAGATAGATACCTTAAAATGCGTTTCACTGCCTTCCAGTGATCTTCTAGAGGTAATGCCATGAATTGACATACCTTGTTAACTGCATAGCTGATTTCAGATCTTGTTAAGGTCACATATTGTAGAGCTCCTACAATAGACCTGTAAAGAGTGGCATCACTAACATGATTGGACCCTTCTTTTAGTAGTTTACAACTGCTGAGCATAGGTGTGGTGATTCCTTTAGAGTCTTTCATCCCAGCCTTTTCTAAGAGATCCCTGATATACTTAGTCTGAGAAAGATGCAGGCTGCCATCGGGTAGTTTATGAGTTTCTATTCCCAGAAAATAGTCAAGTTCACCCAAATGTTTTAGTGCAAAATTAGAGTCCAGTTTGTGAATAAGTTGCTGAATGGCAGTAGTATTGTTTCCAAGAACCAGAATATCATCAACATATATGAGCACAAAGATCTGAGTGTTGTTGAAGAGATAGAATAGAAGTGAGGCATCACACTTTGACTGTTTAAAGCCAAATGAGTATAAGGCAGATGTAAGTTTCAAGAACCAAGCTCTAGGAGCTTGTTTTAAACCATATATAGCTTTATTTAGTTTGCAAACTAGAGTCTTATCTGAGGATTGAAAGCCTGGGGGTTGAACCATGTAGACTTCTTCTTGTAGATCACCATTAAGGAAGGCATTATGAACATCTAGTTGTTGTATAGTCCATGATTTGGAGATGGCAATTGTTAACAAAATCCTGATGGTTATGGGTTTAACTACTGGAGAAAAAGTTTCACTGAAATCAAATCCAAACTGTTGATGGAAACCTTTTGCAACAAGTCTGGCTTTAAATTTGTTTACAGTGTCATCTGGATTTTCTTTTATTCTAAAAACCCATTTACACCCAATGGCATGTTTATCAGGTGGAAGAGTAGTGAGGGACCATGTGTTATTATTTATGAGAGCATTGTATTCTGACTTCATAGCCTGAAACCATTCAGGTGAGGTAAGTTCTTGCCTAACTGATGTTGGCTCATTGTAAGCAAGAAGCAAGGTTGGATTAAGTTTAGGTTTTACTATTCCTGATTTGGCTCTTGTTGTCATAGGATGAGTATTGGAAGCTGGAACTAAGGAGGCAGGTGCAGTGATGGTGGGTAAAATATTGGAGCTTGAGGATGTAGAAGCAGGTTGAGTAGTGTTAGAGACAGATTTGTTGGATTCAGAGGTGGAGTGAACAGACTTGGAGGTGGATTCAAGTGACTGAGAATTGGACATAGAAGATGAAGAGTGAGAGGTGGGAGATTCAGACCCAGTATGGTTAGAAGGAGTTGGTGTGTAGATAGTGAAAGGTTGATTAGGATTAGTACTGTATAGAGATTCAGAGGAAGTAGTGGTATTGGATTTTGACACTGATGTAGAGGGTAGATTATGAAGAATAATGAGGGGTGTATTTGAAATGGAACGGGATGTTTCAGTAGAAGTATTTTTAGGAAACATGGCTGGATAAGGGAACTTGGATTCATCAAATACAACATCTTTAGATACATATATTCTGCCAGATGCTGCTAGGCATTTGTAGCCTTTGTGCTGAGGAGAGTAACCTAAGAAAATACACTCTTCAGAGTGAAAATCAAACTTATGTTTATTGTATGGTCTGAGAAAAGGATAACATGAGCATCCAAATAATCTTAAAAAGGTGTAATCTGGAGTAGATTTATAAAGCTTTGTGTAAGGAATGTGATTGGATATAGAGGCTGAGGGTGTTCTGTTAATAAGATGAACTGTAGTAGCAAAGGCAGCATCCCAGAATTTGAAAGGAAGAGAAGAATGGGCTAAGAGTGTTAATCCTTTTTTAACTATAGATTTGTGTTTTCTTTCTACTACACCATTTTGATGGTGAGTATGTGGGCAAATGAGTCTATGTGTTATTCCTTTTTCAGTAAGAAAGGAAGTAAAGGGTCTGAATTCTCCTCCCCAGTTTGATTGGACTGACTTTATAGAAGTGTCAAACTGAGTATTGATATAGGCATAGAAGTTTTTGAATGCAGAGAGAGCTTCAGCTTTGTTTTTGAGAAAATATATCCATGTATATCTAGAATCAGCATCAATAAATGCTATGTAATAGGTATAACCATCAAAGGATGTGACTGGAGCTGGGCCCCACAGATCAGTGAAAATAAGCTCAAAGGGTGAGGAAAATATAGTAGTAGAAGCTTTAGATGGTAAGCGATGTGATTTACCAAGACAACATGCAGAACAGAATTGAATTTCATTTTTGGAAGAACAAGGAACATTACATTGTTTGAGAATGAACTTCAAGGCCTCAAAATGAGGGTGACCAAGTCTAAGATGCCAAGTATTACAATTATTACTATTGCTAGACTGTATGGCAGACTGATTACTGATATTTTTATTACAATGAACTTGATCACTATTACAATCTAAAATAACACTTTTATTGTCAAACATGCTATAACTAGAACTTGGGACTTGACTGAGATGACAAACTGAAACATTGGAAGCTGAAGCAAGTGCTGGAAAAGAATCAAATCTGTAGAGACCATCACTGCCAAGCTGACCACGCATGAGGACTTGTTTAGAAGCCTGTGATTTGACAAAACATTCATAAGGATAGAATTCAAAGAAAACATGATTGTCCTGAGCAAACTTACTGACACTGATCAGATTTTTAGTAATTGTAGGAACATATAGCATGTTTTTAAGGGTAAGAGATTGAGAAGAGTTATAAGGTGATAGGAATGATGAAAAACCAGTTGACTTAATAACCAAACCTTGTCCATTGCTTACAAACAGCTTATCAGTAGTCATAGCAGATGTCTCATGGTGTTGAATGTTTGCAGGATCAGGTGTTACATGGTGAGTTGCACCAGAATCAGGAAACCATGGTTGAATTGAAGATGGAGGTTGATTAGGTGCAGGTCCTAATACAGAAGCATTAGCATAAGCCCAAGCTGCTGAAGGATGATAGCATGAGGGATTGAGATGAGTCTGCCAGTTTGATGATGAAGTTTCAGATGGAACAGGATTCTGAACAGTAGGATGAGATAGAGTCTGATGATACTGCATCATCGGTGAGAGAGGGATTGGTGCAAGTGGTGGTGTTTTAGGTATATAATATGGAGAGTATGCAGATGGTGGTTGTGATGTATGAAAGTTAGGATTGAACCGATGATGGCATATAAGTGCATAGTGACCTTGTTTGCCACAGACCTGACATGTGACAGAGGAACGTCCACCTGATCTGCCACCTCCACCACGATAACCACCTCGCTGATTAGCATTGCGACCTCTTCCTCTGAAATAAGTACCACCACGCTGATTAACATGTTCAAACTGAGTCAACTGAACTGAACTTTCCTGAGAATTCTGTTGCTGATTAACTTGTTGTTGAGTATTTTGCTGTTGATTGTTATTGATAGACAGATCTTCAAGCCGAGCCAGATTAGCTGAGAAAAGTGTTGACTGGGAGTTCTGTGACACATCACGTAGTTTACGAAGTCTCAGTTCCTTCGCTAGAAGAAGAGACTCAACTTCTGAGTATTTGGCTGGATCTAAGGTACTCCGAGCAGATATTGATGACACCAGTGACTCGAATTCTTCAGGTAATCCTTCAAGTATTACGTTGATGTGATCCTTTTCTGAAATCGGTTCACCAATAGACATCAGATCATCAGTAATTGTCTGAATTTTGGATAGATATTCTGCTATAGATCGATCTTCTTTAACCGTCGAGTACAAATCAGATTTGAGTTGTCTCGCCTTCGCAATGATATTGGAATGGAAGAATTTGTGTAGCTCATCCCAAAGCTGATACGATCTAGTGCAATGGATGACTCTAGCATGTAGACTCGCAGAAAGAGACGATAGAAGCCAAGAAAAGAACATTTGATCTTGCTGCTCCCAGGTAACAAAGGCTTCATTGATCGTTTCACCTGCATTTCCATTTTCACCAGTGATGTATTTTGAAGGTACCTCAGGATCAATAACATATTTCAGGAGTTTGTGAGCACGAAGAACTGATTCAACGTGATGTTTCCAGAAGAGATAATTGTTTGAATCAAGCTTTAGAGGAAGAGGATGTGAAAAGCTCACCAGAAATGGAGTATTTCCGGCGGCGGAGGTGACGGAAGTTGTTGAAGAGGACACCATGATCGAAGACTCAGTGCTCTGATACCATATTGATAAACAGAGTATAACAGAATTCAGAAAATGCTCAAAACAATATTATTGATTACTGAACCACTTTACATACAATTTATAGAATGGGATAGAAGCTGCTAGAACTAACAACTGTACAACTAACTAACCGACTCGGTTAGTTAGATATTATTCTAACAGATTATACTCCTAATACCCTCTAGCAAGCATTTTAGTCCGTAGTTTGTAAGTCAAGTATTCCATATGTTTTTTAGACTTCTCATTTTTATTTCAAAAATGATCTTTCTACCCACTCTTATATCCACTTTTGTACCCACCTATGTTTGTGAAGTGTTTTTTTGTTGTCTGTGAACCCCGGCTCACAGACAATATTTTGTACAAACAAAATATTGTCTATGAATCAGGTTCACAGACAAAAAAAAAACATCTACAAACATGGTGGGTATAAGAGCAAAAATTTTATGGAGCCCTATATGACTCCACTATGGAGTCATATAGCACATGTGTCATTATCACAACCATTCAATTCTATAGTGGATTTATAGTGGAGGACCCTACTTCATGAGTGAATGATTGTGATGGTGCCACATAGGGCTATATGACTCCATAGTTGAGTCATATAGGGCTCCATAAAATTTCTCGGTATAAGAGTGTGTACATCAAGCATTATTGTTTTTATTTTTCCCACATCGGTAAGTGAGGACAATGTAACTCTGCCTTCCATTTATAAATTCGATCATCTCCCCCTCATCAATAAGGCTTCGGGTAAGCAACAAATTTGCTAAGTATGACTTGGATCAATTCCTTGGCTATCAAACTCGAGCATATACTATATTCTCGATCCCGAGTTTGAGCTTATGTGAGTTTGCAACAGTTTCTGTTTAAAAAAACTTTGGAGTGGTTTTGGAGTGTTTTTTTAAACCAAAAGCTTTGGAGTGGTTTTGGAGTGCTTTTTTAAACCAAAAGTTGAGAAATGTTTTTTTTAAGTTGTTACAAATCAACCCACCCTAATTGGCTTTGTATGGAGTTGAACACATGTACATAAAACCTTTCAATTGAAAGTAATTCATTTAAGATATTGAAAGTAAATGATTAGGTGGTAATAATTATAACTCTCAATTGTCGTTTCTCCGGCGGCGTGTTTTGAGATCACGTTTATCTGCAATCTTGTTGTTGCTTAATGTTTCTTTTTTATAATTTGATTTACCGTAAACACGCCATTTGTGATAGATTTATCATTGTCGTGTTGTTCACGATACTCATAGTCATGTTTATCGCAAAAAGGTGTCTTATTGTAGCCAAAAGAGAAGCGTAACAATTCTTTATGCGCGAAATGACGCACAAAGTTTAGGGAAATAGTCACTTTGCCAGTAAAATATACTCATTACATTGTTTAATTGGATGTGTAATTTATATTTAATTTGCACGTAAAGTCATTGCGTGTAAAGTAATGTTTTTAAATTCTTCCAAATGCACCCTTACAACAAATATGTAATAAAATAAATAGTACCTTTAGTAGGATTTAGCTTTAAGAGTCGAGGCTTGAGATTTGAATCTCATCCAAGTCAAGGTAAATATCATTTACCAAAGAGATATTACAATTATGTTAAAGTAGTTGTAAATAAATAAAAATAAGAGCTAAGCACCTAAGCAAGAATTTATTGTTGAAGGGCCTCAATTGAAGTAAAAACTAAATTCATACGTAGACGTAATGCTTCTCCTCAGGGGCGGAGCCAGGATTTAGTCACAGCGGGGGCCAAAAAGGAACACAAAGAACAAAGAAAAAAATTCTCTAAATAGGATTAAAATAAAAATAAATTTCGTAAATAGGATAATCATTGTTTTATTTTATTATCAAAATATGACTTATTCACTCATATTTTGGCAAACTCTAATCAAATTATTTTCAATAGAACTAAATAAGATCTATTTGACGAGTAAAACATATTTTGTCATATTTTTAAACATATATATGTAATTATTTCATGTGGAATGATCCTGTCAGAATTACCTGACGGGATCCATTGTCCGGATGCATACGTTTGTGGTGCTTCCGGGTGAAATTTTTTGATGAAATTTTGTGACAATGTTCTTCATGGTATTTAGATTATTCACATCAAATTTCGGTTTAAAACTCAATCGGCAAGTCGATTAAATAAGTTATTGAGAAACACTGCGGCAAAAAATAAATAAAAAACGCAGTATTTTTTCATAATTTATTTAATGGACTTCTCGATTGAAATATAAGATGAAATTCGGTGGATGTAATCTACACTTTAAGAAATACATGTGTTCACAAAAGTTCATCAAAAAAATCTACCCGAAAGCATCTAAAATGCAAACTTCTATCCGATAATTTTGACCCATTTTTTCTTATTTCATACTCCGTACATAATATGTAATACTAATACTACTAAAAAATTAAAAGGTTGGGAGGGGCCATGGCCCCCCTACCCATACACACACCTCCGTCCCTGCTTCTCCTACGTGTCAACGGTCACGAGATCATCAATAACAATAAATAAATTATTAATATCATTGAGCCCGTTTGATAGCACCAAAATCGGCTGTTTTGACTGATTCTGCTGAAATTTATGATATTCTGGCTGGAGTGGCTGTTTTGGCTGATTCTGCTGATTTAAGAAAAAAATATTTTAAAAATATATTTTATTAATAAATTAAAGAAAAAATTATATGTAAAAATAGCTAAAATGGTCCTCTACAGTAACTTCAGCCAATACAGCCAGAAAAGTAACTCCAACCTTACTTTTTCGGCTTATTACACAATTCAGCGCGCGAAAGTAAAAGTTACGTGTTTGGCGAAAAAGCTGGCCGATAAGCCTGATAAGCCGAAAACAGAGTTCTCCAAACGGGCTCATTATTCTTTTCGGCTTTTTAGTAGACACACATCCTGTAACAAATGTACTACTATATTGTTACATAGGGTAATAATGATTATATATATTTATTGCAAAAAAAAATCATTCTATCATGTCTCTTAAATATATAGGGAAATGTAAAAATTCAATGAGAGTTATCACTATACACACAAGCATGAATAGTTCGTTAATATCATTCACGTATACAACTATGAAAGATTTGTTAATTAATATGTGTGAATCTTGAATTGTATTTTTATTTAGATCAAAATTTTAAAAAAGTAAAATAAAATCAGAGTACCTTCAACCTTGAATATGATAATACGCTTTTTGCCTTCAGAGTGAAAATTTTGAATCTCATACAAGGCAAGGTAATCATCATTGTTGAAGAGATATCATAACTATGCTAAAGTGATAAAAACAAGGGAAAAATAATAAAATTACCTCAAACTTTGAAGGGGTGTGGGGTAAACACTCCAAACTTGCATATGTAATTTAAATACCCCAAACTTTATATAAAAAGTTATTTTCACACTATTGCCCAGTATATAAATTTCTTTCAAAATATAAATTTATGCGGTTAATTGCATAATTTAAAGTAGCAAATCAAAAGTTTTGCAATTATATAGATTGAGGTAACATTATTTATTTTGCAATGGAAGTTTAGAAGGTTAATTGTGTCTTCATGAATTCTAAAATATTTTTAAATTATGCAATTAATACCATACATTTACATTTTTGAAAAACTAATACATGAAAATGGTGCGAAAATAACTTTTTATATAAAGTTTAGGGTATTTACATTACATATGCAAGTTTGAGGTGTTTACCTCACACCCCTTCAAAGTTTGGGGTATTTTTATTATTTTTCCCTAAAAACAAAGGGCGGATAAACTGAATGGTTAGGGGCCATCAATGAAGAAAAAATTAAATACATTATATTAACATATAATGATAAACTGAATTTATTTAAGATATTCAAAGTAAATGATTAAATAGCACGATAATTGTAGCTGAAGTAATCGTGTAACGTTTCTCCTGCGTGTCAAACGATCATTAATAACAACACACAAATTATTATTGGGTTAATTACCTATATAGGTGTCACACGATCATTAATAACAACACACAAATAAAAATCATCACCGCCTCTCCTCTACTACCCCCAGCACCACCACCTCCGGTCACTGGAAAAAAATGTCACGTGCATTAGTAATGTCATATTAATGGCAGTTTCAATGAGAATTTTGGCATTATCAAAGAGTAATATGTCATTTTTTTCTCTTTTTCAGAAAAATGGCTTTTGTTTACACCGGTCAAAAGTGATGGTGCAGGGAGGCAGTAGAGACGGTTGGAAAGACATCTATATTTTTTTTAACTTTTTATCGATTTTACTCTTTCTTACTCCCTCCGTCCCCCTAATAGTGAAACGGAAGGGAATGGTGTGATTTTCAAGAAAAGTAGAATTATGTGATTGATAGTGAGTTAATAAAGTGGCAATAAAGTAAGAATGAATTAGGATCACACAAATGTTACCAAATATGGTGTGAGACAATAACAGGGGGACATCAAAAAATGAAAAGTGAGACAATTATAGGAGAACAAAGGGAATATTATTTATTATTCTTATTTTTTAGATTTTATTTCATAAATATGTTATTAATTTTTTACTTTTTTTATGTTTTATATTATTTTTTATGATTTTATTATGAATGAAAACATTAGATTATTATTCTTGACTACCTTTTACTCCTATTTAAAGGAGGGGTAAGAATGGAATGACAAAAAAAAGTATGTTTCAAAATAGGAAAAGTAATATGATCCTATTTAGGAATAAAAACATAAGAAATTTTAATTTTTTTATTTTTACCCTAGTTTTACTCCTATTTGAGATAATCTCTAATTATTATTAGCTTTATTGTTTCTTTTTTATACTTTTCTTTTCAGTAGATAACAATGTGTAATGAATGTAACTACTTTCTTGTTGCCAAGGGTCATGGTGACTTTGGGCATTGAAAGATTACTTTTGCACTCTGAATTAAGCTTTCATTCCTTCTGATGATAAGGGGTGGAGACAGGGACGGGTTGTCGGGTTGGAGAGGGTCTCGGTCCCTGCAAGAAAAAACTTCGTAGGAATATATTATGTATAAATACTTTTAATCATTTTAATCTATAGAAAATATGTTGATATTTTAAATTTTGACCCCTGTAATGTATAGTTTTAAGGACCGGCCCTCTTAACCATAGATTTCTGGCTCGAGCACTGCTGATGATAAACATATACTCCGTATATATACAATATGTTTCGTAAGGCCATGGCCCACTCATGCTACTTACAATATATGTTAATTACAAGAAAAGTTACTCTTAGGTCCCCTAGATTTTGATAATTATGTAATTGCTTTGATGATGTCACCCCTTTTTAATTATCCCCGTAATAGACTAGTATCTCATGTTATGTTTTACTTTGTTTATTGTAATGTGCTCCTATATTAGTAATAAAGTACTCAAGAAAAACAAAGAGTATTAAAAAGAGAAGAAATGTACCAAAAACAAAAAGAAAAGAATAAAAAAGAAAAGGTACAAAAAGAGTCAACTGAACCCTTTGTGATTTGGCAGCCATCTGGAAAAACAAGTATCAGCAGCCTGCCGATAACAAATCAGCCGGCTCCCAATCTTGTTTTCCGCCTGACTTAACCAACAATCCACTATTCTTCTCTTAACACAAAAAAAAAGACCAACTTGCAGTGAAAATGACAAAATGATTAAAGTAATTTTTACCACATTATGAAAATTTCTTATAAAGTTATTTTACCAAAAGCAAGTATTCTTATTTGTAAGGAAGCATTGAACAACACTTAGCTTTTATACTAAATTTCTACGCGTAAAAGAAATAAATACGAAGTATAATTCATCTTTATCTCTGCATTGAAATGAGGAAACAATTTGAGTGAAGATATTGAACCGTGTCACAAGAAGACAAAGACCAGCCATGCTCTCCTCAGGCAAGTGGAACAAAGCAAGTAGATCAAGCAACGGTCAAGATTGAGCTCCTTAGCCAACGGTAGAGATTCAACAACCAGTCTATAAATATAGGAGTGTGGGAAGACCAAGTGTGGTAAACCGAGAGGAGCCAAGTGGAATAGAAGGGAATCAAGTTTTACAAGCACACATCCAGCCAGTTGATTCTCCTTCACCACTTCGGCTACCACGCCACTCATCTAATGCTCTTAGAATAGCTATAATTCATACAAACATATAGATCTTAGATTAGTTGGTAGTTTAGTTTTCACCCATGTAAACTAGACTAATGTTAGACATTCTGGAGGGCTTTGTGTTCAAATCCAGAAGGTGAGAAAGGACAAGGACATGAGTAGCTCTTGACAAGTTAATGTCATGAGTGAAGAACCTTAGGAGGATTGAGTAGCTTGGAATGGTGTTCAAATTCCTTGTGAAAAACCTCACAATCTACATCTGGGCCAAGGGTAGATTGGGCATTAAATGTAATGAGATATTCATGTAGTGGAAATCCATGTGAAATAGGTTGGGACTGGATGTAGGAGAATTACACCACCTCTGAACCAGGATATATCTTGTGTCAGCTTTTATATTCTGCTCCCAACATACACTTCATTTCTCACTCACCTTCACAACTTCACAGCAAAATAACTTGGTCACTAAAACTGTTCAGTGAACCTTTCCAGTTCACTGTGAGTCAACTCCTTGTTTTCTACTCATCAAAGTGATCTATTTCGATAAGTCTAAATTCATCATACTTATGTGTTAAGACATGTTCTAAACCCTACCATTGTCTTAGAGTATAGTTCATTGTTATACCTTAACCTTTGAAGCATGCAACAACTCATTTCGGCAGCCTGCTCCTAAAGGTTTTGGCAGTCAGCTCCCAAATTTGGCAGCCAACTCCTGCAGGTTTGGCAGCTAGCTCCTTGAGTCAGCTGATTCTAGCACACATTTGAACCTTGTTTCATCCATCTCCTCACAACTAAAAGGGTCATAACCTTTGTTTCTATAGTGTCACACTCTTGAGGTCAAGACTTTCGCTGTATGTTTCAATATCTCTCAAAAGATTTTGGAACTCATTCTGTTAGAGGAAAAAGGGTTGAAAATGAAAAGATTTAAAAATTCTATTCACCCCCCCCCCCCCTCCCTCTAAACTTTTACCTCACTTTGGACCCATCACTTACACTATGACAAACCCAAGAATACTCCAACACCCTCTTCAAGTTAGAGCATGCAGATTATAAATGTCCAACTTGGAATTATCCTCAACAGAAAAATAGAAACTTTTTTCTTATTAATTTAAAAATAATTTACGAATATTGGAGAATTATGCCAACTCTGATTATTCCATCACAATAAAGAAAGAGAGCATGTATGCATCTTTTACGAAAGTGCAAATTAAAGCATCGTCTTTTAAATTCTATATCAATAATTCTTGTGATAAATGTCTTTAATGTATCTATTATTGGTGTAAATTGTATATACATGTCATATATTCATGCATTATTAATTATTTCAATGTATTGTTTTTATAAACAAATGGACCAGATAGTTTGGGATCTGACCAGAACCATCAAGAAAACTGATAAAAACTCGCACTTGTGGTATCGGACATCCATACATAATGGGTATTTATGGACTCATGGTCGGCACTAAGTTGGGCTTTGAATTTTATTTTGGCATGAGCTGGAATTAATTTTAAATTAACTTATACCTATAATTTTTCTTTGGGCTGGGCTGGCGCCCACCCTAGCCCCTATAATAATCCGCTCATGTTTTGAACGCAATTATACTCTATAAAAGTTACTAAGTCACATTTTTGTTCATTACTATTATTTTGGTCATGTTTTAGGAATTACTTCTGGTTAATATGGTTCTTGTTTAATAAATATCACTCATATAAAATTCATAAATTTACAAAATCAACGATAATCATCCATAAAATGTTTATGAACATAAAATTTACAACTTCACGATTTAAAAAACCAGTGACCATCTCTATATACTAGTACAATACATCCCTAAACAGTACAAGAATGGTAATTTAGACGACAACAACAAAATGAATTGAATGGACAAGTATTAAAAAAAGAGTAGGAAAAGTTGATGAACGAAAAGTTGGCTGGAAAGTTGTAAGTTGTAACTTGTAACTAGACATGTAAACACGTGTTCATGAGCTGGAGTGCCCAAATTGGGCAAACCCAGAATTGTACATGCATATTTACATTTATTGAACTGCTCTCTTAAATCAATGTGATCAAGCTTCCTACTTGAGAAAACACTCTCAGGAACCCGCACATTATTCACCATTAAATTGGGATTGAGACAACCAAATGGTTAGGATAAGTTCAATGGAGGAGGGTGTTTATTTAGTAGTTTGCATTTTTGCACTTGCCATGCATGACATTAATGGGAAATAAATTGCCTTTTCAAGCAATGCTTTCCTCAATGATATATATACACAGGATCAGGTGAGAAGTTTAATTTATTTTTGGCTGAAAACAAATTAAATGTTACATTTAAACAAGTTAAATGTTATTCAATTCTATCTTTAACTTATAAGTTACGTTTAACGAATTAATAGTTAATTGAAAAAAAGTGTATTGAATGCATTCATGACTCACTCAAAAAAAACATAAGATATCAAAAGTGTTATTCGTTGTTTTCATGGTAGTCTCATACTTGTCTTATAGTACGCGGAGCTATAATTTTAAAAAAAGTTATATATTTGGTTTTATAAGTTAAATTTCACGAATCAATAGTCAATACAAAAGAAGTGTCTTGAATGCATTTATATATGGGTCAATAAATATAAAAATCATAGAGTATCAAGTGTTACGAGTTGTTTTCATCATAGTTCTACATATACTTGTTCCATAGTTTATCACTATGAAGTTGTATTCTTTATTAAGGGTTGTATAGTTATAAGTTATAAACTTATAATGTGTTTTTATGAGTTACCTTATTGATTCCATTGATTAAAATTTTGTAGTTTTCACCCAAAGACATACATCTCACGTGATCTTATGATTCCCGTTATTTTGAATATGTTGTACTACTTAGTGATTTCAATTGTTTTTGGATATACATTACTTAATTCGTATTGATTTAGTTTATGTATGAATACTGCAAATAAAATCAATATTGAATGATCGATTGAGTAAAGTAAACACGAGAAACTAATAAGTACGTAATGTTCTAAGTAATTCTAAAAAACTATAGAAGGCCGTGTTTATTAGTAAAATATAAGAAATAGTTAATTATTAATATTTGTATGATGTGTGCATTATGTATTTATAATATCACTTTAATTATTGACACGAATGTTATTATAGTCGGGCTCCATCGCTGATTGTATGCGAATCTATTATTACTCTTATAACTTTAATTACGTATACATGTACCCGGGGACGGAGCCACGAAGTGATGTCAATGGTGTCAATTTAACAAAACACTATTTTTTTAAGCAGAATACTATTATATAATTGTCTATTCACATATAAAGCAAAAAATAGCAAATATTGTCATTAATAAATTAAAGTACTAATTCACAATTGTCCACGACGCGTTTTCATATTTTGAAAACGTTGTACAATTTTTTCTTGGGAAAATTAACAAATCAGCTCTCGAACTAACTAAAAAGTGCAAATCACCCCTTATATAGGAGGCTCTGTTCAGCCGTCGTCATTTGGGACGGTTCCAGTAAAATATTTTGATGAAATATTTTGAGTATCTTGTTATTTAAGTCTAGTTTACCCATACGAAATTTCAGCTAAAAATTCAATCGGGAAGGCAGTCAAATGAATTTTTGAAGATAACCGCGCAGTTAAAGAGCACAATATATTTCTGAAACTCATTATAATGTCATTTTGAATATCATGAAAGTGATCTTCAAATTTTTGGGAGCTTTATTCAAAACAACATTATGAACGTCTACATTATGATTTTGTAGAAAAGTTAAGAGTTCAAGAAAATTCCCTTGGTTACTTGACTCTTCTGATTCATCACGACCTCAAAAAGCTAGACCTTGACACAAGAGGAACTGAATACAATCAATGGAAGCAGTCAATCTAGTACGATATTCAGTTCAAGCTTGATTTGTCTGTTTAATCAAAACTGATTGAATGTGTTGATTTTGATTCATCAAACACTCAACCTTTTTCACAGCTTCATTGTGAGCACTATTAGGAGGTCCTAATAGGAGGTCATTGTGACCCTCCGTAATTGACGTGCACTTTGTCGTGTGTGCACTCAAAATAAATCGATACTAACACTTATACGTAGTATAGGTGAAGTAGAGTTCGTATCCACAGGGAAATGAATAATTTGTCTTTTTAACGAAAGTAGTAATTAAAAGGGGGGTTTTGATTGTTGAGTGATTTAATTAAATTAAACATGAAGATGAACGAGTTATATGGGATTAAATTCAAGAATAAAATGGACTTGGTCTTGCTACTTTCCACTTGTTGATATATTTTAGTCGATCATTGTTATATCTATAACTTATCCCCTCTCGAATACTCAATCGCGGAGTATCTCCAATTCATCGAGGGTAGTTATTAACAACGATCGTTCATTAAAAACCCTTACTATTTATCAAATATAGAACAACGCCGTATACCGATATAATAGTAGCATTTAACCTCTTTAACTCCTTGATGAAATCAATTCAGATTGATAACCTCAACACAACGGTTTCGGTTTAACCAACAAAATTAATCCCTCTTAAGTTTATTAACCACGACCGTGCATTAATAAACCGAAGTTACTTACTTGTGAAACCATCAACGTTTAACCATCGGTTCGTTGATCGTTTCTAGTGATAATCAATGTCGGAACGTTAACTAATCGTCACTTAGCCACCCTCCAACATTAATATAGAATGAGATTAAGGGAAGAATTAATAATCAAGAGGAGAAAGTAAGAAAATAACTCACAACTTTAATAATCAACAAGCTTCAAGAGCAAAACCAAGAAATGGAAGTTTAGCTCCTCATTTGGAGACTAAACATGCTATAAAAATATAAGAAATAACTATTCTAAATTGAGCTTAAGTATAAGGAAGAAGGGATGCCCAAAAGTGAAGGAAAATGGGGTTATTTATAGGTGTTTTCAACACCCTGGGGCATTGACCCGCCCGGGTAAGTGGACATACCCGACCGGGTAAACGTCAAAATCAAATATTTCGCCATACTCTCATGTTTGTGCACGTCGTTTGGTCCCGGGTCGTGTCTGACCCGACCGGGTCCCCTAGTTGACCCGACCGGGTTTGGTCAAAATCAGATTTTTTTCCATTCTGGCGATCTTCGACATGTCCTGGTGTTTCGGGTCACATCTGACCCGACCGGGTCAAGTAAGGGACCCCACCGGGTCTGTGTAATTTCCAGCTATCTTCGTCTGTTCAAATCCTACCCGACCGGGTGAAGTGTTCTACCCGGTCGGGTTTCATCTCCTGGAAAGTCTAATCTCCCTTTTCCTTCTCTTCAAAGTCTTTCTTTCCAACACCATAAATCCTAACTCTACTTTACAATTTACAAACGAGAACTAAAATACAAATACAACTAAAATCATACAAATGTTTACAAACTAATTAAAATGGTAAACAATCCACACAAATCAATCATAAAAACATACACTTATGCACTACTAAGTAGTGCATATCAGTAATCACCACCACTTTATTTTCCCACGTCTTGTCTAAAAAGATAACAATGTAATCAATATGCTGCATCTTTCGATATACTATATTCTAACTAATTCCCATGATCATCAAACCACTCTCGATTAAACCGACGCAAAACATTGCCTATGTTTTTTGGGGGGGAAAGTATGGTTGCATGGGTGACATGAGACATTATGTAAATATTTACTTCGTACCTTATCTTGATCATCCGGATAATAATTAGAAATTCTTTTTCGTTGTCCGGGATCTAACGGAAGCGCTTCTAAATCAACTTCTACACGAGCTCTCTTAGAATGTTTGAATTGTTGTTCACTAGATTTTCCACATCCTTTTGGAGTGGCGTCAATTTATAATTTATTAAACATTACATACACCTATACAAGAAATTTTTATTTTTCAGTGGTGTCAATTTTAGAATTTTGAAAAAATTTATATACATACTTATGGGGAAAAAAAATTCAGTGGTGTCAATTGACATCACATCTCTCTTGTTGGCTCCGTCCCTGCATGTACCATGTTCTATATAGAGTAATTGATAAGATTGCCAATTTAAATGACCTTTTTGTGGGAATATACGAAGGTAAAAGTTCATCATTCGACTGATTTTTTTTTACAATAATGTAAATTTTCATGTAAATGTGTCCGGTAGACAAATTTGTGAGTACATCTTCAACGGTTGGTTTGAAAGTAGTATTTGCATTTCTAAAGTAAACAACTTTTTTCTTGTTGTGCTTTTAAATCTATTATATTCTCTCTGTTCCTAAAAGATTGTCCTACTTTGATTTCTTCACACATATTGAGGAAATGAATTTGACTTCATATTGTAATGACATTGTGGACACTGTTTGGCACTGTAGCGACACTGTTTGACACTGGTTTGCATTGTTTGGCACGATTTGGTATAGATATGTTTACCAAATAAGGAAGTTAAAAAAGTAGGACATTCATTTAAGGACATCCGTTTCGAAAAAATATGACATTCTTTCAGGGACGGAGGGAGTACAATATAGTATTTGTCTAGTCAAATGTCAACATCCATGAATAGAAAGATTTTAGACGATGTCACATCATCTTTGGAAGTGTCATAGTAATGTCATGGAATCACAAGTTGATCCAAAAAAGGTGGAATCTCCAATTCCAGGAGCCCCCTGCCCCCCGACCCGACACGATGGTGGGGAAGTTAGTCCCGGTGACTCAGTCAGCAAGTGGCAGTAGGCCCATACACCCGTGCGCACTAGAGGTCCCGCTTTATTTCAGGTTCTGTGACCTCCACTCGGTCGCTGCGGGGATTCGAACTTTGGTCAATTGATCCAAATCTCCCACCACCCGGTCGCTGCGGGTAACTTTGGATCAATGGAATCACAAGTTACTAATTTCGAGGAAAGAGAAATATTAATAATAAATGAAGGGGAAGAAATTGTACCTTACCAATGATCCAAGTACTCCACATCTTTTATTTTGAAAATAATTTTACTAGAAATGTTGATGATGTGGCAAGTCAATCCCCAAATAACTACCTAGCCGTTAAAGATGTTGGGGGTGTTTGGCAATTGGCTGTTGGTTGTTGGCTGTTGGATGATTCTGTTGACTGTTTTGATTAGCTGACAGTGTTAGCGGTTTATAAAACCGTGCTTGGTTAAATAGCTGTTTACAATTGGCTGAGAACTCCTTAAATTACTCTTAAGGACATCCATTAATTTGTTTAGGTTTTTTTGAAAGGATTAATTTGTTTAGTAAATACTTTTATACGGACTATACTCTTATTTCACACATTTTGCTAATAATTGTTTTCAAACTACTTGATCCGTTCTAATTTAACAAAAAGAAGATTTATTAACACAAGTTAGAATGATTGGCATGTGCTATAAATACTTCAGCCATAATGACATCGTAGTTTTAAAAGGTTTGGTTTTATTTATTTCAGAATTAGTGGTTTGTCAAGTTGTAATAAACCAATCCAAAACAAAAAATTAAAGTGAAGCTAGGTAGAAAAATAAACTTTGGAGAAGCATTATAGTTTGGTGTAGGAGAAACACCTAGGCATAGGCTTGGTCCACACTTAATTTTTTTGGGTTGACGAGCAGTAATGGTCAGATTGGTACTCGAAGTTGCATAAAATGGTCAAATAAGTCCTTACTGTCCGACCGTTGTCATTTTGAGGCGGTTCCCGGTGAAATTTTTTGATGAATTTTTTTTGAGCATCTTATTCATTAAGTCTAGTTTACTCATACCAAATTTCAGCTAAAACTTCAATCGAGAAGGCATTCAAATGAATTCTTGAAGATAACTGCGCTTTTAATTGCGCAGTTATCTTCAAGAATTCATTTGAATGCCTTCCCGGCCGAATTTTTAGCTGAAATTTGGTATGATTAAACTAGACTTAATGAATAAGATGCTCAAAAAAATTCGTCAAAACATTCCACCGGGAACCGCCCCAAATGGCGACGGCCGGACAGAGCCTCCTATATAAGGACTTATTTGACCATTTTTATGCAAGTTCAAGTATCAATCTGACCCTTACCTCTATTTCTCGAATAGCAATGCAGGCAGAATAATAATTTCAATAGATATTCAAACGCCCGATCACCAAAACACTAGGATTATCAGCATTTTTAATTTTGACTGTTTGAAATAAAAAGTCAAGTGAAAAAAACTAGTTAACCAAAATTCTCTATTAGTTGTTTATCTGGTCAAAAGGCCAAATAATGATCAAATCAACCAAAAAAATGACTAATAGGCCATTAACCAAACACCCCCGTTGTTACTAATATAACATGAACAGCTAGTTAATAAAGGAAACATGCACAAGTAATGGAAATGAATCGATTAAATGAGTAACTTTATCCTTTAGTCTTAATAAATAAATTAAATTAAAAAACTTATAATTGTCAATGAGGGTAAGAGTATTTTAGGAATGAAAATAATGTTGGTGTAATCATTTAGCTTTATGAGGTGGTACCATGTGTTTTACAATGTGTACTCTTAGAGAGGAATTTATTTTTCCGTTTAACTTCCGTCTCATGACTCCGTCTATTCCACCGTCTGTTATCTCAGCTTCAATGACATCCCGCTTGATTCGTCTCTGAGCGACCCAGCCCTGGTATCACGCAGGTTGTCTGCTTCGCGCCCTAACCCTGACTGAGCCGGCTCCCATTGTTTCCGTCTTCTCGCGCCAGCCAAGTATGTTCTCCTTATCTTCACGTCCTCCAAACCTCATGCCTTCAGGGACTTTAAATTCGTTTTTGTGCAACTTTAATTTGGAAAAAATTCTGCACTTCCTATCTCCTTTGCACTGTAAGGAACTTGTCTCCCTGCTTCCCTTACCCTGTATGAGCTTGTTTTCAATTCATTTAGCTTCCTCGCTCTGTGATTCATCAGCTTACGAAATGTAGTTTGAAATAAGAATGAAATGAGAGGCGCTGTAATAGGATGTTCAAAACTGAGTGAGAATATGACAGTTCATCATATTGAAATAAGAATGAGCTGATAGGTGTTTGTAAATATGTCTAAACGACATTTCTACATAATTTACCCTAGGCCTGCCTTTATATGGGTTTGTACTGTATCCGCATACATCCCAGACCGCTTCTAGCAACACACAAAAGGTAGTTTCCTTTTATTGTTTCTCCAACGTAGCTTGATGCTTCTATTTTAAATTGCTTTATTCTAGATATAATTATCCCCCCATATGACTAAAACACTTTCACTTTCCCAATCTAAGACCAAACTAGTTTTTTCTCTCAAAATATTACCTTAATTTGTATTATTTAATTAAAATTCGTAATTAATAAATAATTAAATTATTTCTATGGACAAATATACCCTTTATGTTATATCTATAAAACCCTAAGCTCCTACCCTTTTTCTCCAACCCTAGCAACTAGACCCAAAAGATCTCTGGCTTCCTGCGCTCCCCGCACGCCTTGCTGCAGCCGGCTCACTGTCCGCCGCCGTCCAATAGCATGGCCGCCGCCACCAGTCCATCTACTAGCAGGTTTCACGGCCACCGTCCACCGACCACCAGTCCATCTCTAGTTCCACGCTTGTTCGCCGTCGTCGCCGCCAACCGATCACGCCAGTACACCACCGCCATCACTACACCTGCGCGCCGCTGTCGTCCTGATCCATGGGCGCCGCCTCCATCCCAATTCATGCTCGCCAACATCGTCCCAAGCCCTGAGCGTCGCCGTCCTCGTCGCCGTCCAACCGCACGATTGCACTCGATCCAAATCACTGCCGCTCAGCCGCGCCCCTCTGCCGCTCCTACAACTCAGATTCTTCAGTCAAGGCGGCCAAGGTTGATGGCGAACCGAGGTTGAAGACGAACCTAGGTTGAAGACGATGAAATAAGTGTGCAATGAATAATTTATATTTAATGCCATGAACATCACAAGAAGCGCAATGAGTTATGACAAAACGTGCAATGATATGGCAAGAAGCGCAATAATGTAAAAAGTGCAATGACATGAAAAGAAGTGCATTAAAAATGACATGAAAAAATATCTATAAATTCATAGCATCATTTGTAATATTTAACCAAATGTAAGAACTAAAGTTATGAAATCTAAAAAACGCTAAATTCATTTTATGTAATGTTATGTCGTGCAGTGAATACCGCCATAAAGTGCAATAAATGTAGTGTAATAACGCCTTCATGAAGTGCAATATTTTTACCCGGACGAAATTAGTGTAAAATGCATATTTTTTTAAAAAGGGTATTTTTGTCCTTCCACAATTTAATATAACGAAAAATTCTTTTTTTTTTTCGATTTTTGGTCATATTTCGAGAAAAAAACATAACTAGTCACATTTCGAGAAACTCACTTTGTTTTAGTCATATCCCGGGAATTTTTCCTTTATTCTATTGATTACAGCGAACCCCATCAATACAATTGTTGCTAGCTCGTCATCTTTTTCAACACCTTTGTGGTGAGTTCAAGCTTGTGCTATCGTTATGTTGTGCTAGGTTGTCTCAAGAACTATCCCATCTCTCCGTCCACTTCTCTCTGTAAGGGCTTTCAACATTTTCAATTTTGAAATTGTTTAAGTTTTGTACGCTTAGGGATCTTTTAAACTCGGCAGTTTATCTCTAAAATGTGTGTTTGTGATCTATCCTCTTAAGATTATGCTTTGCTTTCATTTCATTTTGATATTCAAATTCATCCAAATAAGTGTAAACTAATTTTGACATTTTGATCCATAAATATGGAATAGTTTAGCTTTTTGGACTGGGAGAAATGTCTTTAAAATGAAACAACCTGCTTTTTCTTATTTCTTATCCTCGTACAACCTAATAAAGAAGAATTATTTGCTGCTAATTGCCACTTGAGTGCTTATGTTAATAATGACATAATGTAGGCTAATTCTTGATTGAAAGAATACAATAAGGTGGTCATTGTATGTTAATTACAATGGTCTTTTGTTCTTTCTTTTTTATTCATTCAGTATGGTATCACGGCTGAGTATGGTTTTTTGTAACATCTACTTTATTTTATTGAGAAAAGAGTAGTACAAGAGGGGAGATTGCCTTACCCCTAATTATAAGTAATATGCGGGACCCTTAAGAAATCCAAGGTTAAAGCACCCCTAATTTTAGCATGTATGTTTATAGGGTTGCAATGAAATTCAAGGTAAGGGGAAGAAGAATAACTAGGCAACTAGCTATAAGATATGCAACCTTATTCACAAGCATGTGAGTATGTGACAATAGGAAATAATATGTTAAACCTGAATATATGAATTAATCTTCATAATCTGGGCTTTTAATTGCACATGATGATGATCTCCATGCTCACTTTGGTTAAAATATGGAAGGTTGTCAATGAATCTGTTTCAAGAATGAAATCTGCAAAATGCTTGTTGCAAGCATATTCCAATGCCGTGTTTATTGCTATGAGTTCCGAAGCCAACAAATTTGGCGCCTTAGATGGGAAACATAGGGCAAATATCATAGTTCCATTTGCATTTCTCATCAGTGTCCCTCCTCTAGAATTAGAAGCATGCACATTCAGCTTGTGTCCCGATTTAGGAAGTTCGCAGAATATTGTTTTCGATTTTCCACTCCAAATTAGGATTAAGTGTTTAGCATATAACATGGCATTAGAAGTAGCAAATTTGGAACCCTTTAGACTGAAAGACCAAAGAAAAAGATGATTTTTAATCAACGCAATCAGTGATGTTGGGCTAGGTGGCGGTGAGTCTCCCCATGTATATCCTGCATAAGATTTCCACAGAAACCGTGCTATCACTCCCAGCACAATAATTTTGAATAAACCCACAATACTTTTATGGTCTGCCTCTAACCACCAAGATATCATAAATTGCTTGATGGAACAGTTTGGAGTATTGTTTATCGGAATGAGGAATATACCCATGAAGTAGCTCCAAACCTCCATAGAATAAGAGCATGATCGATGGCAGTGATCAAGGTCAACTTCATGACTCAGGCAAAAAGGGCATCTCGAAGGGAGAGCTATAGTAAATCTGCAAAGTTGAGGAGGAAAAGGAAGAATTTTATGTATAAGTTTCCAAAGGATGCCTAGGATGCCAAACATGGGAGGCCAAAAAAGTAGAGTTTGACATGGTCTAATTTCTTCATAAGCTGATGAAATAGAAAAACTTCCACCATTTGTGAGTGTCCAACAACAATATCTCAACCGGTGTGCCCAGGCTACCCTTCTTTTCTTTAATTATGGTTAAAAGAATTCTGTCGAACCAAGGATAACAGAGCTATGGGATGGGGAGTTTCTTGAACATGTAAACTTATTCTTGTGTTGCTTTACTATTATTATTTGAGAGTAAGTTCCTTTTCCCCTTCTTGATCGATTTTTATAATCTGAAATGAGAATGACTTATGAATAATAATAAGAATAACATGGTTAGGGCCTTAGGGCAAGGAGGGTAGTCTTATTTTGCAATAGTAAACTAAAGAAATATACTTAGGCCTTCCTTTCATACAAGAGTGTAATATAATTATGTTTTAAAATGTAGATTTGAAAGGAGCTTTCACTGTATCATCATCTGCATCCCTCAAAACTTCTTAACTCTATATGGGGCCATCATCAACCTTCCATGATGTTTGTTGATGTAGTTTATTGACATAAGCTATTGGGTGATTGATTTTTTTGTTTCTATGATTGCAGTTTCAGTTGATGATGATTTACAGGAAATTTATAAGCTAAATCATAATTGTTTAGTCATTTTTATGTTTTTTTTGTCATTTATCAGTTATTGAATAGTTTATTTACTTAAGCTATTAGGTGATCGATTCTTTTTCAGTTTCTGTGACTGCAGTTTTAGTTGATCATGGTTCACAAGAATTTTATAAGCTAGATCACACTTGCTTAGTCATTTGTATACTTTGATTGTACTTAGCCACTATCAATTACTGATAGTGGCTAAGAACACGTATGATGAAGTTAGGCTTCTCTGTAGTGGGCTAAAACGGCTCTTTTACGACAACAGTGACGTTGGTTATGATTTTGAGTATGCGTTGTAAAAATCTGCTCAGTTAAAATGAAAACTTTTTAGTTTTTAGGCTTCTTTTTCTATTTCGTCAATTTGCAGTATCATTACTATTCCCCCCTGTTCAATACTTTGTATATGCAACATCATTACTATTTTTAGTTTTCTGAACTTGATTATTCTTAAAACAGATTGATAAATAGCAGTAATTGATCTTGAACAATATTAAACTGGAATAGTAGTTGATAGACTAAAAAAGGCTAATAAAGGGGTTCTATCTCTATTTTGTTTTTGTTGTTTTTTTGAGCCAGCAGAGGTCAATAGAATTATTGACAATTCTATAGAGTAGTTGATACCACTAAAATTTGTTTTGAAAGGAACACCATTCTAATTATCAATCGGTAGCTCTAATACACTCAAATAAAGAACTGATTGGGAAAGTTGATTATCAAACCAACGAGTCAGAAATTGCTTTACGAAAGAGAACCAAATAAAGTAAATCTTTTTTTTATATACATTAGGAGTAGTGATTAACAATTTATTTTAAATTATAAGATTCAATTTTTTTTCTTTCTTTGTAGATAAAGTTGGTGATACCTAAAATACATTGGGCACAATGATATCCGCGCAACGCGCGTTTAAAAACTAGTTTATATATATGCATGTATTATATCCAAATGAATGTCGTCCCCCCATTTAAGCAATTTGTTCATCATCGATCGATCAATATTTGTGTGCACGGTGTAATATATAATCCATATATATAGGGGTGTGATTGGTCCGGTCTCGGTCGGGTTTTTGCTAAATCCGAAATTTACCCGGAAGGTTTCGGGTTATGAAAATTAGGGACCGGAACGTACAAAGCCCGTTATATTCGGTCCTAGTCGGGTTTTTTTAGCCCGGGTTCGGTTTGGGCCGGTTAAAGCCCGAACATGAAATATCTCATTGTTCTTTTATATTTTAACACCTATTTTCAAATAAAATTAATCAAAAATACAAACCGCAAATAATAACACAAATATTAGTCTCCAAAATCACCAACCATTCAAATCCAAAGAAGATAGTTATCTTAATATTTTATTTAATAAGCATATAAATAAATAATATAAGTTTCCTAAAAATACTACGAAATAAAATTTATAGATAAAAATGTGACTAGAGTTGCTATAAATATATTTTCATGGTCATTACACTAAACAAATTCAACATATTTGTAGTCAGTAAAAGTTACTAAATCATTTTTTATCCACCGTGATTATAATCATATAATAGGAATTATCTATAAATTTATATTCATATATTATATTAATTCTATATTAAAGCTAATTGTTTCGGGTTTTTATCGGTCTGGGCCGGGTTATAGATTTTAAGGCCCGTTAATGAGCCCGGAATGTCGGGTTCGGCCTTTTTTTTTAATTCGGGCCGGTTAAAAAGAAAAAACTCGGATCGGGATCATAATTCGGGTCGGTCCAGGGTCGGTTTATGGGTTTTGGTTCCGCCCGTTTTTCCCACGGTGGGAATCCCACCCTTATATATATATACACATTATTACATTAGATAATATTTTAGTTTGCTACTTTAATTTGATAGATTGTTTGCTAATGGCAGGCAGCTGGTCCATTTACGTACTATTTATTATCCCAATCAGTTCATATACATCAATTCAAGATATATTTGACCTCGTAAACTCGAGAAGTTGAAAAATTAGGATTGATATGATATATATAGCAAATGCATTGATATATGAAGTTGTTGCGGTTACACCAAAGTATCCGCGTCATATCATTAGTTTTTGGAAGACTTCTTATATAATTGCTGGAATTAACATGATAATCACCTCAAATATAGATAAAAATAAAAGAACTTAGGAGTATATATGAGTAAAAATGTTTATGTACTCTAAAGTATAATTTCCATATTTTTATTTCTTATATATGAGTAATTACTGTCACGTTTTTGCTGTATTAGACTTTAAACATTATACTACATAGTATTTTTCAACATGACAATAATTACTCCTATTTATGCAATAAAAATACGTCAATCCTATTTTGGAATTTTCAAGCGTTTCTATTTCTATTTCGAAAATATTTTCAAGTTTTATTCTTATAAGGCTATAATAGAACTTATTTTACTCTACTGAAAACATAAAAAAATCCAACTAAGCGTGAATAAATTCTATTTTATAAAAATAGCTTTACTAATGTTTATGCCTTTTGTCAATTTTACTGGATTTTTTCCAAATGTAAATTGAAAACATAAAAAAATCAATTAAGAGTGAATGAATTCTATTTTTAATTAAAAAACAGCTTTATTAATGTTTATGCCTTCCAAAGCAAATGGGCTGGCACTTCGGGCATTTTTCCCAACTTTTGCACATCATAAACACTGGGCCTTCTCAAGTCTTTGGGCCCCTAAATGACTAAATCTAGATCGACCACTCCTTAGATAGAATGTTTGTAAGAACTCTTTTTTTTGAACGAAAACTAACCTTTATTCGTATCATAAGTTTCAGGATCATTACATCAATCAAAGGAAAAACAAATCTGACATCAACTAGACTCCAACAAGTAAACCCTATGATGAGCCTTAGAAACGATCACCTCTGAAAGAGCAACATGAATCGCTAACCATGTAACGGGCTTGACACAGCCATCCCTATTCCCATAGATCCAAACATGCTCAATGACATCAAACAAGGCCAAATTCTCAAACAAATTGACAAACCTAACAATATAGACGATAACAAGAAACCAAATGACAAAATAATGAAAGCTTATTTGAAAACTTTTATGGACTCTAGCATCTCGCACAATCCATGGCGGTGGTTCGGGAGGAGGCCGTGTCCTTGGTACCACTCTAATTGGTCCTCCATTGTCAATCATCATTTGGCCTGCTCGAAATCCGTGCAACTCTTTTCGTCCCGCGCTCATAGCAAATCCACCGCTAGCGGTCATCTTCATCGTTGTCATGCCCTTGCTACCCTGCTCACGAAGAAATCGATCGCCGAACTCTGGCTTCGATGTCGTCAAGCTTGGCCAAGGATTCTTATCAATCTGCCTCAAATCCAATCCCAACGCCGGACACAAGTGAAGGGGATTCACCAGCCGGAAGAATCAAACCTTAGATCTGCTAAGGAAAAACCAAACCTTAGACCTGCTAGGGAGAGACCGTGGCTTGATATTAGCCAGGAACACTTAGAAAAACAAGAAAAAAGGTGGAATTGGATCAAAAGTACCAAAGAATAGCAAATCTATTCATTCGGCGGCCAGAAACCAAACCCCATTGACAATTCATTTGAATGTGCAGTTATCTTCAAGAATTCATTTGAATGCCTTCTCGATTGAAGTTTTAGCTGAAATTTGGTATGAGTAAACTAGACTTAATGAATAAGATGCTCAAAAAATTCATCAAAAAAATCCACCAGGAACTGCCCTAAATGACGACGGTCGGACAGAACCTCCTATATAATGACTTATTTGACCTTTTTATGTAAGTTCGAGGGCCTATTTGACCCTTTTCCATATCCCTTTAATCAATGATTTGCGGTTACAATCAACCAATAATTCGAAATCCAACCAACTATCATCTAACAATCTCAATTCTGACTTAAGAGAAGCCCTCCGATCACCTCCAAAGAAGCAACGCGAAAACGGGCAACTTAGAGTTTTCTGATCATTAAGGATTTAAGGTCGCAATACTCTTAACTACTTAAGGATTAATGAAAAAATTAAAGAAAACAACCATTTCCATAGATTACTATCATATGTTTGTTAATATTATTTTATGATTTTTTATTAAAATATCATTTAATTAAATTGAGGTTTAATAATTAATTAAATACCAAGTATTAATTAATTTTTATTTAAAATTAAGTTTAATAAAAATTAGGGAAAATGGAAACTAATAATCCAACCTTTTAGCGGTCTTCTTTCAATAATCCTACCTTTTGATTATTCATGAATAATCCAACCTTTGCACTCCATCTTCATTCATCGGTCCCTGGTCGGTTAATGACCTACTATTCCAAGTTATTTTTTTATCTTTGCAAAATATTATCTCTGTGAAAGATGAGATTTATTGTATAATGATTTGCAAAGATAAGAAAATAGCTTGGAATAGCAGGTCATCAACCGGTCAGGGACCAATGAATGAAGATGATGTGCAAAGGTTGGATTATTCATGAATAACCAAAAGGTTGGATTATTGTAAGAAGACCGCTAAAAGGTTGGATTATTAGTTTCCATTTTCCCTAAAAATTAGCAAACTCAAAATAGTCGAAAAGTTCTCTGATCAAACATCAACCAAAACAAAGCGAAGTTTTTGCTGAACATAGGACAACTTCGAGGCAAATCGTGACCATAAGAGCATCTTTAATGCTACACCTTTAACATTGATTAAATTTTGACACATGACAATCAATAAATGGAATAATCATCCACCTCATATTCCATTTACGTAGAAAGACATTGAAATCCAAAAAACATTTCCAATGGTTAATGTCATGCGTCCAAATTAAATGTCTTCCAGATGAATTTTAGGCGAGGTGGAATGAGAGTGGGGGTGTGGGACAATAATGTTTTTTAGGCGGTTAGTTTTTTTTATCGGTTGAATAATTATTATTTGCTCCAAATTGGCTGACCTAGCATGTAGAGGGCACTGTTATTATAGCACAGTGATGTTTACAGTGTCTACATCAAAATTTAACACGTCAGCAATTTATTCATCTACACAGCATGCGTTGGAGACCAAATTCTAGGCCGAATGTTAAATAAGGATGACTTGGCATATTTTTTAATGTCAACAATACGCCTATTGGAGATGCTCTAAGCACATAAAAACCCACTAACACTATCCAAACAAAAAACAAAGTAAAAGTATAAAGAAACGTAAATAAAGCTGGATAGTTACTTGACTAGATCTAGAAATTGAATATGATCAAATATACAATACTTGTTTATGTAAGTTGATGACCATCAAGGCATCAATCACGATTAAAATGAATAACTAAAAGGTATGCCAAAAAAGCCGGAATCGCTTGTGGCCACCCGAACACAGTGGACGGATTGTTACAACCAAGGTATTATCTTTTTTATAAACTGAAGTTTTCATTCTGTATATCCTAGCTCATGAATTAGTAACTGCTTCCAATTCCTATAAAAAAAGTGCCAATTGCAAAGGATTCCCACGGGACCAGAGATACGGCTGCGCCATATTGGCTCCGCCGCCTGCGTTCGTATTGCCACCACGGCTACTTCCTCCGCCAAACGGTTCTTCCTCGTCTTCGCTGCTTCCTCCGCCGAGCGGTTCTTCTTCGTCTTCGCTACTTCCTCCGCCAAGCGGTCCTTCTTCTTCTTCTCCGCCCAACTGAGCGACTACATACGTTGCCAGGAGGCATGCTATCAGTAACAAAAGAATTGCCTTCACAATCTGCCGGCGCCGCCGCATTATTCTCTGCTTCGCCTGTCTCAACTCTCTAGGGTAAACGAAAGGGTGATATCAAATCCGAGACGGGTCTGTGTGCTTATGTAGGTGGATCAGATGATCGAGTCCGGGACGAACTAGAATTAGTTCCAAACCAAATTAATCCTTGAATCGATGGACGGAAAACCAAAACCTAGAATTAATCCTTTTTTGCTGTAGAATTAATAAAAAAAAAAAACATAAGGAGTATTTTTAAAAGGTACGTAGTACGAAGTATTATTTGAGTCACGTGTGAAGAGTGAGTCGGTTGAATTGGGACGTTTTTATTTGGGTCATTTTCAGTTCTAAACGGTAGGGCTGAGCAAAACCCGATCCAACCCGAAAAACCCGATATTTTTTTCGGATATTATCCGAACCGAAATGGATATCCGACCCGAAAAACCCGAAACCGAAAATCCGATTAGTATTGGGCCTAGACCGGGTGGCGGGTAGGGTTTGTGAAATCCCAACCCGAACCGCCCAAATATACGAAATATATGTTAGTGTGTACTTTGAATATTTAAATTAATACTTGTGTTCAATTATTTGTTTAATTATTTGTGCAATTTGTATTAAATTATTTGTGTAAATTGAATGTGTAGTGCATAGAGTGTACAATTTTTGTCAAAGTGGCATTCCAACACTTCAATTATCTAATTATAATGCGTTTTAATATAACCAAAATATCCGAAATATATTAAATTATGTAGTGTGTACTTTGAGTATGTTAAATTAATACTTGTGTTCAATTATTTGTGTAATTATTTGTGCAATTTGTGTGAAACTATTTGTGTAATTTGGAAGTTTAGTGCACTAGTGTGTACAATTTTTGTCAAAGTGACATTTAAACAATTTAATTATCCAATTATATTTTTTTAATATAACCAAAATATCCAAAACCCGACCCGATATCCGGTAATATCCGATTTAAAAATATCCGAAATACCCGATTTGAAATATCAAAGGGTCGGGCCTAGCATTTAAATTAAAAAACCCGAACGGGTTTAGGATTCGCAAACCCAACCCGCCCGAACCCGACCCGTGCACACCCCTACTAAACGGGATCAAATTAGAACATGTTTTGATAGTTCTCACGGAATAAGACTCAAACTGGACACTATGGTTTCATCAGAATCTTATATTTGACATTAAGGTTTCAAATTGATCAAATTAGACACTGGTTTCATATGTATCTCATATTGGACACTAAAATTTCATAATTTAATATAAGTGAGTGTCCAATTTGATCTTTATCCAATATAAGTGAGTGTCCAATATTGAATTATGAAACTTTAGTGTCCAATATGAGATATATATGAAACCATAGTATCTAATTTGGTCCATTTGAAACCTTAGTGACCAATATGAGATTCTAATGAAACCGTCCAATTTGAGCTTTATCCCTTGATTAAATACTGGTTACGGTATGAAATGCACATAGGTCATTTTACATGTGTTTGTTGATGCACTTTCAAGAGTACAAAGATATGCAGCTTATGCAGTAGCAATGATGACCGGCTGAATTGGTCAAATGTCACCACACATTTTACTAAGATATATGATGCACTATTGGCACATTTAGAATCATGAGGTCTTAAAAATGACACTCTAAATTAGTTTGCACTTTATATGATTGATGATATTTAAACTAAAATAGATTAAAATAGGATAGGGCAAACTTAAACAGAAAATCATTCATATCATATTTGATCAAATCTAACTCGTTCATATTAAGGACATGTTTACTTCACCGGTTATTAAACGGTGCTTATTAAGACCCGTGTTAATAAGCGGCGCATAAAATAAACAATGTTGTAAGACCGTGTTTACTTCAAACGGTTTAAAACACCGCTTAACATTAAAATGTCCAAAATAACCCTATACATATATATACACACAAACATTCATGAACACAAGTATATAATATAATATGTGTACCCATACCCCTAACCCCTTACCCACCCTACCTTACCCCGACCCCACCCACCGCCTACCCTACCCCCTACCCCTACCCTACCTACCTGACCCCACCCTACCTACCCGACCCTACCCCTACCCGACCCCACCCTAACCTGTCCCCACCCTACCGCAAACCCTACCCCCGACCCCATAGGCCCCTACCCCCATAGGCCCTTACCACATCGACCCCACCCCGACCCCACCTTACTCTACCTTACCCCAACCCCGCCCCTACCCCTACCCCTACCCCACCACACCTACCCTGCCCCTAGCGCCTCTATCACATCGGTCCCACCCTGACCCCACCACCCTAGGTATAGTGGGGTAGGTGGGGTAAGGGTAGGGGTGGGGTCGGGGTAAGGGTAGTGTAGGTGGGGTAAGGGTAGGGTAGGGGGTGTCAGGTAATGGGGTAGGGTAGGGGTAAGGTGGGGTACGTGTAGGGTGGGGTCGGACAGGTAAGGTAGGGGTAGGGTGGGGTCGGGGTAGTGGTAGGGGGTCGGGTAGGTAAGGGTAGGGTGGGGTCAGTTAGGTAGGGTAGGGGTGGGGTCGGGGTGGGGTAGGGTAGGTGGGGTCAGGGTAGGTGGGGTAAGGGTAGGGAGGGGTCGGGGTAGGTGGGGTTGGGGTCGAGGTGGGGCAGGGATAACAATAGGTTAAGGGCAAGGGGTAAATTCGGAAACTGAAAAAGCTTAAAATGCCGCTTAATTAATACATGGGGGGTGGTATGCTTAATAAGCGGCACTTTAAGCACTTCTTTCGGTTAGTAAGCGGCTTTTTAAGCAGTGTGCGTGTTTATTTCACCTGTCTTACTAACCTAACTGTGACTTTAGCAGTGAAGTAAACACCTCCTAAGTAATGAGTATTGGACACTGTGATCCAGATGACACAAGTCAAGGTCCTCACATTTCAGGAGCATAGTCAGGGGTGAAGTTTGGAGTGGGCCAATTAAAAAAATGATATAAATTTTTACACATAGATTTTTAAACTAAAAATACAAAAAAAGATTGAGGTGGGCTAGGCCCCGGTTAATTGGCCCCCACGCTAGATCTGTCACTGCTCACATCAACATTTTGATTTTAATGGTTCATTTACTATTGGGTTTATATATTACGGTGAACTCAAGAGCGGAATTGAAGAGGTTCTTATTAAGCAATAACGAACTTTGAGAGTAGTTCCTTATTAGTTAATTAAGAGAATTTAAATGCTTGAATAGTTGAATATATTAAGAATTCATGGTATTTTTTCATGAAAAGAACTTGTGAGTTAAGATATACATTTCGTGACGGACTTGAATAGTTGTGCACAATTCTACGAAGGTGTGGTTGCCTTCTAGAGAATTAGTCGGAGCTTAAGTGGGACACTTGCTTGATAAAAAAAAAGACGAAATTAACACTAGTAATCCCTACTATTATACAATTAATGAAAATATAATCGAGTCTTTTCCTTAAATATTGTTGCAATAAAGATTACGTAGAATGCAACTAAAGTGACTATTAGTATAATCTCATAATCATTAGAGTGTAAATCCCATTACAATTATAGTTAGTGAATATAATGTTACAAATGTATTGAGTGCATATAACTTATCATATTTTATCGATATCATTTATACTGGGTTGTTCAATTGGCATCTTATTATTTAATTGACTAACAAACTATTGAAATTTTAACTAATAATTAATTACGGAAAAGTGTCCATATAGCTTGTACATACTGATATTACTAAATATTTTGGTATATTGCGGGATGCAGAAATTGCTATCCCAAGATATTACTAACATTTTACTCATATTTTATCAAAAACTAACTTTTTTTAATAAGAAGCTCCATGCCTAGACAAGATAGTCTTATTCCATAGTGGCCGAGTAATTCTAATTAAGCATGTTTTATCTGCTATTCCTATAACACTCTTACTATTTCCTATAAAATGACCTCATTCTTTTGGGGTTTTCTTGTGAACGTAACCTAGCTAGAAAGTTTCATTGAAAAAATTGGAGATAGCTTTGCTAGTTATCCTTTTGATGAAAAGGGTTTAGGGATAAGACCTATCAGTGAGATTCAATTAGCAAGCCTTACTTTTTAAAATTTTGGTGATCTTGGATGCAGAATAATACATTTTGCATTGATTCCATTTATGCTAGTTACAACATAAATGAAGGTGTGGAACCTAAATTACCTGATTTTGCAGTTAGGAAACGCCTTGGTGGCATTCACTCCCAAGACGTGGAATTGATTGAAATTTTACACTAGCATATGCTTTTCAAGTCATAAGAGACACTCGATCAGTCTGTTACATTTTCTTTCTCTCATGTATTACATCTCAACATGTTTCTACCAATCAAGCTTTTTGTGTGGAAGTTGTTTCATAATATACTCCTATCCCTAACAATCTAGGGGGATTTAACATCTATACCTACTCACCTCAATGTCCTTTCTGCATGAATGATTAAATTTCTGTCAATCACACTTTTTATCAAAGCCCTTTGATCTCGCAAATATGGAGGCACTATGCGGGCATATACATGATCCATATTCCCTCATGGTCTATGTCCTATAGATGGGATTGTTTTTTCTCGATGGATGGAAGATGGCTCAAAGATCTTAATCGACGTTTTGAAACTTGTGCTTCCTATGATCATAATATGGCATGTATGGAAAGTATTTTCACCCTATACTTGCGTTGTATATTTCAATCCCAATTCACTAATTAATTCTTTTAGAAGATATATCTATCAATGATATATGAGCTTAACACTTTATAATCTCTATTCCCACCTGATATTCTTCTAAAAGAGAGTCTTTTCCACATAATTGACAGATTCAGAGACCTAACTTTCTTATAATTATTTGGGAAAGGTCAGAGAACACTTACAAACTGAATGTAGATGTTGCCTTTTCACCACCCAATCAATTCCATTGGAAACACTATTTTTAGGGATGTCGGATGCAAGTTTCTTTTATCAGCATCTTCCCTATTGAGGCTCATTCCGTCTTGGAAGCTTAAATGAACACCATCTTTGTGGCCGTTAACTGGGTTATGAAGTTGGCTATTCCAATATTGAAGAGGAATCTAACTCTCTTGTTTCTATTTCGTTGCTCTGTGGTGACATAAACCCCCACGCTTTTGTTGTACTTGACCCTTTTCCCTTCGACGAACTACGATTCAAGCAAATATTTTATACATTCATTGTTACAACAAAGCTAATGGGGTTGCTCACATTCTTGCTCAGATCTTCCTTACTTTGGAATAGTACTATTATCTATCAAGCCTCTCGACTTCCTATTAGGATAAGGGGGATTTATTCTTTAACTTTTGATGGTTCGCCTCATGTGTCTATATACATTTTATATATATATATATATATATATATATATATATATATATATATATATATATATATATATTAGCCGACTTGTAATTTGATGAATTTTTATTTCTTAGATTTTATAGCCTCAAATTGTTGTTTCCTCAGGATGATATGCCATCTTCTGAGAGGTGTCAGTCTGGTCCCCCTATCTTCTATACTTTTTGTTGAGTTTAATCCAACACGAAATAGTAAATATAAATATGAATATGCATGAACAATGAATTTTTACGTCGAAACCCGAAAGGGAGAAAACCACGGGACTTTTTCGACTAATGTCCAAGTCACTCTCCTTTTATTAGTCTCTCCTCACACTTATAGTACAAGTGTTGAGCCTTGTAAGCCATTAATGGAGCTTCCAAACTTTGCTAGAGAAAATAAGAGAAGAGAGAGAACCCCTGATATGGAGGGAAAACCTCATATCTATAGGGAAACGAGGAAGTGGTGCAAAGCCACCCTAATGGGCCCACCTGGCCCGAAATGGCCCGCCTGGGCCAAAGTGAGCCGGGTGGGCTGAAATGGGCCTCACTGATTGGGTTCTGTACTGGGATAACATATTGGGCTCCTGAACAATAGTAGATCAAGATAATATATCCCAACACATTTCTCGCAGTTTCTTGAGTAGTGTGCGTGCGAATTTGCTTTAGAATTTATATTCTTGCTTGCGCTATTCCTTCGTCTTCCTTGACTTTGCATTTTCAAATAGCTCTACCAGATGAGCGGTAATCCCGTGTATAATGAGTTTGCTACCCGAGGCGCTTAGAGGCTCATGCACATATATGTTGGATGACCTCCTTCTGTTGTATCAATATATACATATACATACATACATACATACATATATATATATATATATATATATATATATATATATATTTGGATGTTGGATGTCCCTATGCACCGGGCCTGGCGGCACATGATGCTCGACCCTCGGCCCTTGGAGAATGGCGCTCGGGCCATTCCCCATACCCTCCTCGATCGGAATCGGGCGACCTAAGGAAGACCATCATTGTCACCAAATCCCCTCACCATTCGTTTTGGCTCAGCCCGCTAGGCTCGACTACAAATCCCTGGTGATTCGATCGAGATAGATCCATTCCCCATACCCTCCGCGGTCGGAACCGGGCGTAAAAAGGAAGACTGTCATCGTCCCCAGATCCTCTCACCAATCGTTTCGGCTCGGCCCGCTAGGCTCGACTACAAACCCCCGGTGATTCGATCGAGATGGGGTCCATTCCCCATACCCTCCTCGGTCGGAACCCGGCGGCCTAAGGAATACTATCATCGTCCCCAGAACCCCTCACCATTCGTTTCGACTTGGCCCACTAGGCTTCGCTACAAACCCCTGGGGATTCGATCGAGACGGGGTCCATTCCCCATACCCCCCCTCGGTCGAAATTGGGCGGCCTAAGGAAGACTAAGGAAAACAACAATTTGAGACTATAATTTTTTAAAATAAAAAATTATTTTTAAAAAAATGAAAAATAAAAAACGTAAAAAATATCCCCGTTGCCTCTGCCACCCCTAGCACTAGGCTTGGGATTGGTTCGGTTTCTAGGTAAAATATGTGGAACCGTTTGAAAATATGAAAGTTTATGAACGGTTCGGTTCTTATAAATTATTTTATAGAACCGATAAGGAACCGAATCATTCTTAATGGTTCGGTTCTTGTCATTTAACGGTTCCTTGTCTTTAAAAAATTTCTTACAAATCACGGTTAAATTTGTGCCAAAAAGACATTCAATGTTTGAAATTACAATACAAATATGCTCAACACCATTTCAAACCTCAAAAGTTGAGTTTAAAACATAAATACATAACAAACCGCAAAT